>JAKSZU010000005.1:110593065-111156275 GCA_026018925.1 Tupaia tana
AAAAATGAGAAGACACCCCTCACACACATACACAGAGGGGCAATGGTCATGCTGTAATCCCTTCCTCTCTATTCTTTTCTTGGGATTTTGGGCATGCATGCACATGCCCCTGGTGTGATTTTCAAGCTCCTAGATCTGAGACTTGAACTGTGCAGCCAGCCATGTAGGATTCAGCTGTCTTAACCTCCTTGCCACCTGCTGGCCCCATGAACCCTTTATATAGCAGTGTGAATTCATTCATGAGGACAGAGGCCTCCTGACTTAAACAACTCCCCACAGGCCTCACCTCCCAAGACTACTGCATTGGGGATGCTCGTGGATGTTTCCAGAACGTGAATTTGAGGGGATACACAGACCACAGCAGGGATATATCATTAGTGTGAGGTCAAGGGACTGGAAGCACATCAGTGATACGGGAAGGTAGCTTCATGCTAATTCATACAGAATTGTTAACTACATATACAGCCAACCAGGAAGCTGAAAAGGTAAAAAGAGAACTGTGAGATATCACAGAGGATGCAAATATTACCTGGCAGGCTGAATGAACAAAGGGAAGTGGTTATGGTGATTAAAACCTTGAAACTTAGAGGAGCGGTCCCATGGGACCCGACCCAGCCTTATGTTGGGGCAGGGACTGCTGTCGGGCTGGTGATGGGTGGGGAGCCAAACCCCCGTGCTGCAGGCATTGCAGACACCGGCACCTGGACTCAGCCTCTGCCAGAGGAGGGACTGGCCCTGCTCAGTGAATATCACTGGGATGCGGGGGCCCTCAAAGGGGCCACACAGAAAGAGAGTCCCAAGTCCCTCCTTCCTCAGGCTGGCAGTCTTCCTGTAGCACCTTCAACTGCAGGATCTCAACCTAGCATCACAAGCCGAGCAGAGGACAATGGGTCCTCAGTGGAGAGGCAGGAACTTAGTAACTGTCGCGGGAACTTCACAGAGCCACCCTTCACTGTGCGAGTGACACTGAGGATGTGTACTCGCACACAGGTCTCTACTCTCTGCAAATCATGGTTTCTTCTCATTCCAGGGTCAGCTTCTCGATTGCTTGCCCTCCTCCAGAAACTCTCTGATGGTCACCTGGACCCGAGAGCGTGTACCCCCGTAGTAAGGTAAGGAGCATCCCTGAGGTGGGAGAGAGAATGGGAGGTTAATAGATCCAGGGCCTCCGTTTTGCAGGATCAAAATATGTTCTGCGGATAGAGGCTGGCGAAGGTTGCACAGCGTGAATGTAGTCAACACCTCCGAGCTGAACACCTGAATCTGGGTGGGGGGAAGTGACAGGAATGAGACAAAGCTGGAAGCTGGAGGACGTGGGTGGGCAGCCCCTTGCTCCGCGTGTTACCTGCACTGTCCTCTCATAGTGACTCATCCCTCAGCTCACCTTGGTGAGCAGCATTTTTGCTGGTGAATTCCTGTGTGCTTGTGTCATCAGACCACTGCACACTCACCTCCAGGCAGGTGTGTGCAGGCCCAGCCTTTCCCTCCAGTGGTCCTATGACCATTGCGTTGTGCCAGCGGATGACAACACTAGCTGTTAAGCAGTATTTGCAATATGCCAGGCACATGTGTTATTCACAGCAAGCCTATGTTGTAGATACTGTCATCACTCCCAGATTACAGACGAGGAACCTAAAGCTGCGACCAGCCTTAGACCACCTGTCTGCTACGAGGAGAAGCCAAGGCTGGAACCAGCTCATTGGCCGGCAGCCTATGCCCTTAAACACGGGACTCCGTCGCCCCCTAGTGGACATCTAGGTCTTGCATTGTCTCACTTACAGTTAACACCCCGGCATGGTCCGTCTCTCTTTCACCGGTGTATTGTCAAAAGTGCGTTTAACTCTCTTATTTCGGGTATTAAGTGGTAGCACTGTTACAATCAAACCAGAATCATATTCTTGAACTTGTTTGTATCCTCCATAGAAAAGTAATTCCCCAAGAAAAGCCTTCAAACATGACCCATAGCCTCGCTGGGTTAGGCCCCAGAGCATACAGAGACCTCACTGGTGCTGGCTGGGGGAGAGAAACAAGACAGGAACCCACAGGGTCTAGCGTTATGGAACCACCAGATGCAAGGTTATCCCAGAAGTCAGCAGTCAAGGTCCGAAGAAGTATGACAGATTTAGGTTCATTTAACACCCAAAGGGTACAATCTATTAGGTCGCCAGGAAAAATCATGCCATATTTTTCTGTTTTTCTATGTAAAAATGCACCATGACTTTCCCAACGACCCAATAGAAGGGGTAAAGGAAGAGATCATTCCACATGTAGTTATCGTCCTTGACACATGGTAACAATTATAAGTGAGCTCTGTTTTAGAGCAGATCTCTTGCTTGTTATTAGAGAACAGGGAAAAGAATAGGGACCCTAACCAAAGTTCAGGGCAGGAGTTGGCAAAGAGAGTCTATTGGCTAAATGTACCTTCCCCTTACATGGCCGTCCCTTCCCTGTCCTGATTTTATTTTTTAATGGATATTTAAAGAAAAAAAAAAAAAAAAAAACCCTGGGGACCAGCAGTTAGCGTAATGGCAATGTCACTGAACTTCCATGTAGTCAACCATGGTTTAAGTACCAGACCCAGTGGCTGAAATTCACACCGGGCGCATGCGTGTGCGTGCCCAAGATCCCGAGAGGAGAATGGATTGCGGCATGGCCATCCCCTCTGGGGGGTTATTTCTTGCTTTCTGTCTCTCTGTCTCTGTTTTTCTGGCAAGCGCATGCACCCTACACCAAAAATCTCTCTCAAAAAAAAAAAAAAATAGAAAGAAAGAAAGAAAGAAAGAAAGAAAGAAAGAAAGGATAAAAAAGAACCTGTAAATGTTATGGTAAATAATATATGATGTAAAATGTACCATTTTGACCATCTTCAAGTGTTCAGTAGCGCTAAATACATTTGCAATGTTGGGAAACCATCACCACTATCTATTTCCAGAACTTTTTCGTCAGCCCATACTGAAACTTTGTATTGATTAAACGATTCTGCTCTCTCTGCCTCTCTGCCTCTACTAACCCTTCATCCTACTGTCTCTACAAACTTGCCTATTCTAGGAACCACGTATAAGTATAATCACACAATGTTTTGTGGCTGGGTTCTTTCATTTAGAATGTTTTCAAGCTCCATTCATGTTGTAACATAGGTCAGAATTTTCTCCCTTTTTAAGTCCAAATAGTATTCCACTGTAGCTGGCCCTATAGCCTAATAGTTAAGGGAGCTGGATTCTACATAAATGACTACAGTTCCGAATCCTGGACCCAGCAGTTTAAAATGCATGCCAAGAACATATGCACATATGCCCAAACTCCAAAGAGGATAAAGAAATGTAGAAGGGATCATGTGTAGCCACATCCCATTAGAGAGTTGCTTTTTCCCTCCCCATATCTCTCTCTGGCGATCACATGTGCCCTCTGACAATTTAAAACTTCCGTTGCACATAGATACCACATTCCGATTATCCCATTCATGTGTTGGTGGACCCTGATGTCTTTTTCACCTCTCGCTTTGTGAGCAGTGCTGCAGTAAACACAGGTGCACAGGCATCAGCAGTTCACTGTTTCTAATGTCTGCACAAGCACCGACATGACAGTCTCTCTTGCTTCGTGGCATTCAAAGCCTTCAATATTTACCCTCTGACTCTCATTAGAGAAAGTTTCTTGACCCTAATTTCAAGGGATAAGTTCAAGACAGAGACTGGTTGTAACAGAAGCCCCTTTATTATATGTGGGCTGGTTAACTGAGCAGAGAAGGGGTGAATGCTTGTGGCCCATGTTACTTTGTTGGAACTTCGGTAACCAAGTGCACAGACTGGGTAGTTTAGACCAATCACAGTTCTGGAGTCTGGGTGTCTAAGACCAAGGTGTGGACTGGGTCAGTTTCTTCTGGGGCTTTTCTCCTTGGCTTGCAGATGGCCAGTGACTCCCTGCGTCCTCACATGGTCTTCCTCTGTGAGTGTGTGTCTGTGTCCTCATCTCTTCTTACACAGACACCAGTCCTGTTGGGTTAGGTCTGCCCGATGGTCTCATTGAACCGTAATTACATCGCTGAAGGCCCTGTCTCCAAAGACAGTCACATTCTGAGGTTCTGGAGGTTAGAATGCCAACTGAGGGGTTTGTTTTGTTTTTATGTTTGTTCGTTTTTGTCATAGGGCATGTGTGCTCACCAGAGAGGGACAGGGAAAGTGAAAGGGAAAATAAGAAATCACTCCTCAGGGAGGGTGGCTATGCCATGATCCTTTCTCCTCCTTTTTCCACCTGGGATTTAGGACACACACACACACACAGCCTGGTGCGATTTTCAAACTGTCAGTTCCAGGACTCAAACCATGCTCGGTCATGTGGGAGTCCAGCACCTTAACCACCACACCATCTGCTGACTCCTAACTATGGATTTTGAGGGGACACAATTTGAACCTCACAAGAGCCAAACTCCACATAGGAGATCCCAAGCCTTCAACAACACAGCACATTCTTGACCAAACTGGTAATACCACCACTGGAAGTGAGGAAATAGGCACAACAGAGCCTAGCCCTCAGAAATGCAGGCTCCGCAGCCAGGCAGGCCCACGTCTGCTAATGAGGAACGTGCACGTCTCAGAGCATGCTGAGAACAAGTGCCAAAGACTTCCCAACTGTACGTCTGTTCATTAAGCAATTCATTACAGAATTTTCTAGATGTTTTTTCCTCAGGACAATAAGAGTGTAAAAAGAATCCAGTATAATTTTAGTAGCAATTAACCTGAATTTACATGGGAGTGCTTTAGCCGGGCTGTGTGCGGGCTTCAGCACGGGCCGCCAGCCCAGGCTTTCCAGCGGAATTCTGTTCCCACCCCCCTCTCCACTGCTGAGGGTCATTACCACTCTCACCCTGGCCACAGTCATCTCTTCCCTACTTCAAATAAGCAAAGACTCGATGGCACTTTGAAGGTACATGACCAGATACACTTTGGGGCTAAGAAATGACCCTGACCCTCACTGGAGGCGGCTGGGGCTAAACACGTGTCACATTTTTCTCTCTTCTCTCTGGGTCAGAGGCAAAGAAAAATGCTACAATGTCTGACCTGTGACATGAAGACAAGAATAGAAAGAGAGGAAAAAATCCAGCTCACAGATCCCCACACTTGGAACCCCATTGAGGCCACAAAAATAGAAACTGGGATTCAAATGGACTGACCTTGTTTTACTTTAGGACCTGCAGACGGATTCTAGTCAGATGATTCCAAAGAAACAGAGATAAAAGTTCAAAGTGCAAGAGCTATAATAAGAAAATCCTTTGAAAATACCAAAAAACTGGGCCAGCCCCATAGCCTTGAGGTTGAGGGAGCTGGATCCCACACAGCCGACAGCAGTTCGAATCCCTCGTTTACTGCAGAACTTCTTACCTCGTGGAACTCTTTTCTATGTGATCGTATTCCTCAGTGCATCGGCTTAATCCTCAGAGACATGAATTTGTCTGCATTTGTGGACCTCAGAGCAATGACATCTTCTTTGGAGTCCTCTTAACATTTTTGCCTTAAACTCTTGACTTCATTCCGACGTCTATGCATTTTTAGGTGCGTGACTGTCATTCAGTAGGTTGAACTGTAACCTCTCTAAGGTGACATCAAGTCATGCCATCTGTCATTCCATGTTTCACATAAAAGAAATGTAGTTCTGATAAAGTGACAAGCAGTTCAAACGAATGCATGTACAAAGGTGTTTAAATGTGAAGTCTCCAGAGATCCAGGACCATTTAGATGAGTGGTTCTCAATGATTTCTTTTGAGCAAAAATACCTACTCATGTGCCAATGCAGATTTTGATATTAACAGAAACATTTTTGCTGGAAGCAAAAAATATGACAGAACATTCTTCTTCATTACAACCATCAGCAACTAACTTGCAGAATCACAGCCGGAATTTTACTCACTGGTTATATAGCAGATGTGGTCTCAGTTTTAGGGCCCTCCAGGAAACATTCTGAAAACAATATCCAGATCTTTATCAACCATATGCTACTTCTAAGCCAGTGAAATTTATGTAACTAAGTCAATGAAAAAAACACATTTAGCAAACTTGAATAGCCAGAGAAATTAGTTCATTTACTAAGTCTGCTGAGGGTGTTCAAGCTTAATACATGAGAATTTAGTCACTTCTATTCGAGTCACTGGCTTGCACTCTGACTCATTTGACAACACGAGTGGAATAAATGTTCACTCCCTGAGGGCATACAAAAGAACTTGAGGGTGATGTGAAAATAGATTTTAATTCTCTGGGAACCCAGTGGGCTGGTAACGTTATTGAAAGTTCTGGCACTGTGGTCAGACTCCATTGCAGACTGACAGTTCATAATCTCAAAGCACACATTCAAGAAAACATCCGGAAGATTCAAGGGCAGTGAAGCTCAGAAACCTGTTACCAGAGCTGTAGAAGACAGGGGTGACAAACTTGTAAAGCAGGGAATTCTGGACAGTCAACACCTCTTATCAGAAGCAGAGCTAACAGCTCTCACAGTAATCTCTTGGTCAAGTAGTCAGGAAAATTAGCAGTGATTAACTGTGAAACAGAAACTGAAATGGAGTAGCCTGCCTGGTGTTCTAAAGGAGCATAGCACCAGAGTTAGATAAGTCTAAACACAGCAGTTGTGTTCAGAGCTCTACAAATTTGGGGTTCTGATATAGGGTCAGTGTGACCTATAGAGTTGTTAGTAATTTCCTCAGAATCAAAGTGGCATAGTTCTTATTAGTCACGAGAAGTTTAACAAATAGTCACAGTCCAATGTAGGTTGGGGGCTCCCAAAATGAGAGCCCCTTCTCTCTGCTCCACTTTGTCATTCAAGGACCCAAGCTTCTCCCATTTAATGGGCCTATCCTCTAGATGGAAGCTTGGAAGTCATTGGAAGAGTCTCTATATTCAGCTAACAGACAAGGGAAGAGAGACACATGGAAAAAACCAAAGGAGAAGATTAGGGGCCAGGTCTAGAAGGGCCACACATGACCTCTCCTCACTTCCCATTGGCCAAGACTAGTCACATGACTCCACCTAGATGACAAAGGCCCACAAAGCACAGTTTGGTCGTGTGGCCAGGAATGAGAGGACAGCTCGGCACTGTTGAACGTTAGCAGCCTATGTCATATGAGGTTAGCAAAAAACAGAACCTTTTTTTTTAGTAAAAAATATGTTATAAAACATGGACTGTATGAACCAGCCCCATGGGGGACCAACCACAGCTCAAGTCCCAGTGCTGGAGGATGAATTTATCTATCTTTTGATAAACTCTAAAGAAAATACCTTGTGTTCTTCAGATTTTACACTGGAAAGTATAAATAAAATAATTCTCAAAGGTGTGAATGAACACAGATAAATTAATCTTTTCAACGGTATTGCCTTTTTGTGTGTGTGTGTGTGTGTAGAGAGGCAGACAGTGAGAGGGAAAGTGAGAAATCACACACCACCCCCAGGGGGGATGGCCTTACCACAATCCCTTTTCCTTCATTCCTCTTCTGGGATTTTGGGCACACACACATATGCCTGGAGTGATTTTCAGGCTGCCGGGTCTGGAACTCAAACCGCCATCATCCATGTGGGAATCCAGAGCCTTGATCATCTCACCACCTGAGGGACATGGTTCTCATTCTTTTAAAGGGATTCTGCTTTCTCAAACTGACCTTTAACAGAGATTTGGAGTGAGATGCAGTAGGAGGGCTGTGGCAAGGAGAAGGTCATGGGATGTGGGAAATGCTTCCAGATCACAAGGCCCTGACACACAAAGCTCTGGAGAGCACAGAGTTGTCAAACACACAGTATTATCTCCCAAAAGGAAGACGAGTACCACTGCTGACTTTGTCTTTCATTACCTACAACTTCCAGATAATATTTCTATAGTAACAAGATCTTTCAAATAGATGCCAACATGGAAAAAGCACTGGACTTCAGGTCTGAAAGCCAAGGACTGGTTCTGGCCTAAGACAAGTCGGTGACCACATCCGTGAAATGAAAACTAACCATTTTCCCATAAAAGAGGAATTTTTCTCTTCGTTTCAACACAGTCAAATGGTTGTAGAATGGTTCCAGATCAGTCTTCCTGAACTTCAGTTATGTTCCAGTCAGGTACGAAACCTGTCCTGAGTTCTTTCAAGGCTTTTTTCACCACCTGAGACTCCACCAGCCTCTCCAGGCTGACCCCGGGAACACCCCCACCCCCCAGCCACCTGCCCCACTGCTATCTTGTGTTCTGGACAGACAGAAGGTCCTGTTCCCGCACTCACCCCTCATTCTCTGGGTATGCCACACATCCCCTCTTCACTTTCCATCGACCAAGACTACACAGCCCCACCTGGACAACGGGGCCTGGGAAGTGCGACTCGGCTGCACGGCCGGAACGAGAGGAGAGCTCGGCGTTGCCGATTCTGTGCTCCTCCCACCTCCTCCACTTGGAATGAACCTGCCTCCCTTTCTCATATTTGCCAGTTGAAATCTCTTCCTTTGTTCAAGGTCCAGGAAAAATGCTTCTTTCTCTATGATGTGTCCCTTTATCTCTCTGAATATAACGCTTAGTACACTGTCCTTGTCAACTACTTTGTCATTTATCTAATTGCCTTTTCTCCATCCCTGGGAGAATTAGTATTTCTCTCAGTGCTGTATATCTGTGATGGTTAATGTCATGTGTCAACTTAACTGGACTAAAGGATGCCCAGGTAGCTGATAAAGCATTATTTCTGGGTGAGTCATGGAAGTGCTTCAGGAGAGCTTAGTGTGAACTGATGAACTGAGTAAAGCAGATAGCCCTTTCCCATACTGTGTACATCATTCAGTTTGGTGAGCGCCCAGACAGAACAAACAGATAGAGGAAGGGTGGATTTGCCCGTTGGAGCTACCCATCCATTCTCTCCTGTCCTTGGACATCAGCGCTCCTGGATCCCAGGCCTTTGTACTCAGACTTGGACTGGCAGCATCATCTTCCCTCATTCTCAAGCCTTTGGATTCAGACTAAATGACATCCCTGACTTCCAGCTTGGGAATGAACAACTGTGGGACTTCTTGGCCTCCATAATCTCATGAGCCAATTGCTGTCATAAATAAATATCCTATTCATTCTGTTCCTCTGGAGAACCCTAACTAATGTCATATCATGTCCAACTTTCTGTTCCTATACAACTTAGCAAGAAGACCTTCACTAGTAAAAATCATTAAGTACTTATTACATATTTCACCCACTTACAATGAATCAAATTAAAAACATCAATGTTAGTAAAAACCAACTTTAAAAAGCAACTTTTTTTAGAGAGAGATTTTTGCTATAGGACACATGCACTCATTGGAGAGACAGAGAGAAAGAAAGTGAAAAATCATCCCCTGGAGGGGATGGCCACACTGCAACCCCTTCCCTTCCATTCTCCTCTCGGGATTTTGGGCACTTACACACATGAGCTTGAATGAGTTTCAAGTCGCTGGGTTTGGGACTTGATTCGAGGTTGACCATATAGGAGTCCAGTTCTAATTAGTTATTAAGACTATCCATAAAATAGCCAAATAGAAACTATTGTAAAATAGCTGAGCAAACTGAAAATAAGTTCCAAAATTAAGTAATATACTTGAGGAAATAAAATATAAGCTTTCCTATTTCCTTTCATGTTTAGAATTTCATATATTTTGTAACTAAAACAGACTTATTTAAATCACGCGGGTAGTTTAATCAGTAGATAGGAGGCAAATGATAAGAGAAAGTGATAATAAAATCCAGGAACAGGTTGCTCAGAGATTGCACCTACGGTAATAGAAAACAGTGTTTTTTCCGTGGGTCCTTGATCACCCAACACTTGTGTTAAGTGGTCTGTAAGGAGAAATGGTTGGGAATTCCTGCTCTCTGAGAACAAAGCTTCTCCTGCATACTTCCCATTGCTAACACTGTACGGAGGTCAAATTTTTGACCTCTTATCCTTAAAGTCATACTCTTAACCACATTCTCAGAGGGTCTGTCAGCAAGTCAGAAAATGGCATCCTATTTTACAGGAAGAACCACAGCAACAGTTCACGAAGCTGTAGATTTTTATGGTCACTCAGGTCAACTCATCGAATTCATCGTTTGGCCACAACAAGGAGGCGGTGGAAGCCCCTGAAGCCCTAGTGCAGCCAAGTGTTGGCAGGAAATATTTGTATTACAGTAAAATATACTTAATGAACAATTTACCATTCTAATCTTTTTATTTGTTTTTTAAGTGCCAGAGTGTGTGTGGGCTGCCCAGAGAGAGAGACAGAGAGCGAGAGGGAAAAACGCCCCCCATGAGGCATAGTCCTGCTGCAACCCCGCTCCTCTATTTGTCCACCCCACCAGGATTTGGGGCATGCCGGCACATGCACTCAATGTGTGCATGGGTTTTAAAATAATTATTAATTTAATCTTATTTTTTATTTTATTTTATTTTTAATTTGCTACAGGGCATGTGTGCTCACTAGAGAGACAAAGAGAATGAGAGAGAAAGTGAGAAAGCAATCTGCTGGGTTCAGGACTCAAACTATGGTGGGCCGTGTGGGAGTCCAGTGTCTTAACCACCATGCCACCTGCTGGCCCCACTCCCCACTTCGAGCCACCAGGATTGCGATTTGAACAGCAGTCAGCCATTTGGGATCCAGCTCCCTTAATCACTAGACTATGAAGCCAGCCCCATTTTATCTTTTTAAAATTTGCCATGGACATGTGTGCTCACCAGAGACAGAGAGAGGAGGAAAGAGTGAGAAAGTGAAGAAGCAGCCCCCGAGGGGACTAGCCATGCCACGATCCCTTCTCCTCCATTGTCTGCTCAGAGTTTGGGCACGCACAGTGAGCTGGAATGTCTTTCAGGCTGCTGGGTCTGAGACTCAAACCACACAGTTGGCCACGTGGGATCCAGCACCTGACCGGCCCATTTTAACCATTTTTAAGGGTACAGTTCTGTGTCATGAAGTATATCCACATCGTTGTACAAGCATTGCCACTGCAACCATGCGTCACATTTTCATCTTCCCAATCTAAAACTCTACCCATTAAATAATAACTCCCTGTTCCCTCCTCCCCTCAGCCGCTGGCAGTTGACATTTGACTTTTTGACTCTATGATTTTGACTGCTCTAGGTATTAGGAGAGTGAAGCAGTAAATATTTTAAAATCATCTCTTCTTTAAAAAAAAAAAAAAAGGGACCAGAAGGTGTCATGACAGTTAAGGTGCTGAATCCCACATAGCCAACTCCGTGGTTCAAGTCTTGGACCAGACTGCCTGAAAATCACACCAGGTGTGTGTGTGTGTGTGTGTGTGTGTGTGTGTGTGTGCCTAAAGTCCTAAGAGGAAAATGGAGGAGAAAGGATTAAAGTGTGGTCATCCTTCTGGGGGCTATTTCTCTCTCTCTCTTTCATGAGTACATGTGCCCTACGGGAAAAAAATCTAAAAAACAAAACCATATGTAAGTCTAAGCTTTATTATTATTACTTTAGGTTTTTGCCATAGGATTGGTGCACTTGTCAAAGAGAAAGAGAGAGAGACGGCGAGAGGGAAAGTGAGAAATCACCCCCCCCCCCCCGGGGGAATGGCCATGCCACAATCCTTTCTCCTCCCTTTTCCTCCTGGGATTTTAGGCACACATGCACACATGCACAGTGTAATTTTCAAGCCACCAGGTCCAGGACTCAAACTACGGAGATGGCCATGTGGGACCTAGGGCTTGACCACCATGCCACCTGCTGCTCCGAAGTCTAAGCATCATTGATTAAGCTAATTGGTAGCTGATGCAAATACTTAAATAAATTCCCCTTCCCCCAAATAAGATTATAGCTAAGAAGGGGCCAGCAGGTGGTGTGGTGGTTAAAGGTGCTAGACTTCCACATGGCAAACCGTGGTTCAAGTCCCAGACCTGGCAGCTTGCTTTTTCACTTTCCATCTCTCTCTCTCTCTCTCTCTCTCTCTCTCTCTCTCTCTCTCTCTGTGTGTGTGTGTGTGTGTGTCCTTCGGTTGTCAAATTAAAATAAATTAATTAAATAAAATAATTCTTTTTTAAAAAAAATTTACAAATAAGGAGCTATTTGACCTCTATGTTTATCTAATGTCTTTATCAAAATGAGCTACACTATTTGGAGCCTTTGCAGAGTTCCACTCCTCAGTCATAGGGAAATATTCCCAGAAATTTAGGATTTCTTCAATCTCCAGGAAAAGATAATTATGCTTCTTTATTGTTAAGGATTTTTCTTCCATTACATATCAGATTGGGAGAATATTTGCTGAGGGGCACATACATTTTTTCCCACCACATCTAATCAAATGGCTAAGCAGTTAGAATTTTCATTGTCTTTTAGAGATGGTATAATTTTACTAAAAATGAGTGATTGGTTTTAGTTTGATTTTTTAAATAGAATTATTTTAATTTAACTTTATTTATTCATTTATTTTATTTTAATTTTAATTTGACCAGAGAGAGATACACAAGAGAGAGAGAGAAAGTGAGAAAACAAGCCACCAGGTCCGGGACTTGAACCATGGTCAGCCATGTGGGACTGTCCACTGCCTTAAACCACCATGCCATCTTCTGGTTCTGGTTTTAGTTTGATTTTAAAATGTCATTAGAAAATTCATAATTTTTTCTGATTTTATCTAATAATAATTTGTGCACAGACTCCTCCCTAGGTTCTAAATGTAAATTCAGGTAAATGAAACTATTTGCTTTGGCTCAACCATTTTTTCCTTCCGTGTTGAAGAGAAAATAGACTACACAGTGATATCAGAGATCCGCAGTGCACGGCCTCCCAGCTCAGCCCCCCTTTAATGGCCGTGGGCTCCACAGCTGCAGCCAGCTTCATGCAGGAGAACACAGGCAGCCCCGGCCTCCATGGCTCCCCACACTTTTTATTTTCTGCTCCAAAAGTATGTACGTGACACGCTGGCATGTGTAACCTGTAAGTGCTGGCTCTTGTGATGGTTCATTTTATGAGCTTGGCTGGGCCAGGATGCCCAGATATTTGATGAAACATTCTGGTTGTTTCTGTGAAGGTGTTTTTGAATGAAATAAATTAACAACTGCATTGGTGGACAGTGGGTAAAGCAGACTGCCCTCCCAGTGTGGGTGGGCCTGTCTAATCAGCTACAGGCCCGAAGAGAACAAAGCCTGACCCATCCCAAGCAAGAGGGATCATGTCGTGAACAGACTGCCTCCAGACTCAAACTGCAGCTCTCCCTGAGTCTGTAGCCAGTTGGTCCACCTCATCAAACTTTTGGACTTGCCGAGTCTCCACAATTACATGAGACAATTCCTTAAAAATCTCTTTCCCTCTCTCTCCATATGCTCTTGCACTGGTTCATGCAAGACCCTTCTCTCGTGTAGGAGGTGGGGAGGGGGACTTAAGACCTTGTGGAGCATCTCTCGACCAATAGGGAACTGGAGTCTTGTATAAATGATTCCCCTTCCAAACCATTCTGGATGACATGGGGGCCTGGTGGTTAAAGGAGCCAGATACCTCATAGCTGACCACGAGATTCAAATCCTGACCCCAGCAACTTGAAAAACATGCTGGGTGCGTGTGCATGCATGCTCAAAGTCCCAACAGGATGGAGAAATGGAGGAGAAGGGATTGTGGTGTGACCGCACCCCATTAGGGGATGTTTCTCCCTCTCATTCTCTCTGACTCACCATCTCTCTAGCGAATGTATACATCCTCTGGCAATTAAAAAAAAAAAAAGAATAAAAATCCAGTCTCTGGCTAAAAATTCAGTTATTGGCTACAGCAGTGGCCAATTCAATAAAATATCTTCCAGAGGGTTCTACCACCTCCTGAGTTTCACTGTCCCTAGGTCCTTACTCTTACCTTAGGATCACTTCCAAAATAAATGACATTCACTTAAGCCTATATATATATATATAAAATGTAAGCAGAAACTCCTCCTCCCCCCCACACACACCTCTTGCACTCTCTTTTTGCTGGTTCCACTCTTGGTAAGCTTAGCTCACCTCAAGCGGTATCAAGAAACCCACTCACATTTTTAGGTTTACCTCTTACTACCCTAGCAAGCCCAGAGTAGAGAAAAGCAAGCAACACCAGCAAAATTACTGGAGAGGTGCTTCCTGACTCGGTTGTCCTGCAAAGGTGTTGGTCCCACCCACCTGCCCCCATGAACCAATCAGGGCTTGGGGCAGGAGCCAGGGTGGGGTCAGCCCCTCCCAACCAGCACACCCCGAGTAGGAAAGCTATGATAACACAAGGGTGAACCTGGGAGGCCATCTGTGGCGGCCAGACCATCAGCTGTGGGGATTTAATTCCTCTTCAACCCCTGCTCTGCCTGCTCTCACTTCTCTTTCCCTTGAAACCGTGAGGAAGCAAAGCAGTTCCTGCCCCTTTCTTGGGTGCGTCCTGGCGGGCCTTCGCTGAATGTGCAGGCCAGTCTCTTACCAAAGTACCAAAATGCGGGCTGAGAGGTTCTGATTCCATCCAAACGATGCCTTCCTCTTTATCACATGAGGGAAGAGGCCTGTGTGCACAGGTAGCCAGTGCCCCACCTGGCTCCCGTCCGTGGCCGTCTGCATCTCCCCTCTCTTCCTGTGGCCCCTTGTGTTTTCCAGTATGAATTCTTCAACACCAACGGGCTGTCCTACAATTCAGTTCAGTTCCGACACCGCCCAGTTAAGGGGCCAGTCCTCCTACAAGGCTGCCCCACTTCAGATGGCGGTGGAAAGTCCCAGGGCCACCTGCACTCTGTCCAGACTGACCACGAATTTAGGGGTTTCCATGATGCTCCCTTGGGTTCAGTAATTCCTTAAGCCAGTGGTTCCCAACCTTCCCGGCACCAGGGATGGCCTTATAGAAGACGGTCCCCCCAGACAATAAGGAGGAGACAAAGGTGGGGTGTTGGTCCAAGGATGACCCAAGGGCACCATATCCACCATGTACCCTGTTCCCACAACCAATGTTCCCACATTGCAGTATACAACGAGACAATCACACAATAATGGGGTTCGGGCTCCCAAGAGAATCAACCTACTGCTGATCTGACAGGGGGCAGAGTTGAGCAGCCACATGAGCAAGGTGGGGGGGGGGGGCAGCTGCAAACACAGACGACCGAGCCTCCTTGGCTCACCTGTCTGAGGCTCGGCCGCAGCACAGGGGTGGGGACGCTGTCTTAAACAGCTCAGAGACAGGAAAACGCAGCATTTAACAAATACCATTTTATTATATAGAGTGCAAGTGAATAGCCAGGTGAAGGGCTGTGTGGGGCGAGGTTCAGAAGGGCCCTGAGCTCAGAGCCTCTGTCCTTGCAGAGTGGAATGCGACACTCAGCGGGTCTATCAACTGTTCACCAACCAGGCCACCCCCCAAGCCCCCTTTTCCAGAGTATTTTCTTCACTGAGGTTTCAGTACACAGGGATGGTTCATTAGATAATTGGTCATTAGTGATTAAAATTCTTGAGAACCTCTCACCTCTTAGCAAGTTGGGGGGGTGGAGGCTGAGAGCTCTAACCTCTAATCACAGGGGTTGGCTTTCCTGTAATTAGTTGCCAACCTCATGCTACCAATTCCTCCCCCTCCCCACCTGAGTCTCTGCCAGAACCTAGGGACAATGTGTGTGTGTGTGTGTGTGTGTGTGTGTGTGGTGTGAGTACATTGCATCCCACACCTCTCTTTCAAACTTCTAGCCTAGTGACCCCCCACTTGCCCATCGGAGGCCAAGATTCTGGCTGCAGAGGTGGGGGTGGTGGGCTCCGGTCTCTTGTATTGGAAACTCCATCTTCTTACCAAGATCAATGTAACCAGCTTCCTTTTTCTCAGTCATTAGCAAACATACAAACCAAAGTAAGCACCAGCGCAGGTTCACAGAAGGAAAGCGTACTCTCATTAGACTTTGAGCTTACCCCCTTGTTACACGTGAGGATCCAAAGCTCCCTCCACCGCTCAAAGGACTCAGCGTCCAGCTGTTGTGGGGCAGGTGTGGTCAGCTAGCAGTATCCGGCTGGCAGCTCTGTTAGGGTGTGTCTCAAAGTCAGAGGGCCACCTCACCTCACCGAGGTCATGCCCTTCCTGGAGCAGCCCACATCCAGTGACCAGTGAGGTGTGGGTGGAAAGGCCCAGTCACTGAGGCCTGAGGCAAGATGAGTCAAGTTGGCCCCTCGACAGGATGGCCAAGATTTTACTGGGTCTGCATTGCATTTCAACCTCTCCCTCTGTCTGTCCCTACATTCTCCCACTTTCCTTTAAAGATGTTGATCCTTAATAAATTCTGCACACCCGGCTAGCAGGTGGCATGGGGTTCAAGGTGTTGGATCCCACATGGCTGACTGCACAGTCTGAGCTCTGGACCCGGCAGTTTGAAGGTCACATTGGGTGCATGTGCCTATGTGTCCACAATCCCACGATGGACTCTGTGTGCCACCACCCTAAGGAAAACATGGTCACTAAGGTGGGAACACGTACAGTCCCATGCTCGTCTGCACCTTACCCGGTAAGGGATTTAGGCTTTGTTGAAGTACTTTTCTGTTTTCTGCTATTCTGGTGTCTGGGTCAGCCTCTAAGGCATTGGCAGGAAAGCCAGCTGGGTGATTGGCACTGAGGACACGCAGTGACTCAGAGCTACCAAAATAGCAAAGTAAGTATTGTAACTAAACTATCTGCTCTCTGAATAATGACGTGACTTTTCCCTCTAATTTAGTATTTTTTTAAAACAGATTTTTGCTATAAGGTGCATGCGCTTGCCAGATAGACAGAGACAGAAAGCAATAAATCACCATCCCCAGTGGGGAAGGACACGCCACAATCCCTTCTCCTCCATTCTCCTCTCAGAATTTTGGGCATGCACACACAGATGCCCAGCATGAGTTTTTTGTTTGTTTGTTTTTTAAGAATTATTTATTTAATTTTATTCATTCATTCAAATGTTTCAATTTGACCAGAGAGAGACAGAGAGAGAGAGAAGGAAATTGGGAAAGCAAACTACCAGGTCTGGGACTCGAACCATGGTTGACCATGTGGAAGTGTCCAGCGCCTTAACCACGATGCCACCTGCTGGTCTCCCTCCAGCGTGAGTTTTAAGCCACCAGGTCCAGAACTCGAATAGTGATTGACAAGGTGGGAGTCTAGCAACATAACCATTACACCATCTGCTGGTCCCTATCTCCTCTAATTTAAAGAACATCACAGGAGTTCTGGGAATGTGTATCTTGTTCCAGGTGTGATTATATGGATTACATAAATTTGCTTGTTAAACTGTGGAAAGAAGATGATAGATTTTTCTTAAGTTTATTTTTTTCTGAGCGAGAGAGACAGAGAAACACCCCCCCCCACCCCCAGCCTTAGCCAGTTAGGATCATGGATACATATCCACACCAAGCACACACAGAGGGACCTTGGGACATGGACCTGGAAACTTCTCAGGGGTTCAGTGTCACGGAGTGTTGTGTTAGCACTGCAATTTCACAGTTGGTGAGAAGCTAATAGAGTCAAACACTAGGGGGAACCAGCAGTTAGCGTAATGGCTATGTCGCTGGACTCCCATGTAGTCGACCGCGGTTCGCGTCCTGGACCCGGTGGCTTAAAACTCACGCCGGGCTCGTGTGCGTATGCGCCCAAGATCCCGAGAGGAGAATGGAAGAGAAGGGATTGTGACGTGACCATCCCCCCTGGGGGGTGATTTCTCGCTTTCTGTCTCTATGTCTCTCTCTGTCTGGCGAGCGCACGTGCCCTATAGCGGAAAAAAAAAAGAAAGAAAGAAAAAACACTATTTAGGAAGATATTTAGAACCTGGTGGTTGGATATGTGGCAAAAGGGAGTAGAATATTTGGGGGACAGTGCAATGAGTGGACAGGATGGTCTTCATCATGGGGCTTAGGATGCAGGTTTAGAGGGGAGACCCTGAATCGGGTTTGGGTGACCCTTGCCCTTTACGGCAAGTTCAGTTCCTCAAGCTCCTGAGGACCTGTGTCTCCCTCACCTCTGGTTGCCCACTGGCTGCTAGTTACCTGTGCCTGACTCCTACTCACCAATTTCCCTCTTTAGCAAGAGTCTGTGGTCAGGTCCCTGAAGCCAAGGACTGTCTACTCAGCACCATCATCGCTCTCCCCAGAAGAGGCCCCGCTTTTTTTTTTTAGAGGTTTTTGCTATAGGGTGTGTGTGCTCTCCAGAAAGACAGAGAGAGACAAAGAGACAGAAAGCGAGAAATCACCCCCCCCCCCAGAGGGGATGGCCATACCGCAGTCCCTTCTCCTCCATTCTCCTCTTGGGATCTTGGGCACGCACGCACACGCACCTGACGTGAGTTTAAGCCACCGGGTCCAGGACTCGAACTGTGGTCAACTACATGGGAGTCCAGCGACATAGCCATCACGCTAACTGCTGGTCCCAGGAGAGCCCCTTTTAAAATATCTATTGAAAAAAAGAAATAAAGAAATTGGAGTATGTGGCAAACTTAAAGCCACAGGATAAATGGCACAGACTCGCTTTAAGCAGTTGTCATAGAGGCACTCGCTGAAGATGGATGTTCTTCATGTGTGTGTTACCTCACTCTAGAAGTGAAAAAAATGGAAAAGGCCATTACAACAATTTTGTCTTGCCTGTGACTTTTTATTGATTTTCTTTAAAACTTTTTTCCTCAGATGTCATTTTTGTTTCCTTCCATTTTTTCCAGAAGCTGTCATCACGCCCTTTTCTTATTTTCCCTAGCTCAGTTAGATGGCTCTTGAAGCCAAATCTCAGGAGGTTCGGAATGGAAAGAGAGAGACACTCCCTGCCTTTCTATAAACATTTACTCCCGACTTTATTCCCGGTTCACGTCTCCTTCACTCAACAAAGGCTTCAGGAGTGACCACCATATGCTGCAGGTATGTCTTGGCCCTGGCTGTCAAGGACCCGGGGTGGGCAGTCACTGTGGGCCCTCCTCTGGGGCATGTAGAGTCTAGTGGAGCTGGCTGTCAGATACTCCCCACACGGAACTGCAGCCCACAGTCCTGAATGTCTCCTAAGCCCCTCTAGAGTCCTGTGCACCTGCTCAGCCAGGTGAGGGGCAATGCATTTATATGGATACGGCACTTAACGGGTCTTCCTAGCCTCCAGTTTAAAATAAAGCAGTTCGACAGTAGCCATCTAGATAGAACAACCTCATGCCAGAGAGGGTAACCCAGTCGTGAGACTGCTTCGTCCAGGGAAGGAAGTCCAAGAAGCCAGCAAGACAATGTGGGACCCTCCCTGCCCCAGTACTACGCCCAGCACTGCACCTGCAGGGGGTCACTTGCTCTGGCTACTTAGGGTTGGGGGACAGGTGCTCCTATTCCTCACTCCATTTAGTCACCGACTGCTCCTACACTCAGTCTCACTATCAGACATTGCTGTATGAGAGAATAAAACAGACTTGCGAGAACAACCAGGACAGGCGAAGAGCGTGAAGAGAGTTGATAACTGACTGCAGCCGTTGAGCCACATTAGCGGTTGTCAGCCAATCTTAGCCCTGTGTAGTAATGCTGTGCACTAAACTGACCAAGGGATACATGCAAATAGGTGGCCCGGCTTCTGTGGTGCAGTTGGTGTGTGCTGGACCTTGTAGCTGGAAGCCACTTGTGGACCACAGTTGAACCCCCCAGTTGGCATGAGTACACATGCCCAGAATTCTGCCAGAGTACTGACTAGACGAGTGGATTGCAGCACGACTGAGCCCCACGGAGGGGGCTTCTCTCTCTCTCTCATTAATTTACGAAAAACAAACAAAAAAAACTTGATGGGACCAAAATGCATCAGAATGGTTAAGGTACTAGACTCCCACACGGCCTACCAAGGTTTGAGTCCCAGACTTGGCACGCGCGCGCTCTCCCCCCCCCCCCCCCCCCCCCCCCCCCGTGAGTGCATGTATCCCATAGCAAATTTAAAAAAAATAGTAATAATAAATATCATTAAATAAATGAATTTTTTAATTAAAAAAAATTGTTTTAAGAAGGAGGCCGACAGGGGTCCTGGTGGTTAAGGGTGCTGGAATCCCACATGGCAGACCGCAGTTCGAGTCCTGGACCTGGCAGCTTGCTTTCTCACTTTCCCTCTCTCTCTCTCTCACTCTGGTCAAATTAAAAATAAACAAAGTTAAATAGAATAATTCTTTTTTAAAAGAATTGTTTTAAGGGGGAAAAAGTTAGGGATTAAAACAGACGTTCAATTACTTCCTTGAGGTTGACTTCAATTCCCAGAGGAGATCATCCCACATTTTTTTCTTTCAATAAGATTTTCTTTATGTTGCGTGCCAACACCCATTATTTGCATAGAAGTATTAATCATCCCTGTGGAATTTTACATTTCCAAAGTCTCTAAAAGTCAGCCCTCTCCCCTGCCTATGCCAACTGAGCTCACAGACCATGACCCTGTGGACATGTACAAACCAGTCTGATTTTGTTTTTAAATTGGCTTACTAGGCCAAGTTACTAAACTGACTTGAGCCATCAGTTAAATCTCTATGAATTCAGGGAAAACTAGTCAAACTAATTTAAATCAGTGCCCAACACAGAGATGGCCAGTATGTCCTCACTTACTACAGGGTGAGCTGAAGTCTTGGGAGAGGTCAGAGGTGGACGCAGGGCGAGGACATGCACAGCGGCCGTCTTACCTTCCTGGGCGTCTCAGTCCTCACCCAGGAGTACGCGCAGTGTAGTAATGACCGGTTCAGATGTGCTAAGTGCTCCATTGTACTTTGATAGGAAGAAGCTCAGGGGACAATCAGTAAACAAGACCTGAATGTGTATCATGTCATGAAACCAGGCATGTAGAAGCGTGTTTCCAAAACAGGTCAGAGGCTGGCCCCTCCTAAAGTCTCTTTTTTTTTGGAGAGGTGTTTGCTATAGGGCGCGTGTACTCGTCAGAAAGACAGAGAGAGAGACAGAGAGACAAAAAGCAAGAAATCACCCCCTATGGGGGATGGCCATGCTGCAATCCCTTTTTCTCCTTTCTCTTCTCGGGATCTTGGGCATGCATGCACACGCACCTGGCGTGAGTTTAAGCCACCAGATCTTGGACTCAAACCACGGTCAACTACATGGGAGTTCAACGACATAGCCATTAGGCTAACTGCTGGTCCCACCCCTGCTAAAGTCTTGCCTGCCTGTTGGTGGCATTGTTGAGTCACTGGTTAATCAAACCAAGCTTCAGAGTCAACTTCTCTTTCCCTTACCTCACACACCCCTCTTCCCATTGCCGTATTTGATACATCAGCCGAACGCGCTGGCTCTGGCTTCACAATACCCGTATCCTCAAACTAGAACTCCTCGTCCGTCCACTGGCATCACTACCCAGGACAACTGACAATCCTACCTGGAGAATGCTATAACTGTACCTATATGTGTGTGTGTGTGTGTGTGTGTGTGTGTCTTTTTAGTTTTGCTGTAGGGCACATGCGCTCAGCAGAGATAGAAAGAGAGAGAGAAAGTGAGTAAACACTCCCCAGGGGGAAGAGCCATGCTGCAATCCCTTCTCCATTCTTCAGGGATTTTGAGTATGCATATACATGTGCCCAGTGTGTTTTTCTAGCTGCCTGTTCTGCACTCAAACCACGAAGCTGACCATGTAAGATCCAGCTGCCTTAACCACCATGATACCTGGCTGGACACTTTACTAGGAATTTTAACCATATAAAAAAAGTTTAATTTTGCCAGACAAAAATGTGATAATAAAATAACAACAACTGACTAAAAAAAAAATCACAAACATACTCACATGACTAAAGTTAGACTCCTTAATACGTAAAGAGCTAATATAAGTTATTGTGAAAAAGAAAATATTCAAATTGAAAAATGGAAAAAATATTGGAACCATTTCTAAGAAAGGGAATATAAAGCATTCACAAACAAAGAAGATTCTCAATCTCTCTCTAGTAAGAGAACTACAAATTTAAAGTTTAATAAGATGCAGTTGATGCTTTTAAGACTGCAAACATTTGAAAGTTCAGTAATGCTCTGATGGTGTTCAAAGGGCCTCTCACCATCATTGGGAAGAGGACAAATTGACCCATTGTCTTTGGAGGGTTATTAATTTTTTTTTATTTTTAAAAGATTTGCCAAATTAATTTTTTTTTAATGTGGACATGCATTCACCTTAAAGAGACAGAGAGCAGGGCAGCTGGGAAGCACTTCCAGGGAGCGTGGTCACACCTCACTCCCTTCTCCTCCATCTCTCCTTCTTTTAGGGATTTTGGCGCACACACACACACACACACACACACACACACACACACACCCCTGGCATGTTTTTACAAGCTCCTGGATCCACGACGCCAACTGCAGAGCTGGCCATGTTGAATCCAGAGACCTTAATCACTGTGCCATAGGGTGGCCTGGAGGGTAATTTAAAAAGTGCCAACCAAATCTTAAAATGCATATACTTTTTAACTTGGCATTTACATGTAGGAATTACAGATATATTCACACATGAGCCTGAAGCTGCATCTGTGCATTGACATAACAAAAGAGAACAGCCACATGTCCAGGGGTAGGGGGGTGGTTAAGTCAATTCTGGCATGTCCATCGAGTAGATTTCTGTGCAAGAGTGAAAAGAGTGAAACTAAATTACTTGGCATGGGTAAGAGAAAATGTTCTAGCTACATTATTAAATTATGAAAATCCAGAAACAGAGGAGCATACATATATCCTATCGTGTTTAACAACATGAGTGGGACAGTACACACATATTGTTCGCATATGCGTGGGCTGTTTCTGGAAAGATATACAAGAACCCGAGAATAGTAGATGCCTCTAGAAAGGTAATCTGAGCATTTGGGGTAAAGAAAAAGAGAACTATATTTTTCTATGTAAAAATGTGTGAAGACTTGCTGGGCGCGTGTACGTGCATGCCCAAGATCCCGAGAGGAGAATGGAGGAGAAGGGATTGTGGCGTGGCCATTCCCCCTGGGGGGTGATTTCTTGCTTTCTGTCTCTCTGCCTCTCTGTCTTTCTGGTGAGCACACGTGCCCTGTAGCAAAAACCTCTCAAAAAAAATAAAAATGTGTGAAGACTTTCCCAACAACATAATACTTTTTAATATATATATATATATACACACACACACACACACACACACACACACACACATATATATATATATATATATATATATATATATATATATAATCTCTCCAAATACACACACACACATGCACACATATATGTGTGTATTTGGAGAGATTTTTGCTATAGGGCATGTGTGCTTGCCAGACAGGCTATCTCTTCTCCATTCTTCTCTTGGGATCTTGGGCATGCATGCACAAATGCCTGACATGAGTTTTAAGTTTCTGGGTCCAGGACTAGAACCGCGGTCAATCACATGGGAGTCCAATGATGCAACCATTCTGCCATCTGCTGGTCCCACTATATATATATATTTTGGTGATCTTCAACTTTGTACCCTATTTGAGAATTACCTATTATTATTACAAAAGCATTAGATGAAGAAAACTGGTTCTATATTCTGTCATTTTATTTTTCATTTTATTTTTTATCAAAATATTTTAAAAGTTTCTTTCTTTCTTCCATAAGTAAGAGAGAGAGAGAAACAGGCACCCCCCACAGGGTCCCCTGCTGCAATCTCCCCAACCTCAGCTGGTCCTGGGTCCTGAGCATGTGTGTACCTCCGTGTTCGGGAAATTTCCAGCTGTGGGCCCTAGAACCCTGCCATGCAGGTCAGTCTTTCAGAGCCTTACACATCGCTGTGCCACCATCCCCTATCCTGTCATTTTAAAGGAAAATTCGAGTAAGACTTTCCTGGAAAAGTGTGTGGCTTTTACCTAAAGAAATAACATTTTCCTATTATGTCCTTCCATTTTTAGAATTATTATGTATAAACTATACTTCAGGCAAAATAAAAACTAACACCTAGTGAGCGTTTCCTGGACAAACACTGGGCAAAGTGCTTCAAAATAACAGTAATGGCCTCATCTCTCTGTTAAGGACAAAGGAGGGCAAGCTCGGAGACACTACTGGAGGTGATCGGACTTGCCCAAGGTCACACAGCTGGTGCCAGAGCCGGGATGTGCATCGAAGTGCTCTGCAGCACAGCCCCTGAGAACAAATGACTCATTTGTTGTGCACAATGAAAAAACAGGTACTTACCAGAAAAAATAAATCTAACATTAACTATGGGAAATAAAAGCATGAATACCATACATTTATAGATCTCATAAATCAAGTCATAATATTGTTTCTGATTTTATGCCCAGTGATTCAGAAAAATTAAAATATAGCATGTTAATGTATTTGAATAACAGTTGGGAACTATGACTGCTGTGTTTAATATATATAGTAAATACTATTTTTTGTGGGGCCAGCAGTTAGCGTAATGGCTGTGTCGCTGGACTCCCATGTAGTTGACCACGGTTCGAGTCCCAGACCCGGCAGCTTAAACTCACACTGGGCGGGTGTGCATGCATGCCCAAGATCCCAAGAGGAGAATGGAGGAGAAGGGATTGTGGTGTGCCCATCCCCCCTGGGGGGTGATTTCTCTCTTTCTGTCTCTCTGTCTCTCTCTGTCTTTCTGGCGAGCGCATGCGCCGGGTAGCAAAAACCTCTCAAAAAAAAATACTATTTTTTGTGTGTTTACATTCTTTTTTTAAATAATTATTTTATTTATTCTTATTTATTTATCTGTTTTTAATTTGACCAGAGAGGGACAGAGATAGAGAGAAAGAGAGGGAAAGTGAGAAAGCAAGATGCCAGGTCCAGGACTTGAACTGTGGTAAGCCATGTGTGAGTCCATTGCCCTTCACCACGTCACCGCTGGCTCCATGTGTGTTTATGTTCTTAATCTTCATGAAATATTAAAATAATAAGTAAAATGTCTTAGATTGGTATCATAGGTTGAATTGTGTCCCCCAAACAATATGCTGAAGCTCTAACTCCCTGTTACAGGCTGAATTACTTCACCCCCACGCCCCAAATTCTCATGTTGAAATGCCACCTCCCAGGACCTCAGAGTGTGGCCTTATTTGGAAATAGAGACTGTCCAGAGGTGATCAAATGACAGCGAGGTCATTAGGAAGAGCCCTAGTCCAGTAGGACTGTCCTTATTAAGAGGGGGAAAATGACACAGAGACAAACATGCATAGAGGACAGGCCACGTGGAGACACCCTGGGGAGGATGACCCCCACCAGCCAAGGAGAGAGGCCTGGGCAGACCCTCACAGCCCCAGCAACCCCCCACCCCAGCCCCAACCTGGGAATGCAGCAGTATTTGGAAGTAGAGTGTTTGCAGATGTAAGTGAATGAAATGAGCTCATGCGCATTGGGGTTAGAGTGGCACTTAGCCTAATATGATGGATGTCCCTAAAAGAAGAGGAAGTTCGGGTGCCAGGTGCTGGCACGGGGTAAGGTAACCGGACCCACATGGGGAAGACCTGAGCTTGCGTTCTGGGTCCTCCCGAGCACGCGAGCTGCACCTGCCCTTGGTCAGGACGGGGGCTGGCTGAGGCTGGGCTGGTTTGTGGCGTGAAGGTGCATGAAGGTCTGGTGTTGCCGATGCGATCTCTTTCTCTCTCCCTCCACCCGCTATGCAAGAAATAAAATGGAAAAAACTTAAAAAATAAAAAAGACACATGGCATAGGAAAAGAAGAGATTAGGACACGGGTGAACACCATGTGAAGACAGAGGCAGAGACTGGAAAGGTGCATCTGTGAGCCATGGGGCACCACGGAGTGCTGGCAGCACCAGATGCCAAGAGAAAGGCACGGAGCAGATTCTCCCTAGACTCTAGAGAGCCCGACCCTCACCCTGACTTAGGACTTCCAGCCTCCAGAACGGCAGGAGAACACAGTTCTGTTGTTTTAAGCCCCACCCTTTGTGGCACTTTGTTTCAACAGCCTGAAGAAACTAGCACAATTGGTCCCCTAGAACTGATAGACGTGAGACTGGTTTGTACAGATGTGCCCCCAGGTGTCACCAAAGAGGCCTGGGGAAGAGGCGGGGGCGGAAAGGAAGGAAGCCCAGTGCAGTGTGAGCGTGGACAGGTCCCCCTGCAGGCGAGATAGCCGTGCCCCTGCGGGGACTCTGCAGTGTGAGCTTGGACAGGTCCCCCTGCGGGCGAGGTAGCCGTGCCCCTGCGGGCGAGGTAGCCGTGCCCCTGCGGGCGAGGTAGCCGTGCCCCTGCGGGGACTCTGCAGTGTGAGCAGTGCCCAGTGGGCTCCCCTGCATGTCCTGCCCGGCACTCGGTCCCAGGCTACATACAGACTTCCCCAAGGACCCCGCCTGCTGGCAGAGGCTCCAGAGTGAGGGGTAGGACTGCAGAGAAGCAGCAGTTGTTGCTCGTTGGGATTAGGAGCAACCCGGGGGCAGAGCTGCAGCGCGGTGGTAATGCTCCGCCCAAGACAAGCTAGATTTAACCCGGTAACTGCGCTTCAAACTCCCGACCAGTCGGCTGAAAACATACAAGTGCACACACAAGTGCCCAAGATCCTGTGGCCTGAGGACTGAAGGGAGGGGATTGTGGCATGACCAGACTCTGTGAAGAGTGCTTCTCTCTCTCTGTCTCTCTCTCTCTCTCTCATGCACTTTTTCATGAATAAGGGGGTAAGCACCTCAAAGGGAGAATGGAACAAAAAGGGTAAAACGTTTCTAAGGGCACAGAAACAGAACAACGTCACTCAATACATCAGCTTATCTGTGAAATTTGGAGTCAGGAGACCCGGACGCTCGATCCAGCTGTGGTGGCAGGCTCTCCTCAGATGCTGTGATCCGCAGGATGGGGCCACATGGAAGCCCGGGTTCCACTCCTGGCCAACCTAAGGCTGGTCACGGTGGCGTGCACGTGTATTCTCAGCGTTGTGGAGGCTGAAGCTGAAGGACCATGAGCTCGATCTGGCCCGGATGAACTCATGAGACCTATCTGAAAGAGAGCCAGGTGTGGGTGTGAGGGTGCACCCGTAGTCCTAGCTGGGAGGCCAGGGCAGCAGGATTCAACAGCAAGGCCTTGTTTTCAAAATTTAATTAATGAGTAGCCACTGGCATGGTGGTTAAGGTAGCTGGATCCAAATGACCAACTGTGCAGTTCAAGTTCTGTACCTGGTGGCTTGAAAAACATACCAGGCACATGTGCATGTGTGCCCCAGTTCCTGAGAAGAGAGAAACGAAGGAAACAGGACTGCGGTGTGGCCATGCCCGTAAGGGGTGCTTCTTCTCTCTCTCTCTCTCCCCAACTAGTACATATGTCCTCTTGCAAATTTTTAAATAACTGATTTTTTTTATAAAAGAAAGAAAACTAGATTCTGATTTCTAGTCCTGCTATTAACCTGTGTAATTTTGGAAGTGCAACTTTGCATTTGGGCCTTGGTTGGCTCTCCTGTTAGGAGGGGATAATGATGTTTTTATAATTTTTCTTTTTGGAAAATGTTCACTTTCTTGGACCTGATACTCAGCTGCACCTGCTGCTGTAGTTACACACTGGTTGTTGGGGCGCCCGAGGCCTCTCTCTTCCTTATCTCCCTGTCGGGAACCCCCCTGGACTCTTCTTACCATCAAGCAACCAACGCGCCACCCAGCTTGGAGTTGGGGACTGTCCAAGGCTGCGGCCAGAGGTCTTCCTAGTTGGTTGGTTGCTAAAGTTTTTGCCTGTCACCCCAGATTTAAAATCTGCTATGTATCCAATCCAGGGATGGCAACTGTGAGCAACAGAAAAAGAAAAGACATTCCACAACTTGGAGAGGCTTATGACTTAATTGAGGAAGAAAACAAACACAGATTAAATACTCAGGAACGATTAAGTGCTCAGCTCTGAAATCTTGACACCTGAAAAGTGAACGTTTTCTGAGAGGACAGTTATAAAACGATCATCTCAGAGCCTTGTATTGAGCTCCAGCTTTCCTGACCATGTCCATCCATGATCTTGAGTTTTCAACGAGGCGCTGGGATATTTGAATAAAAAAAGTATCAGTGGTTTTGTTTATGCTGTTCTCCCAACTTTTACTCTGTTTTCACTAACTAATGAGCTCTTTTCATATTCCACTAGGAATCTGGAAAATTCTCTAATCTCTATTTTCTGTAACAGCATCTGTAGCATGTTCATTTCCAGAAAAAGCAGACCTATTGGGAGGAAAAAATAAAATAACGAAAATAAAGACACACCATTTCCTTAGGCTTGTTCTAAGCCACAGTGGTAGAAAAGAGAAACGAAGATAGACAGCCCACAGTCCCCCCTCGGAAAGCTTTGAAATGTAAATTCAGTTCCCCTTTGGGGTCAGACCTTGACCACAGACCGAGCAGACAACTGCGTTTTAATAAAACCACATCGATTGGCCACCTGGGTTGCAGTCAGCTCAAGTTCTTCCCTCAGTTTCAGTTTTCTGTGATACAAAATATGACGAAAACCTGCCTGAGATGATTGGTTATTTGGTAGTGTTCGCAAATTGTATTGAGATCCACAGATGTCGGTGACAGCTAGTGAGTCATTCGTTAGAAACAGGACCCAATTTAAGACATATTGACAAAAAATGTATTTTCTCCCTGGTATTTTGAATGAGCTATGTAATTGTTTTGTGTACAGAAAGATTTGTTTTTACCTATATTTTAATGGCAAACTATTCATCAAATAGCAATATACAAGAATAAGTCCCTGAAATGTAGTCACTCGTTTTTTTGCTACAGGGATCCCATAGAGGTGACAACTCATCCACTTCTCTCAGGTGGGGTCTAGAGCGCCTCTCCTCACATCTTAGCCTTTTGTATCCGTGTCGTAGGCCAGCCATAGCCATGACCATAAACCAAGTGGCTTCAAACAACAAATATTCTCTTTCAGTTCTGGACATTCAAAACCAAGATGCTGAGGGACCAGCAGTTAGCGTAATGGCTATGTCACTGGACTCCCATGTAGTCGACCGCGGTTTGAGTCCCGGACCCGGTGGCTTAAACTCACGCCGGGTGCGTGTGCGTGTGTGCCCAAGATCCTGAGAGGAGAATGGAGGAGAAGGGATTGCGGCGTGGCCATCCCCCCGGGGAGTGATTTCTCGCTTTCTATCTCTCTGTCTGTCTCTGTCTGGCTGGTGAGCGCATGCGCCCTATAGTGAAAACCTCTCCAAAAAAAAAGAAAAGAAAAAAAAAACCAAGATGCTGGCAGGGCTGGTTCCTTCCAGAGTCTCTGAGGGAAAAACCATCCCGTGCCTCTCTCCCATCCTCCAGTGGTTCCTGACAATTCTTTTTGTGGGTGCTCTTTGGCTAGTAAGCTTATCGTTCCACTCTGCCTGCGTCTTTAGGTGTTTGATGGCCTCACCTGCAAAGTCTCTTTCCGAGTAAGGTCACATGCACGGGTATGGAAGGATTCAATATATATTTTTAGGGGACACAATTTAACTCTTAACCTGTGACTACATAACTACTAGAATGTGCAAAACTGAAACTGGGTGACGTCTAAGGGCAGCTCAGAAAAGGTGATGCAGTTTCATATCTGTTCACTACTATCCTCAGAGCCTAGAGCAACCATATACAAAATTCAACCAGTGGGAGAGGCCACCTGGCTGCCCTGGAGCCAGCAGACCTAGTGTTTGAGCTCTCCCCACGACTGAGAATGTACAAGATTCTACACTGTTTTCAGGTCACCCCCCTCTTGGAGTCTTCCCAGTGGAGGTCTCAGATACGGCAAAACAGAGACTTAACTCCCACTGTGCCCTGCCTGGTTTCTGATGCCCAGAATCTGTGAGCATAAAGTGGTGCTGTTTTAAGGCATATGAGTAGGGATGTTTGTTACGCAGCAGTTGTAGCTGAAAGAGTAAGGCCGAAGGCTATGAAGTAATTATCTGCAATGACCTTCAAACAATTTTACTCATATACTCCCTAGAATAATTTGGAAGCATAATGAACTCCTTCACATATGTTTACACTGACATCTAATTTGTTGCTGTTGTTGTGAGTTTACCTTATGATAATGCTCACGTGGTCAGGTCTTCGGAGCTCCACATGTGCCTTTCCAGTGTGTGTTCAGGTTCGCTTCCAGCCTTCACCCCACGTTCCAGATGGTTTTACATTTTCTTTGTGGACTGGCTCATGAGTTTGCTGACATAGGTGTCTGTGTGGGAAGTCTCACAAGACTTCCTTTCCCAACTCAGAACTCCTTCTTGGCAACAGAGTAAGTGATATGGCCTGTTGAGAAGGGCTCCCTTGTAGCCGCCTCTGCACTGAACTTCTGAATGGTCGTTTGGTTCTCAGATGCCTTTGGTAGCCTCTATTTGTCCTGCAGTTTCTGCACTTAGTACCAGGTGTCAGTCAGTCCTGCAGGCCCATCAGAAGAGATCTCCTTCCAAATGTCCTTAAGTCGTTGAGTGACTCCTGCCTGTATGGGACTGAGAGGCTCGCTTCCTTGCTGGTAGGTGGTCGAGAGCTCAGCTCCTGCAGGCCAGCAGCAATTCCTCATCATTGGCCCTTAGCATGTGCCCGCCACAGTACGGCAGCTTACAGCTTCTAAACAGCAGTGGAGACAGTCTTTCTACGGTGTGCTAGGAAGACGGAGCCATCAAATACTTACTTGGAAATAAACATGCGTGTATACATAGATTAAATATGTGTGTATGCGTATATATACATAGTCACAGGAGTGACATCCTGCCATCTTTTTATTATTAGAAGGAAGCCACGGGTCCCACCCACTCGTGTGGAAAGGACTATACAAAGTGCAGCTCTGAGGGCCACTCAGGGATTTCTTGGCCATGCAGTCCAAGTGGAGAAAGCCTCAAACACCAAAATAAACAGTTTGGACATTTTTGTATAATCAGAAAGCTACTTTTGAGCAATGGAGGGGCTTAATAGAGGGTGGACTCATTTCAACGTGTAGGAGGGACGAGTCTTGATTCTTATGTGTTCAAACCTTAGACAGATGCTCATGAATGATTCGTGTACTTGCATCATCTCCCAGCCATGACTAACCCTGCTCTCTAATTCTCACTCTCACAAATCTACACACTCACACACACATTGCACACTCCTATACCGTCAACGCATCGTCCTCCTTCTCTGGACTTTCTGCCATTGCGTCTGGTGGAAATGACCTGGAGTTACCTCCTGCTTGTAGCCTGGTCCAGCTCTTCCCTCACCCACCCCACCCCCACTCCCACCCCCTACAACCCGCTCACTCGTTTCGGCTCTTCTAGGTTCTACACCTGGGAGCAGCCCCCAGTACCCAGAGTGCTCTAGAGTTTGAGTAGTAGTGCTGGCCCTGACCCCTTGGTAGAATGAGAGCTGACAGTTTTCTGGAAGACAAACAGGAGTTGATTCTTCTCACCTGGCCCTGTATATCTTCTCTCCATAGAACCTTTCCCGAGAATTTCCAAGTTGGTTAAAATCTACTTGACTGAATTCCATCTTAGCCACAGGGCGGACTTTCCTCCTTTTTCCCCAGACTTTCATTTCACTGTTTTGTTTACGAGGCCAAAGGGACAATTTACAGGGGAAAGAAAAAACAGAGTGAGTACATTTAATCGCTCTTGTTAAGTGACACAGTGCCCCTTCATTTCTCCCTTCCCTCCAAGCGCACTTTGATTGGGCTAGAAGAGCTCCCCTGTGGTTTGGCTGCTAACGTTATGACTCCTGGGGCTGGTGCTGTCAGGCGGCGTTTCCTGGCTCTAGGCCTTCTTCTGAGAGGGCGTGGGGGGGGGGGGGGGGCGGCACCAGGCTCACAGTCGCAGATCTCACTCTGACGCTCCTCTGGCTTTTTTTTTTTTTGTGGTCAAATATTTTATTTAACTTTATTTTTATTACTATTATTATTATTATTATTTTTCAGTTTGATCAGACAGAGAGAGAGAGAGAGAGAGAGAGAGAGAGAGAGAGAGGGAAAGTGAGAGAGCAAGCCGCCAGGTCCAGGACTTGAACCATGGTTTGCCATGTGGGAATCCAGTGCCCTCAGCCACCACGCCACCTGCCCCTCTGGCTTGAAAGCCAGGAGAAGTTGTTGGATTTTGTATGACCAAACTGAACACTGTTTCTTGGGGATTTTTTTTTTTTTTCTTTTCAGTTGCCAAAGGACATGTGTGCTGGCCAGAAAGAGAGGGAGAGAGAGAAAGGACCCCTTAGTGGGATACGGCCACACTGCAATCACTTCTCCTCCATTTCTTGACCGTGTTGGGATTTTGGGGTGCAAAATCTCAGAGTGTTTTTCAAGCCGCTGGGGCCAGGATTCCAACTGCAGTCAGCTATGTGAGATCTGGTTCGTTTAATCACTAGCCCATGGGGTCAGCACTTAAAAAAGAAATTTTTTGTATACTACAGTTTAACCAAATCTGTACAATCTTCCTTTCAAAATGTTGTGGAAAATAAAGTGAAGGCTGGCTCCATGGCCGGATGGTTGAGGCAGCAGAATCCCACATGGCTGACTATGCAGTTGAGTCCCAGACCTGGCCGTTCGAAGAACACTTGTGACAATTATGTTGGGGTATCCTACTCGACTGGATTAAGGAATACCTAAAAAAATCATGACTTAGGGTGTGTCTGTGGGGGTGTTTAACATGGAAGTCTGAGTAGGTTAAATGTGGAAGACCCACTCTCACTGTGGGCAAGTTCAATCCAATTGACAAAAGGCCTGGGGAGAATAAATTCAGAAGATGAACAGGTCTCTTCTGAGACAGAGCAAGACAGCCTTCTTCTTTTTTTTTTTTTTAAAGAATTATTTCTATCTAGCTTTATTTATTTGTTCATTTTAACTTGACCCGAGAGAGACAGAGAGAGAATGAGAAAGCAAGCCGCCAGGTCCTGGACTTAAACCATGGTCAGCCATGTGGGAGTCCAGCACTCCCAACCGCCATGCCACCTGCCGGCCCCCAAGATAGCCTTCTTTGGCTTGTCTTGCCTCCAGACTCTAGGCTTTGCACCAGCGCCTACCCCAACCCCCACTGCCACCTGGATCCCAGGCTTTCAGTCTCTGACTGTGAGTTACATCATCAACGCTCCTGCCTCTGAGGCCTTTGAACTTGAACTGAGCCAGCTACCAGCATCCTAGGGTTTCCAGCTTGCGGACAGCCTGCTGGCAGACTTCTCAGTTGCCATAACTATGTGAGCTGATTCCCCCAATAAACCCTCTCGTGTTCCACACTTACATAAGCCTATTGGTTCTGTCTCCCTGGAGAACCCTAATGCATCCCCAAAATAATTTGCTGGGATTTTGATTGAATTTATAGATCAAGCTGGGAAGAACTGACCTTTTTTTTTAAATTATTTTTCATTTTTCCAGAAAATTTTTTGTGCTCACCAGAAAGACAGAGAAAGAAAGAGAGACAGAAAGCGAGAAATCATACCCCGTCCCCAGGGGGAGGGGATGGCCACACTGCAATACCATCTCCTCGGGATTTGGGGCATGCACGCACATGTACCTGGTGAGTTTCAGGCTGCCAGGTCCAGAACTCGAACCACAGTCCACTGTGTGGAAATCCAGCAATGTAGCCATTATGCCCTCTGCTGGTCCCAAGAATCGACATCTTGACAATATTGAGTCTTTCTGTTCTCTAACATAAAATATCTTGCCATTTATTGAGCTCTTCTTTGATTTCTTTCATCACTTTTGTAGTTGTTTTCCTGTAGCTCTAATATTTTTTTGTTAGATTTATATTTAAATATTTCATTTTCTTGGTGCTAATGTAAATAGTATTGCGTTTCATGTTTCTAATTCCTCAGGGTTCTTTTTGAGCCTGCTTATGAAATCCAGAGTTGTTCTCTCTTCTCAGAATTTGATCATCCTCTAACTTGATAAATGGATCTTTTATCTTTATCCAAGACGCTGATTAAAAACAAAACAGACAAGAGCCAAAGATACATTTTTAGCAGCAATATATTTAGGATTAAATTAATTTTCAATTTAATCCCTCATTTTCCTAAAATTCTTTTTTTTAGTATTTTTATTTATTTTTTTGCTTAGGGCGTGTGCGCTCTTCAGAATGGGACAGAGAGACAGAGAGAGAATGTGAGAAATCACACCCCAGGAGGAATGGCCATGCCACAATTCTTTCTACTCCAGTCTCCTCTTAGGGTTTTTGGGCATACACACAAGCTGCTAGGTCTGAGACTTGAACCACACAGTTGGCCATGTGGGATCCAGCTGCCTTAACTACCTTGCCACACGACGGACCCATCTAAGATCTTAGTTTTTACAATATGAAATTAAGTCTAGTTTTGTTCTCCTGCTTCTTTCGGAAACTTGGTGGCCTTTGTATCGTGGATCTCCCTCTCTTTACTTCTCAGGGAAGGCAGTTTTCTCCCGTGGGGATTTCTTGTGGTGTGACCCGCCAGACCTCCTGCCTGTACCTGCTCCCCTTTCTACTGAACTAAGTGCCCTCCCACTACAAGCTCAGTAAACAGCTCCCACGCCGCACCTCTGCTCAGGGCCAGGCCTGCCCTTAGTTTCAGGAGTTTCTGTTGGGGTCGGAGGAACGACTCTGGAAACCGAGATCTCTTCCGTGATGTTTATTGTTACAGTATCTTCTTCCCTGAGGCTTCGGCGCAGGCGCCTTAAATCCCCTACGGATCCGCCCAACCCCCTGAGTACATGATCGAGTTGGGTTCCTGATTCTCCGCGTTATCCTAATATGGAGTTGTTTTGCGTCCTAGGTGTCTAGCTCGGACGCCATAATGGGGCTGCCTCCGGCAAGGGCTTCCACAGTTTCAAGAGCTTAGTTAAGTAGACCAAGTGCTGCTGGCTTTTCTGAATCTTGGTTCTGATTCTAGTGACCGAGCTCCCTGCCAAGTACTCTCGACTTCTAAGCTTACTTTTCTCAGCCGGACAAGTGACTGTCCCTTCAGCCTGTCCCAGACTGCCAGGCATCATTGTTTGTCCAGGGTCATCACGCACTATTATACTCTTTCCCTGCCACACGCCTCGCTCTGCACAGTACCCACATCACTGCTTCTTTCCTGAACTTCCAAAGTGCTGAACAGTACTCCATCCATTGCCAGCCCAGGTCCTCTTGGCAGGTGAGGTGCTGTCTGCACGTGGGTCCCCTCCCTCCAAGCATCTGGCTTTGCCTCATGGGCACATCTAGTCTCCTGGTGCTCAGGTCCATCTGTAGGCTCCTGTTTTGAAAAGATGTAGAATCAGAGACCTCCCAGCAGGGCAGCTCCTGGAAGGTGGGGACCTTATTTTACATATTTCAGTATGAATTTTTTTTTTTTTTTTTTTTTTTTTTTTGCTCAGCCATATTAAACACTCAGTTGTTATTTTAAAAATCTGATTTTGGGGGCTGGCAGGTTGCGTGGTGGCTAAGGGCACTGAACTCTCACTTGGTTGACCATGGTTTGAGTCCCGGACCTGGCGGCTTGCTTCCTCACTTTCCCTCTCTCTCTGTACCTCTCTGGTCAAATTAAGACAAATAAATAAATAAAGTTAAAAATAATTCTTTAAAAAAATCTGATTTTTAAAAATCACATTCTCATTTTTCCTCAGGAACATATAGTTTCATCAAATTCTCCATTTACAACTGGCCCGCCTATCTCATTAACTATAACATTTTGTTCTTGTTTAAAAAAATAACAAAGACTTGAGGATCTGCAAGCGTGATGAAAACCCTGCCTGAGCCCAAGCATGTGCGACGGGTTGGGAACATTTTCTTCCAGCTCTCTCAGACAACAGCTGTAGAGTCTTCAGGACATTCTTTTTTACAATTTTTGTGACTCATTTCCTCACTTTTAACGTGGTGATACTAATGCAGGGCCAACCAACTGTAAGAGTGTTAGGAGAATGTTGCTCATAGAGTAATTACGATTTTATTTCACATACGATTTCAACAGTATTTATTTATAATACAATACTCTAGGGTTTGAATGTCTTATATTATTTTTGGCTCTGCCATGAACTATATAGAATGTGATGGAAAATCACTCCCTGCATAGCTCCCTGGGCTGCAGTGTCCGTAAAAGGCATTGTGCTGGCTGAGAAATTGAATGATTTCATAACCAACCTGTGAACCCAGCCTCCTCCCTCACATCTGAAGCCTGCTGGCACAGAGTGGAGAAGTTTCTTTTTCTCATATGTTTCTATGCCACAGTTTCTTTTCCAGGTCTCTTGGTTGGAAAGACATTTGCTTTTACATGGGCAGATTATTGCCCCTGAAAGAATGCTTCATGGTCATTTGGGTAGCTTCTCTCTCCATGCAGAAATCCCATCTGTAATATTGATAGATGACCTTTGAACTAGTCATTATTTATGTATTTATTTGTAGGTTTTTACCATAGGACACATGTGCTCACTGGGGAGATAGAGAAAGAGGGAAATTGAAAAATTATCCCATGGGAGATGGCCTCACTACAATCTCTTTTCCTCCATTGTCTTGGGATTTGGGGCATACATGCACATGCAACTGGTATAATTTTCAAATCACCAGGTCCAGGACTTGAACTGTGGTTGACCACGTGGGAATCCAGCATCTTAGCCACCATGCTATCTGCTAGCCCCACAGATTGATTAATTTGTTGAGTGTCTGCTATGTACTAGACACTGTGCTGAGTACCACACAATGGCAGGCCCTGAGGCCCTGAGATAAAGATGTTAAGTGCAAAGAGCTTATTTGAGAGAGAGCCCCAGGAAATGATGGAGATGGTGGGACGAGACAGGGAAGGGCAGGAGCTGGGGAAGGAGGCATTATCCGGCTGGTCACCACTGAGGCCAAACAGAGTTCAATCCCACTCAGTAATTCTGAAAACCGTGACTCAGATTTAACCCAACCAAGGGACCAAGGGACCGGGGTGTTGCCCACTGGTTCTCCACGGTCATCGTGTCACCCTTACATGGGCACAGCATGCCCCCAAGGTCAGAAAAACGCCTACCAGGGGAGATTTTCAGAGAACTAGAAGTAGGAGTGAATGCCAAGGGGCCCGGGGTGTGGGTGCTGCTAGCGTCTGCTGCAGGGGGAAGACGAACTTCCTTCCCAACTTTGACCTGAAGGAGCCAACGGGACACTTAATCCCTGAACTCCTTGGTGTTTAGGGCGAGGAGGGGTACCAGAGCAGGAAAAATCCCTGGGGCAGTGGAGGTGATGAGTCTGAGGGAACATGGGCAAGACCTGAGTCAACCTGGGGTACAGATGAGCAGTGGAACGGGTCTGGATGGCATCAGGCCGTGACTGGTCGTCTGCTGCTAACCACAGAAAAATACCTGGGCCAGGTAATCGAAGAGAAGAGAGGTTCACTCAGCTTCTAGTTTGTGGGTTGAAGGTCCAGAGGCTGCGGATGAGGATCCTCTTGCTGGTGGATCCCATGGCAGCAGGGCAGAGCAGGTGCACACGTCTCTGCCCACGCGTTTCTTCCTTTCCCGTAGAGTTCCACCAGGTTCTAATCTTGCGGGTTATGCCCTGATGACCTGAATCCTGATATCCCCAAAGTCCCTGCCTTTCAGTGGCATAGAGAGAGTTTCCACCCTCGTAGTCCTGTTATAATGGCTCACCAACACGTGAGTCTTGGCAGGGCACATGCAAACCTTACCATCCATAACGACTGGCAGGAAGGACAGAGAAAACAGCCCTCTGCAGCTGCCTGCGTAAGGTCGGGGGAAGAGATCCTGGTTTTGAGTCAAAGGTTGGGCTTGGGGCCTGGAAAGAGCAGGAGAGCTGGGCAAGGCTTCCACCTTCTCCTTTTGCTCTGAGGAGGACTGTTAAAAATGAATCTCTGGGGAACCAGCAGTTAGCGTAATGGCTGTTGCTGGACTCCCATGTAGTCGACCGTGGTTCGCGTCCCGGATCCGGTGGCTTAAAACTCACGCCGGGCGCGTGTGCATGCGTCCCAAGATCCCAAGAGGAGAATGGAGGAGAAGGGATTGCGGCATGACCATTACCCCTGGGGGGTGATTTCTCGCTTTCTGTCTCTCTCTCTCTGTCTGTCTGGTGAGCGCACGCACCCTATAGCAAAAACCTCTCAAAAAAAAAAAAAAAAAAAAAAGAATGTGAGGGAGCCAGGCAGGAAGGTCTGCAGGGCAGGGTGTGGAGGGCACAGTGCTCTCACCAGACCTGGTGCTGTTCAGCCTGGGTTACTCAGGCCAGCACCGGAGATGCCAAGGCTGGCCTAAGCCTGCTTGTTTGTGGGGAGCGTGGCTAATACCCAACTGGACGCCAGGAATCTTACTTTAGACTGAAATGTGTGCATGGCAGGTGACAATGCGCAGAACTGCCATGTCATTACCCAAACCAGAAGGATGACAACAAAACCAAACAAGGCCTACCATCATTTTAGCCAAAACAACATGTCGAAGAACCAATAACGTGGTGGCCACTTACCGGCAAGCCTGGCCTGTTGCCACTTTGGCAAGCAGGTAGAAGTGATGCTGACATTCTCATTGGGATTTGAAACAAGCCGAAAGAAGACTTTCCTTGTTCACTCCGTTTTCTGGTACCACGTGAATGGTAAAGCGCAACTAGACAGGACACAATGGGACGACTAAGACATTATAGAAGGGAGTGAGAAGTTTGCCCCAGAGCTTGTGCCTGTTGAGGGAAACGTGTTCCATTTCAGCTTAGTTGCACCTTAGCGGCTGAGAAGTTAAAAATGATGTGTTCTAGTTACAGCAGGAAGAAGAGGAGCGAGCCGCACCAAAGAGAGAAAAAGAGCATGAATAAACATCTCGCGCGGGAAGCTCAGAGGGAAGCTAGGGTTATTTCTCTTGCCCAACCAAGAAGGAGTAGGAAAAACAGGGCTTTCCCCGCGTAGGCAACAGCGGCCTTTTCTTTTTCAGCTACGTGTGGTTGTCCCCACCGCTCATTCATTTTACTAGACTTGTAATGGTGGTAGATATTTCAGCCAAGAATTTTAAATCATACTTTCCACTAATAAGACAGGAAGGGGATCAAGGGAAAAAAGAACAAAAATATTTAAGGGACACAAAAATGGAAAATTATCTGCTGATGATAGTGTGTATGATAATACCTATAACTGAACTAATGTACAGTGTGTTCGTGCTGGGAAAATTCATTTTACAAACTGTAATGATAGACAGTGGTTGAATGTATATCATTAAATTTAAAAATACAGTTCAAAAACTTAAATTTGGGGACCAATAGATGGCGTAATGGTTACGTTGTTAGACTCCCATGCAGTCAACCATAGTTCAAGTCCTGGACCTGGTGGCTTATAACTCACACCGGGCACATATGTGTGCCCAGAATCCCTAGAGGAAAAGGGACTGCAGTGTAGCCATCCCTCCCCGGGGTGGGGGTGGGGGTTTCTCTTTTCTTTCTTTTTTGAGAGACATTTTTTCTATAGGGCGCATGTACTTGCCAGAGAGACAGAAAGTGAGAAATCATCCACTGGGGGCGTGGGGTGGGGGGAGATGGCCATGCTGCAATCCCATCTCCTCCACTCTCCTTTCGGGATCCTGGGCATGCATGCATACACGCCTAGCATGAGGTTTAAGCCACTGTGCCTGGGACTCGAACCATTGTCAACTATGTGGGAGTCCAGCAACATAACCATTGCAACATCTGCTGGTCTGCCTCCTGGGGGGATGATTTCTCAGTTTCTGTCTCTCTGTCTCTCTCTGTCTCTCCAGTGAGCACACACACCCTACAGAAAAAAAACTCTCTTAAAAAAATAAAACTTAAATCTGGAAACTACACACACATATTTTAAGGTATATGTACATATCTGTCTTGATAACACATTTTATTTTTTTAATATTATTGCCCCTGAATCTCATTATTTGTGTATTTATGTAAATATATTTCTTTTATAAATGATTGCTGCTCTTTTTTCATCCTCAGTGGGAACTTAATTTTCATTAATTCTGATTCTATTTCCAAAGGAACCATTTTAAAAGTTAGGCTGTTATTTGTTTTCCTTTTCTTTTACTGCTTCTTAATAACTGACATAAAAGTAGGTTGTGCCCTACTTCTGAAAGAAGGCTCATACATGCTGAGGAATACTTGAAAAGGGAGTTGTCATTAAAAAGATCATTTTCTATTTTATAAAATACTGGCAATAGTAAACCTTAAATCACGTGTATACATTATTTTGATTATTCTAGAGTAGAGAAATATAGATATATGATAAAGCCCAAAGCCAGAGAAAGATAAGGACAATTACAAAGAAAAGAGGTTTTTCTTTCTGTTTTTTTGTTTTAATGATTATTTTTAAGGTCTTTGCTAGAAAAAGAGAAAGTGAGAAATCACCCCAATTAACCCCCAGGGGAGGTGGCCATGCCTCAATCCCTTGTCCTCCGTCCTCTTCCTGGGATTTTGGGCACAGGGCCAGCATGATTTTCAAGCTGCTGAGTCCAGGACTTGAACTGTGGTCTGCTATGTGAGAGTCTAACACCTTAACTACCATGCCACCTGCTGGTCCTGAAAATAGACTTTTCAAATATATTAGCGAAGCAAACTATGGTGGATACACAAATGAGGTTAAAAAAAAGAATATGAAATATTATCTGTTGATAAGTCTTTTTTTAACAAAGAATTATTTATTTATCTTTATTTGTTCATTCATTTATCCTTTTTTAACTTGACCAGACACACACACACACACACACACAGAAAGAGAGAGAGAGAGAGAGAAAGCAAGAAAGCAAGCCACCAGGCCTGGGACTCAAACTGTGGTCAGCCATGTGGGAATGTCCAGAGCCTCAACCACTATGCCACCTGCTGGTCTGAATTTTTAAAAACTTGCTTACTGAATTTTCTTTGGTAGGTAGTAAGGAAAGATACCAGAAATATCAGCAAGGCATTCTTACCTCATAATTTTTTTTCATCCTTTTAAAGTAAGGAAAGATTTTTCCTTCATGTTCACAATGCTGCCCGATAAATTTCATTTAGTTTTTCTTTTTAAAAAATTTTGCAAAAAAACCACATGTGCTTGCTGGAGAGAAACAGAGACTAGGAATACAAGAAAGCATCCCCACAGGGAACGTCAGCTCTGTTCGAGGCTGTGCATTAAGTTGGGTAGGAACTGTAGCAAGGCCATGCCGGCTGAGCTGCCCTGATGATAAGAATCACCCGGGTCGCTGTGAGCCTACAAATCCTGGACTGGAGGCAACCTCATCTCCCAAGGAAAGGTGTCCACAGTGGGCCCAGGTAAGCCTGGTTATCAGGAGAGAGGGAGACGCTGAGCGTGGTCTCAGCGCTGGCTTTCCCATCTCTCCGTCCTTTGGGGATCTGGGGCACACACAGGTGCCCGATGTGTTTTCCCAAGCTGCTGGATCTGGGACTTGAACCACACAGTTGGCCAAATGATATCCAGTTGCCTTAAACACTAGGATATAGGCTGGTCCAACTTAGGTTTTTCTAAAGCAGTATCTTCAGATGATTCTGGGACTGACACCTGGAATCAAATCCTCAGCTGCAAGAATGTTAATTGCTTCTATTAACCCCGAGAGCTTCCAGACATTGCTTTCTTTCTTTCCTTTTCTTGTTGTTTTTTCAGACAGGGTTTCGCTATGTTGAGATCCTCCTGCCTCAGCCTCCCTAGTAACTGGACCTATAAACACATGCTCCTGTGCCTCCCTTTTTTAGGGTGGGCCGGGAATCGAACCCGAGTTTTCCCTGTAGTCTCTGCCTGCTGAGTAGCAGTGTCCACCAATATGTGCCACCATGTCTGGGCCCACGTTTCTTTCTGAATTCTTCCAAACAACACGACAAGGCTGGTATTATTATCCCCACTCTACAGGTAAAAATGATTGTTAGATTAAACATTTGCTGGAAGTGGAACTTGGATTCAAGCAGAAGTTTGCTGTCTCTGAGGCCAAAATACCACATGTGGAGTTGAGCAAGATGATAGAGATAAAGATAAAGATGGAGAAAAGGATGGAAGAGAGAAGGTTAGACAATGGAGCTTTTGTTTTTTAAGAAGAATATTAATTTAATTTATTATTATTTTAATTTGACCAGAGAGAGACAAAAATGGAAAGTGAGAAAGTAAGCTGTCAAGTCTGGGACTCGAACTGCAGTTGGTCATGTGGGAATCCAGCATCTTAGCCACCACACCACCTGTCAGCCCCGAACAGTGGGACTTCTTCTCCAGAGTGTGAGTGAATGGATTTGGGAGTTCAAGTTTGAAGTACTGTAGTTGCTAGGGTGGCAGTTGAAGTAAATCTGAGGTTAGGATTGAGTGTGGGGCTGGCACTGGAGTTAGGGTTTTATTGAGAGTTTTGAGACTTTGATGGGGTTTCAATTCTGTACTCGATGGATCCTCATCTCCCAAGGCAAGGTGTCCACAATGGAGCCCAGGTACGCCTGATTATCAGGAAAGTAGGGAAATGCTGAGCGTGGTCACAGCGCTGGCTCTGCATTAGAATCATCTGGACAGTTCTTTGTAAGCTCTGATTGTTGATTCCCATTCCTCAATTAAATCAGAATCTGCAGGGAGAGCATTGCTATATTTAAAAAGTTCCCCAGGCAATTCCAATGGGAAGTGAAAGTTGAACTCACAGATGGTTAGAGACAAAAATAGATATTTTTCTCCTCTGGGTTCATACAGCTCTTCGACTTTCTTTTTTCTTTTTCTATTTTTTAGTTGTGATTTTATTGAAATTTCTGTGTATCATTGTATCTCTTTGCAGGTTCAGTATGGTTTTTCTTTTTGCCGTAGGGTGAGTATACTCACCAGAGAGAGACACAGAGAGATGCAGAGAGACGGAAAGTGAAAAATCATCCCCCTCCCCCAAGGGTAGGGGGTGGCCAAGCCTCAATTCCTTTTCCTCTATCCTCCTCTCAGAATTCTGGGCACACATGCACACATGCGTGTTGTGATTTTTAAGCCAGCAGGTCCAGAACACAAACCGTGGAGTAGACCCTGTGGGATCCAGCCTCCTCAACCTTCGTGCCACCTGCTGGCCATCAGTATGGATTTTCGAAGCATGTGTAGGTATGTAACAATCAAATCAAGGATGTAGACATATTTTCTTAATCCAGCTTTCTTGCATAAAAGCTTTTGCTTGATTGATAATTATTTGTGTTTCTGTTTTTACAACAGCAATGTAATTATGAAGGGCAGAGACTCGATGTTAACTTTATCACCCATGGTGCTTCGCACGGTGAGCGTGAGTAAACGTGTGTGTTTGCTTTGTGCTTGTGGCATTCCAGGGACTCCTGGGCAGCTCTGCTCAGGACAAGAAACATACCACGTACACTGCACGCAAATCCATTCAACAAAAGGGACTTTCTATTTGTTCTGTGAGTTAGTAGGACGCCATCAATGCTAAGCAGTTTGTTCATTGATTGGAGTCTGGACAGCTTGCCCTCCAGGTCATTATCTTATCCACAAACCACTCCTGGCATCGGCCCTTTCTGGATAGCCACCTCCTTAGCCTCTCCTGAATCTAGGCTGCTCCTTACTGACTTGCATGATCAATGACCTGTAGTTCTGGATTTCCAATCCTGGGTCATACAATTTCTTGCAGAGGGGTTAGCAAATGGCATAGTGGTTAAAGTGCTGGACTCCCACATAGTCAATTGCAGTTCAAGTCCCGGACCCAGAAGCTTGAAACTCGCACCAGGCATGTGTCTATGCATGTCTAAAGTCCCCAAGAGGAGAATGGAGAAGAAGGGATTGCAGTGTGGCCATTCCCCCAAGAGGCAGTTTCTTACTCTCTCTCTGTTTCTCCAGTAAGCACATGTGTCCTGTAGCAAAATTCTCTCTCACACAAAACAAACAAACAAAAAAACAGCTATTTCCTAGATCTCTGAGAACACTCATGCGTCTATACCGCCATGTAAGAAGTCCAACTACTCACAAACCACTATGCTCAAGAGAACACACAGGCAATCCCTGAAATTACATGAAGAGTGAGACGCTTGGTCAGCCCACAGAGTACCTTTGCACAGGGGTGGCATCAAAAGATCTAAAGCCATATTTAATCTGCCAACACAGAGCAGTTCAAAAATATCAAGATGATGTCCATCTATAAAATAATGAAAAACAAAAGTTAAGTAAATTATAATAAATGTGTTTCAATATTTGGCTGTCACAGACAAAGCACAAAGTAGTCAGTATAAAGGAAAATGCCCAGGGCTGGCCCCATGGCCTAGTGGTTAAAGGTGCTGAATCTCACATGGCCAGCCATGGTTCAAATCCTGGCCTCAGTGGCTTGAAAAACACACTGGGCATGTGCACATATACGCCCCAGTTTCCGGCAGTGTGACTGTGTCCCGTTAGGGAGCTCATTCTCTCTCTCTTCCTCTGTCTGTGTCTGGCGAATGCATGTACCCTCTGGAAATTAAAAAGAAGGAAAAAACACACATGTATTTAAAAATCACTGGGGAATATAAAACTGCAAACGCAGGCTCAAATGGACGGCTAGCTGTCCAAGTACGATGGATGACATTGCCTTTGGTGTCTGTAGGAGATGATGGTCACATTTCTGTGTAGTTCTAAACAAAATGATAATCTCTTCTGATGTCACATGCTAGGTTCATTCTTGAAAATTTTAGGACATATTGAAAGAGTGTAAAAGTGCCCAGTGGCTAGGAGTTTTGAACTAGGTAAGATGGAGAAAGCATACCTTACCTGTCTCTTACCACATGCAGCTATAAAATCTGCATGGCACAGCTAGTTTAAGACTCAAAAAGTAAATGCTAACAGGTAGATTGAGAAAAAAAAAATCAAAATTTGAACTGCCACCAAACTAGAGGTGAAGTTCCTGTTTTCCCCCTCCAATAGCCCCTGGTCCTTACCTTATGAGAGGGCCCCCCTCGTGGAGAGGGGGAGCTCCAGGAAAAGCTCTCTGGGTCTAGTCAGCAACTGGGACGCGAATCCTAAACTGGAGAGATTGGCATGAAACCTCATTTTTCCCTTTCTTTCCTCCATGCTCTTGAGCTCCACCCTCAGGCGTTCCAGCCATGGCGGCAGCAGTGGGGCCTTCACAGAGCTAAGGCTCTTAGTCATGGCGGGCTGTGCTTTTGGTGAAGACTACACACTGATAGGGAGAAAACTCCAAGTGAATTATGGATCCAAGCGTAAAACACAAACCTATGAAAACCTTAGATGAGAACAAAATCTTCCTGAGTTGGAAATAGGCAAAGAACTCTTTTATATGACATTAAAAATACTATTAATTAAAGAAAATTGGTAATTAGACTTCATAAAAAAACTTCTACTCTGTGAATGACTATATATATACATATGTATATAAAATTTTATATATGTAAGATTATTAAATATATATATAATTTTATATATCTATAAGTATATATACATTTTGAGCTTTTTTCCCTATAAATTGTGAGGTTTGGATTGAGGTTCTTTTTTAAATTTATATGTGTGTATATATATATATATATATATATATATATATATATATAATTATATACATAAAATATATTTTAATCTTTTGCTATAGGGTGTATGCACTCATGGGGAGGGGGAGTGAGAAATTACCCCCCAGGAGAAGATGGCCATGCCACAATCCCTTCCTGTCCATTCTCAGGATTTGGGGCATGCACACACACACACACACACACACACACACACGCCTGATGTGTTTTTTAAAGCTGCTGGGTACACAGCTCGAACCATGCAGTCAGCAATGTGGGATCTGGCTGCCTTAACCACCACACCACTGGCTTGCCTGACACTATATTTTTTAATTGCCAGAGAGCACATGTGGTTACCAGAGATGGGGAGAAGGGCAGTACCCTTTAATGGGGTGTGGCCATGACACAATCCTTTCTGCATCCTGTTGGAATTTGGGGCATGTTTGCACATGTGCCTGGCACATTTTTCAAGTCACTAGGGACCAGTTACAAACTGTGGTCAGCCATGTGGGTTCTGTCTTTCTTAACCACTAAAAGACTGGCCCCAAAAGACTTTTTTTTTTGGAGAGGTTTTTGTTACAGGGCTTGTATGCTCACCAGAAAGACAGAGACAGAAAGCCAGAAATCACCCCCCAGGGGGGATGGCCATACTGCAATCCCTTCTCCTCCATTCTTCTCTTGGAATCTTGGGCACGCATACACATGCACCCAGCACGAGTTTAAGCCATCAGGTTCGGGACTCAAACCGTAGTCAACTACATGGGAGTCCAGCGACATAGTCATTATGCCAACTGCTGGTCCCAAAAGACACTGTTTTGTTTTTGTTTGTTTGTTTTTTTTTTTTTTTTTAAGAAGGATTTTTGTGGGGTTGGCAGGTGGCATGGCACTTATGGATACTGGACTCCCACATGGCCAACCACAGTTCAAGTCCAGGACCTGCTGGCTTGCTTTCTCACTTTCCCTTCCTCTTTCTCTCTGTCTCACTCTCACTCTAGCTTTGTCCCTCTCTGATCAAATAAAAATATAAATAAATGTTAAAATAAAATAATTCTAAAAAAAAAAAAAAGAGAGAGATTTTTGCTATAGGGCACGTGTGCTCGCCAGAGAGTCAGAGAGAGACAGAGACAGAAAGTGAGAAGTCACTCCCTAGGGTGGATAGCCACACTGCAATACCTTCTCCATTCTTCTCTTGGGATCTTGGACACACATGCACATGTGTCTGGCATTAGTTTTATGTCCCAGGGTCTAGGACTCAATCTGCTTTCAACTACATGGGAGTCCAGTGACGTAACGATTATGCCATCTGCTTGTCTCCCCAAATGACATTATTAAGAGAATGAAGAGAAGAACAGTTAATTTAGAGCAAATATTTTAAAATGACATATCCAACAGAGGACTTGTATCCAGAATATACAAAGAGTTTTTCAGTTTAAAAATGCACAAGGAGCTGGCAGGTGGCATAGTGGCTAAGGACACGGACTCCCACATGGCCGACTGCAGTGCAAATCCTGGACCTCATGGCTTTCTTTCTCACTTTCTCTCTCTCTCTCTGGTCAAAATTAAAATAAACACATCAAATTAAATTAAAATGTTAAAATAAAATATTTAAATTATTTTATCTATAATAAATATTTGTTTGAGGTTTATTAAATATTTTAATTTATTTGTAATAAATAATAAATAATTCATTGTTTATAATAAATAAATTATATGTATTAAATAAATATTAAATATTTTTATTTATTTAATATTTATTTGATGAATAAGTATTTATTTTGGTTTTATTTATTTTAATTTATTTATTTTAATTTTGATCAGAGAGGGAGGGGGAGAGAGAGAGAGAGAGAGAAAGTGAGAAAGCAAGCTGCCACCAGTCTGGGACTGGGACTCAAACCGCAGCTGACCATGTGGTAGTCCAGCGCCCTTAACCACCACGCCATCTGCCAGCAACCAATAAAGTAATTCTTTAAAAATTAAAAATGCTTGGGACCAGCAGTTAGCATAATGGCTATGTCGCTGGACTCCCATGTAGTCGACCGTGGTTCATGTCCCAGACGCAGCAACTTAAACTCATGCCGGGCGTGTGTGTGCGTGCCCAAGATCCTGAGAGGAGAATGGAGGAGAAGGGATTACGGCGTGACCATCCCCCCTGGGGGGTGATTTCTCGCTTTCTGTCTCTCTGTCTCTCTGTCTCTCTCTGTCTGGTGAGCGCACGCGCTCTATAGCAAAAACCTCTCCAAAAAAAAAAAAAAAATGCTTTTAATGTTTTTGTATTGATTGATATGAATAGTATTCTTTCTGGAAAAAGAAATGTAATGCACTGTAAAGTTATATGTGATTCAATGTAATATAAATAAGGTTATGATAACAAAAAATTTTTTAAAAATGCACAAAAGATTTGAACAGTTCCCTTAGGAAGATATATGCAGATACTAATTAACATATGCAAAGACGTCCAACATCACTAACCATTAGGAAAATGGAAATGAAAACCACCATGAGGTACCACTACTCACCTAGTAGGGTGGCTAAAATAAGAATTGCTGCCAGTGCTGCATGCTGACAACCATGTGGGACGATTGGAACCGTCTGTTCCGTGCGGTTATATGTAAGTATACCCCCGACTTCAGCAGCACCTTTATTAGATAACCTGCGAGTGTTTTAAGGAAAGCTACATACTTTATTTACGGGGTGGAACCCTCCCTGGATGGCTGAATGAGTGAGGGGAGGCATCCTACTTTAGGACACCCTTAGTGCATTTGGACAGTTTCGCAGAATTCATCATGTTTCAAAAAGAGTTCACCAGACACAGATTCAAAACTGCTGTGTTGCACATTTCCCACCCGCACTTTTACATGTCTGAAATGCAGATCTATCTTAAAATTGATAACCTTATGATCATCATTGACAAGGTGGCCACAGTGAGGGTCATTGACGGCGAACACAAAACCTTGATTGTTACTCATTGCTGAATAAACTAGACAATCGGAATCTCTGGTGTTTAATCAGTAAACCACTTAAAGTCCATGTGGGAGGAGAACGTGTGCCCTGGGGTTATCAGGAGGTGCTCCATCGGCACCTTCTAATGATATCAAGAAAGTATCAGCTTATCAAATTTTCCTTTCATGGATTATGCTTTTGAGGTTGAGTCTAAGAACTCTGACTCTTGCTAGATCCTAATGATTTTCTTCTTTTTTTATTATTATTATTCTACACTTCATAGTTTTATATTTTACATTTTAATCTGTCATTCATTTTGAGACATTTTTGTGTAAGGTGTGAAACTAAAGTTGAGGTTCAGTTTTGGGTCTGTGGACGTCCAATTCCTTCTGCACCGTTTATTGAAAATCTATCTTTTTTTTCTATTGAATTGCTGTTGTACCTTTGTTAAAAATAAGTTGTATATATTTGTGTGAGTCTATTTCTGTTATATTTTTTTCTGTTTTATGGATCTTCATGTCTATCTTTCCTCCAATACTACATAGTTTTGATGACAGTAACTAATGTAGTAAGTCTTGAAACTGGGTAGACTGACTCTGTTTTCCTCTTCTTTTCCAAGATTGTTTTAGTTTTCTTGTATCTCCATATACATTTTAGAATAATGTCATCGCTATGTGCAAAAAAATCTTGTTGGGTTTTTGATAGTTTTATTAAGTCTGTGTATCAGTTTGGGGAGAATTGAAATTTTTACTATATCTGTTCTGATCTATGAACATAGTTATGTTTCTTCATTTGTTTTGATCTTTGATATCAGCATTGTGTAATTTTCAGATAGGAGTCTTGCACATGTTTTGTTAGATTTACCCCTAAGTATTGTATTGTATTGAATAATTGTAAATGGTTTTGTAATTTTAGTTTCAGTGTCCACACTGTCATTGTAGGTGTCTAGAAATACAAACGATTTTGTATCTTGTATGCTCCAATCTTGTTGAATTTACTTATTTTACATGTATTTTTGTAGATTTTTTTATTTTCAGCGTAGACAATTATGAAATATGCAATAAGGATAGTTCCACTTATGTCTTCCCTTTTTTGCCTCATTGAGCTGGCCAGAACAACCAGCATTATGCTGAGTGAGAATGCTGACAGTAGACAGCTTTATGGTGTTCCCAGTTTTGTGGAGAAAGTACCCAGTCTTCTACGTCTAGGTATTATGTCAGCTGTAGGTTTTTGTTTTGTAGCTCTTTAACAAGTTGAAGAGTTTCTCTTCTAATCTCACATTTCCGAGAATTTTTATTATGAATGGGCATTGAATTTTGTCAAATACATTTTTTTTGCAACAATTGGTATAATCAATGATTTTTCCTCCTTTTTCTGTTAATATGGTGGATTATATTGATCAATGTTCAAATATTGAACTGGTCATGGTGTGTAATTCTTTTTATATATTGCTCATATACTGTATCTCCTTGTTAAAATGTAAAAAGAATATTTGCATTATGTTCATAAAGGATAGTAGTTCATAGTTTTCTTTTTTGCAAGCTGTTTGTCCGATTTTGTTGTCAGGGTAATACGGCCTTCATTAAAAAATTGGAAATTATTGGGACCAGCAGTTAGTGTAATGGCTATGTTGCTGGACTCCCAGGTAGTCGACTGCGGTTCGCGTCCCGGACCCGGTGGCTTAAAACTCACGCCAGGCACGTGTGCGTGGGTGCCCAAGATCCTGAGAGGAAAATGGAGGAGAAGGGATTGCAGCGTGGCCATCCCCCCTGGGGGGTGATTTCTCACTTTCTGTCTCTCTGTCTCTCTCTGTCTGTCTGGCGAGCGCACGTGCCCTATAGCGAAAACCTCTTCAAAAAAAAAAAATTGGAAATGATTACCTCTTTCATTCTTCTAAAGAGATTGTATAGAATTATTTTAATTGCTTCTTAAAGATTGGTAAAATTCTGGGGCCGGCAGGTGGCATGGTAGTTAAAGGCACTGGATTCCCACATGGCCGACCGCAGTTCAATCCTAGACCTGGCAGCTGCTTTCTCCTTTCCCTTTCTATCTCTCTCTCTGTCTCTTTCTGGTCAAATTAAAAAATAATAATAACAAATGGAATTAAATAAATAAGTAATTCTTTTAAAAAATTGGTAGAATTCCTCAGTGAAACCACTGGGGACTGGAAATTTATTTTTTGGAAATTTACAAATTATGAATTAAATTTCCTTAATGTTATAAGACAATTCAAATGATATTTTTCATATTGAGCTTATTGGAGTAGTTTTTCTTTTCAAGAAATTGTTTCATTTCTTCTAATTTGTCATTTGTATAGGTAAAGTTGTTTGTAGTGTTCCCTTACTATTTTTTTATGCCTACAGGGTCTATAGTAATAACCCCTGTGCCATTCCTGATATTGAGAATTTGTATCTTATCTCTTTTTTTCTTTGCCTATTTTGCTAGAGGCTTGTAAATTTTATTGATTTTTTTTTTCAAAAAAACAGCAATTTGTTTTATTTATTTTCTTGATTTAAAATTTTTAAAATTTATTATTATTATTTTTTAATTTGATATAGAGCACAGGCACTCACCAGAGAGAGAAAAGAAGAGAGGAAAAGAAAGTAAGCCACCAGTTCCGGGAAGCAAACCACAATTGGCCATGTGGAAGTCCAGCGCCTTAACCACACCCACCTGCTGGCCTCATCTCCTTGATCTTTTATTTGTTTGTTTTCAGTTTTCATTGCTTTCTACTCTTATTTTCATTTCTTTCCTTCTACTTGCTTTGTTTTTTTGTTTGTTTTTTGCTTTTTCAAGCTGAGAGTATAGAATGCTGATTTGAGGTTTTCCTCTTGAATAATATATGCATTTAATACTATATATTTTCCTCTCAAAGCTGATTTAACTGTCTCACAAGATTTGATTGTATTTTCATTTTCATTTGGTTTAATGTATTTCTTCCAATTTCCCATAAGACCTCATCTTTGACCCATGAATTATTTAGAAGTGAGTTGTTTCACTTCTAAGCATTTGAAAATTTTTCTGTTATCTTTCTGTTACTGATTTCTAATTTGATTCCATTCTGTCAGGGAACATACTCTGTGTGATTTCAGTTTTTTAAAGCTTTCTTAAAATTTGTCATGTGGCCCAAATTATCTTGTGATTTCCCATGGGCATTTACTCTTTTTAAAGAACCAATGTTAGTTTTGCTAAATTTTCTATGTATTTTTTCTTATTCTCCATTTTATTGATTTCAGCTCTTATTCTTATTTCTTTTTTTTCAGGTAGTTTTGGATTTAGTTTGCATTTCTTTTTCCAGTGTCTTGATATGGAAGATTATGCCACCAATTTGAGATCTTTAAAATTTTTAATTCAATAACTTCTAGTATATTTATAAATTTATGCATTCATCACCATAATCCATTTTAGAACATTTTTATTACCTATAAAAGATATCTTGTACCTCTTAGTTGTCACTCCCAATGTCTTCACTCTGTCCTAGGCCATCACTGACCTATTTTCTGTCTCTTTATATATTTTTTTCCTTCTTTCTTTCTTTCTTTTTTTTTTTTTTTTTTTTTTTTGAGGTTTTTGCTATAGAGTTTGTGTGCTCTCCAGAAAGACAGAGAGAGACAGAGAGACAGAAAGTGAGAAATCACCCCCAGGGGGGATGGCCAAAATACAATCCCTTCTCCTCCATTCTCTCAGGATCTTGAACATGCATGTACATGTGCCTGGCATGAGTTTAAGCCACTGGACCTGGGACTCGAACTGCAGTTGACTACATGAGAGGCCAGCAGCATAGCCATTTTGCTAACTGCTGGTCCCCTGTCTCTTTATATTTGACTACTATTGACATTTCATATAAATAGAATCATACAAATGTAGTCCTTTGTGATGTTTCTTTCCCTTAGCATAATGTTTTCCTTCTTTTTTTGGAAAGGTTTTTGCAATAGGGCACGTGCGCTCTCCAGAAAGACAGAGAGAAACAGAGACAGAAATCGAGAAATCACCCCACAGGGGGGATGGTCACGCCGCAATCCCTTCTCCTCCATTCTCCTCTTGGAATCTTGGGCACGCACGCACACGCGCCCAGAGTGAGTTTAAGCTGCCGGGTCCGGCACTCGAACCATGGTCGACTACATGGGAGTCCAGCGACATAGCCATTACGCTAACTGCTGGTCCCAGCATAATGTTTTCAAGTTTTGTACATGTCATAGATTCCTTTTTATGGAAAAATAATATTTCATTGTATAGATAAACTATATTTCATTTATCCATTCATCAATTGATGGACATTTGGGTTGCTTTCACTTTTTAGCTATTATGCATAATGATGTTATAAAGTTTATGTACAAGATTTTGTGTAAACATATGTTTTCAACTCTCTTGGGTATTAGGAGAGTGTAGGATCAATCATATAAAAAACTCTATTTAATGGGGCCAACAGGTAATGTAGTGGCTATGTCGCTGGACTCCCACATTGCTGACTGCAGTTCAAGTCTCAGACCCAGTGACTTGAAAATTATGCTGGGTATGTGTGCCTCCATGCCCAAGATCCCAGGAAGAGAATGGAAAGAGGGATTGCAGTGTGGTCTTCCCCCATGAGGATGTCTCTCTCTCTCTCTCTCTCTTTCTCGCTCTCTCCAGTGAGCACACACGTCCTATGGCAAAAAAAAGAAACTCAAGAAAACTCAAAAAAAAAAAAAAAAAAAGAAAGAAAGAAACTCTATTTGCAGTCATTTGATGAATTTCCAGACTGTTTTCCAAAACAGTTACACCATTTTAAATTCCTATCATCAGTATATGAGGGTTCTAATTTCTCCAACATCCTCACCAATACTTGTTATTATCTACCTTTTGAATTATAGCTACCCTAATTATGTGGATGGTTTCCAATGGCTTTCATTTGTATTTTCCTAATGGCTAATGTTACTGGGCATGTTTTCATGTAATCATTGGTTATTTTTATATCTTCTTTAGAAATGTCTAATTAGATCATCTGTCCACTCTTTACTGGATTTTTCCCTATTATTGAATTATAGGTGTTCTTTATGTATTCTAAACACAAGTCCCTTATTAGATATATGGTTTGCAAAGATTTTTATCCTGATGGGATTTCCTTTCATTCTTTTTTTTTTTTTTTTTTTTTTTGTGCTATAGAGCATGTGCACTCACCAGAGAGACTGAGAGAAAGAAAGCAAGAAATCACTGCCCCCCACCCCCGGGGGGGTGACCATGCCACAATCCCTTCTCCTCCATTCCCTTTTCAGAATTTTGGGCACACACACACACACATACATCATACACACACACACACACACACACACACACACACACACATGCCTGATGTGAGTTTAAACCACTGGGTCTGGGACTCGAACCATAGTCGAGTATGTGGGAGTCCAGTGATGTAACCATTATGCAATCTGCTGGTCCCATCCTTTCACTTTCTTAATAGTGTCTTTTGAAGTTTTTCATTTTGATGAGTCCAATTTATCTGATTTTCTTTGGTTGCTTTAGCTTTTGGTGTTGTATCTACAAATCCATTGTCTGTCCCAGGAACATAAAGATTTATGCCTATATTTTCTTATAAGTCTTTCATAGTTTTAGCTTTTACATTTAGGTCTTTGTTATATTTTTAGTAAGTTTCTACAAATGGCATGAAGTAGAGTTCCTATTTGATTTTTTGCAGGTGGATATCAAGGTGTCCCAGCATAATTTGTAGACAAGACTATTCTTTCCCCATAAATCATCTTTGCATCCTTGTTAAAAAACAATTGAAGATAAACACATGGGCTTATTTCTAGATTTTCAGCTCTATTCCACTGACTTACATATTTATTCGTATGCCAGTACCACAAAGTCTTGATGACTATAGCTTCGCAGTTAGTTTAGAAAGCTAGAAACGTGACTCCTTTGCTGTTTTCACGATCGTTTATGGGCCCTTGAATTTCCATTTCAGTTTTCGCAGTAGATTGTCGGTTTCTGCAAAAGAGTTACCTGGAATATTGACAGGTATTGTGCCGAATCTGTGCTGCCACTTGTTTGTGTCTGGCCCATAAACTCAGAATTGGTTTTATATTTTGAAATGATTGAAAAATTTAACAATAATAATAATATTTTTTGTCTAGTGAATGTTATCTAACAAATTTCCATGTGTGTAAATAAAGTTTTATTGGAACCATTCATGCTTATTAATGTACTGTTTGTCGACAGTTGCTTTAGCACTATCGTGGGAAACGTAAGAGTTGCAGCAGAGATTACGTGTTCTACAAAGCCTCAAATATTACCGGCCCTTTACAGAAAAAGTTTGCTGATCCTTGCTCTAGACTATTGCGAAGACGGAAACATTATTGCTGAAGGTCCCAGCAAAATTACGCCTAGGACTATGGCCATGGCTGCATTTCCCATTTCTACTCCCGACGTTCTTGTTGAGCCATGTCTCGACCTGAGAGAACTTTGCCTTTAGTAGTTCTCCTCCTGTGGCATGGAAATGCAGAAAGAGAGCAGCTGGAAATACATGTGGAGAAAAGACAGCCGAGGCAGAGGTGAGAGAGGAGAGCAGTGGGCATGCGCATGGCGGAATAGCGTTCAAATATTAGAGCAAAATTCCCCAACAGCAATTCTTTGATTTTTACAGCTGAGGACATGGTGACTCAGAATATCTTTCCCCAAATTGCACAGTCTCTACTCCTGGTCTTCTGACTACCTTGCCTAACCCAAGGCGGTTATGTAAGACCTGGACACACACAGCAATGCGTACTGTTTATTGTTTTCTTGAGTTCATTCTCATTAGCATTTTGTTCACAGCTGTTCAGGCACTGTTCATATGCTCGACTCGGAAAACTCAAGTTGAAACCTAACCAAAAAAACCGGAATTTTTCTACGAGTGGACTGCCTCTTGAAACTATTCGTTTCTGGCACTGAGAGTGGAATTCTCTTTCGCATATATTAAAAACTGTGAGTAGGAGGCGTTGATGACACACTGACATAGAATATCACCTTATTTTAAAGCCTGCAGGCCTCTGACTTTTCAGTTCATTCGTGGAATATCAAAGGTGAAAAGTCAACGAGTAGTCGCTGAGATCAAATTCAGGGCACTGGACGTTGCATTTTTATCTTCTGTGGCCTGAATATATTCTTCCTTCATATGAAGTAAAGGGAGATCCACGGCTTGATTGCCACTGCCTGCACCCATCGCGCTGTGCGACGCGGACCGCAGCGCTCTCCCGGGCTCCGCGACACCTCACGGCAGCGCTGCAGCAGCTCCCGTCGGTGTGGACCTGAGCTGAGGCTGAGCACAGAGCGGATGAGAGAAACTCGGCAGCCGCCAAAGGAGGAGCCGAGGAGAAACTTCCATCAGGCTAATGACACCTGTCAGCACCGGCAGGGGATCCAGAGCACGTCCTCCCAGAGTGCAACGCGAGTGGAAAAGCAGCCAGCACCGAACTGGGAGGGGGAGGAGGAGGAAGCAAAGGGTTCTGAGTTAAAGCCAACTCTAGCGGCAGGAGGACGAGTCTGGGAAGAGGTGGTCATTAAACGGAAGAACGAAGTGTGGGACGACCATTGGCCAGCTGCTGACTGCTCTCCAATATCAGGGAGCAGCGCCCGTCGGGGCTGGTAGCAGAGGTGGGTCTGCCCAAGCTTCAGGACCTCTCTTTGCACACACTTTCCAAGGCCCCTGTGACCCGGCAATGTGCTCACATGGTCTAAAGTTTTTACAAAATTTGTGGAAATAAGAGATTTTTAAAGGGTGATTTTCTCTTCTTTCTTCCTCTCTTTCTTTCTTCCTCTCTTTCTTTCTTCCTCTCTTTCTTTCTTCCTCTCTTTCTTCCTTCCTTTCTTTCTTTCTTTCTTTCTTTCTTTCTTTCTTTCTTTCTTTCTTTCTTTCTTTCTTCTTTTTAGTTTGCTATAGGGCAAGTGTGTTCGCCAGAGAGAGAACAGAGAGACAGGGAAAGAGAAGGAAAGTGAGAAGTGCCCCCCAGAGTGAATGGGCCTGTCGCAATCCCTTCTCCAGAGTCCTCTCAGGGTTCTAGGGGCTCACACATATGCACCCCGCATGATTTTCAAGCTGCCAGGTCTGGGACTCGAACCGTGCGATCAGCCATGTGGGATCCACCTGCCTTAATGTCCACACCACCTGCTGGTCCTTAAAGGTGTACTTTTAAAGTTTATTTCTCCCGTGAGAGAGCAATACAGAGAGAGATAAAGAGACAGCTATCCCTAAGAACATCTTCATGCCACGATCCTCCACCAGTCTCAGTGAGCCCATGTCACTGGCATGTGCCCGACATGTACAAGGGGGCCTTAGGACACAAACCCGAGACCTTCTCATGTAGGTCTAGCATGGCTGAGCATTGCATTACCACTTCACCACTGCCTGGCCCGGGGAAGATATTGAAATGGCAGGCAGTTAAGCCCACCGTGACCTTCCATCTCAGCTTCCCTCTGGATCAGCTTTGAGATTCGCTAAAGGAAAGTTGAGCCAGAAAAACACCATATTGTGCTTTAGAGAAATGTTTTGGAACATTTCAATAAAAACACATGAGAAACAATATATCAACGGTAACTTTTTTTGACATTTTTTATATTTATTAAAGAACCGAGAGCACATTCAGATAAAAATTAATGGGATACGGAACTACACAGACGGGGGGGGGGGGGTGGTGATTAAGTCAATAGAAGTCATTCTGACGTTGAGCAGAAATGTGTAACACAAAACTTTCAAGTCATACCTAGTCATTGATTGTGAGGAAGGGACATTCCAAAGGGTAAATGAATGGTATTTGGATTGTTTGAAAATCTGATAAAGAATTGTGAATTATGGGCCAGCAGGTGGCGTGGTGGTTAAGTGCTGGATCTCATATGGTCAACTTCATGGTTCGAGTCCTGAACCTGGTAACTTGAAAAACACGCTGGATGTGTGTGCATGTGTGCCCCAAATCCCTAGAGGAGAATGGAGGACAGAGATTGAGCACGGTCATTCCTCCTGGGAAGAGTGATTTCCTGCTTGCCCTGTCTCTGTCTGTCTTTCCCCAGTGAGCACCTATACTCTATAACAAAAAAACTTTTTAAAAAAGTTGTAAATTATAGGAACTCATTGAAAAAAATTTTAACTCTTATGTATTAAATATGAACATTGACTTTGGTAAGGAGATGGTAAAACTCTTAATACTCCCATGCAAAGAAGGCTTTGGTGACAAACTGGCTAATGAATACTGTCAATCAAGGACACTGACATGAAAACACTGAAAGTGTGATACCCTGAAATCTGAACACTGCTGTAGAAAAGAACCTCGTTAGTGCTTCCCCCAAATTTGATCAAACCCAAGGAAGTTATATGACATTACTAACAACTAGTTGCTTTAGAAGCAGCTGAAAGAAGCTTTTCTAAACTATCAATAATAAAAATTCAATTAACAAAGGTTAAGGAAAAACTGAATTGTCTTTCTAGTTTCACTATAAAAATTACAAAATTGTTGTGTTTTGAAAAGATTATCAGAGTGTATGGGACAAAAATTGCAGGGAAGAAGCAATTTTATAGATGGAAGAAGAAGTTAATTAGTGAGGGACCCGCAGACGGTGTCGCAGTCACATTGTTGGACTCCCACATGGTACGCAGCTCGAGTCCCAGACCCGGTGACTTGAAAAACGTGGGGCACGTGTACTTATATGCCCAAGATCCTTGGAGGAGAATGGAGGAGAAGGGAATGTGGTGTGGCCATCCCCCCGGGGGGTGATTTTCCCCTTTCCTTCTCACCGTCTTTGTTTCTCTCTCTCTAGCGAGTGCACATCCCCTTAAGGCAAAAACTTCTACAGGAAAAAAAGAAATGAATTAGTGAAAGCACTGTTATTTGTACGGCTCTTGCGATGTTTATGGCCTTCAGGAGCTTCAAAATTGTTAAAATTTGTATAATTTTTATTAAATGGAATATCCACCTTTCTACTCAATTTGATATTTAACATTTTACATTGTTTTTCTAATAGGGCCACACAACTCAGAGACTGGTCTCTGGAAATTTCCGTATGTCCTTCCTTAGGATGGCTCCCCTCTCTGCTCGGTGGAAATGAGCATCCCATGCCCCGCTCTGCTGCATGCCTACAGCGCCCTTTTTGGAGACACATGCAGGTAGACAGATAGAGGTATAGAGATCGTTGTTGTTTTTTTTTTTTAAATAATTATTTATTTAATTCCATTTGTTGTTGTGGTTGTTGTTATTATTATTTTAATTTGACCAGAGCGAGACAGAGAGAGAGAAAGGGAAAGCGAGAAAACAAGCCACCAGGTCCAGGACTTGAACCATGGTTGGCTATGTGGGACTCCAGTGCCTTTAACCACCATGCCACCTGCCAGCCCCTAAACATAGTTTTTAACTGTGTAAAACGCACATAGTTTACCATCTTCACTATTTTTCCTTTTTTTTTTTTTTTGGTAGTTTTGCCCTAGGGCATGTGCACTTGTAGGAAAGAGACAGAGAGAGAGAGAGAGAAAGAGAGAGAGGGAAAAGGAGAAACCATGCCCTGAGGGAGGATGGCCATGCTGCAGTCCCTTCGTCATTCTCCTCTTGGGATTTGGGCATGCATGCACACACGCCTGGTGTGTCTTTCAAGCTGCTGGGTCTGAGACTTGGCCCTCACAATTGGCCGTGTAAGATCCATCTGCCTGACCCCCACGTCACCGGCTGGCCCCACCCACCTTCACCATCTGAAGTGTGTAGTTTGGTGGATGAAGTACATTCACGTTGTGCAACCATCTGTACCATCCACAGAAGTCTTTTCATCCTGCGAAACCGAAGCTCTGTACCCATTAAGCAGTGATTCCCCATGCTCCCCTCCCTCCGGCCCCTGGCAGCCATGCTACAATACCTTCTGCCTCTGTGAATCTGACTGCTTTGGCTAACTCACGACGTGGAACCAGGATCAGTGTGTAGAGGTTGCTGCTGCTATTCGGTAGGCTGGGATCACACGGAGGTTCAGGGTCCATCCTAAAAAGCTGGGCTCAGTGGCATGCACCTGTAACCCCTGCTGGTAGGGAAGCTGAGGCAGGAGGGTCGTGATATAGTGAGATGCTGTCTAAAGAAAATAAAAATAAATAAGTGAAATCATACAGTATTTGTCTTTTTGTGATCGACTTAGTTCATTTAGTGTAATGTCCTCTAGGTTCATTCATGTTCTAGCATATGTCAGAATCGCCTTCCTTCTGAAGGCCGAGTGAATTCCATTGCATGGGTACATCACATTCTGTTTATTCATGCATCAGTGGGTACTTGGGCTGCTTCCATCTTTACACTATCGTGACTAACACTTGTGTGAACATAGGCATACGATATCTTTTGGAGAGCCTGGTTTCACTTTTTGGGGTATATACCCAGAAATGGAATTGCTGTATCGTATGCTAATCCTATTTTGAATTTGTGAAGAACCAGGGCACTGTCTTCCTCAGTGGCTGCACCAGTTCACATTCCAACCAGCAGCGCACTGGCTTCCGGTTTCATCACATCCTCTCCAACATTTTTCTTTTCTCCCCATGATAGTATAGTAGCTGTCCTAATGGGCATACACTCTTCATATGTTTTTAAGTCATGGCCGGGATTTGATTTTGCTGATCAAGTATTTACATAGCATCTCTTCTCTGCTGTATCAGCCTTTTCTGTGCTCATAGAGAACAGGGGCACAAGGTCTGTTAGCACTGAATATAACCGCTCCTCCCTGGACAGAGTTTATCAACTGTGTAAAATGCCCGTAGGACTTACCGTCTTCACTAGTTTTTCCTTTTTTTTTTTTTTTTGGTTTGGTAGTTTTTCCCTCGGGCACGTGCACTTGGAGGAAAGAGACAGAGAGAGAGAGAAAGAGAGAGAGATGACCTCCCGTTTAATGGCTACTCGGACTAACAGTCAAATTTCCAGCACCAGGAATCCCCTCTCTCCGTCTTTATCTCATTCCTGTGGTTGGTGAGTATCAGCTACAGGAAGCATTCACAATCATGCAAAATTACTTATTTCGTTTATAAATGTGTACTTTACTGTGCACTTACAGTAGTATTCAGAATAAATAAAACAATTATGCGGGGTTCTTATTTCTATGTTGTAGTGTGTCTTACCACTTCTGGCTCTTATCTAATATATGCTTTTTTGTATGGATAAAATTACATTATTCCAGTGTGGGGTCCGTAATATCTCTGGAAAAATACATACCCTGCAACACCAAACACATCACAAGACGTCTGCCTTTAAGCTCCTCACTTATCAACCACTTTGCTTAACGACCTCGCTTAGGAAACTCAGTCCTTAAGTGCGGAGTGGCTGCAGGGCTGCTCCGGTTTCCTTACACAGGGTTGGTTACTGCTTCTCTCTCTCTCTCTCTCCTTGGTGTCCGCTTATCCACATTTGCTTTGGGTGATATCCCAGATCCCAGCTTGGTGGGTTTATTGTTCATTTCCATCTCAGTGTTTACTGTATGTACCTACATTTTTGTTCCAGTAGTCACGGCGATCTCCTCTGCATACCTGTTCATTTTACATATGTCTGAAAACGTGAATGGTCGTTCCCATAGATACTCCACGCTGATGCTGTTTCTACGTCTGGCTGACGTTAAAGCTGGTACCATAGGACCTGCTGTTAAACACCAAACTATGTCCTTGCTGACGGGTAAACAGGCACTGCCTGGAAGCTCTTAGGGCCTCCCCTAACACCTGCGGATCACCCCGCAGGACACTTCGTGACTTGGCGTTCAAAGAGTTAATGGCTGATGGAAAAGGGGCTTTCAGGCCTGTGTTGAGCGTGGCACCTGCACTTCTGAAATTCTATTTTTTTTTTTTTTAATAAGAAACCTCACATTTTCATTTTGTAGTAAGCTCTGCAAATTATGCAGCTGGTCTTGAAGAGATACGTAGATGATTGCAAATTGTACAGCCAGTCTTCAACAAAATCATCGCCTTTTCAGACACTGCGTCTCCCCCCAAGTGGAAAAGGGATTCTGCCTTAAGATTATCTCCAGGAAGTGACGCGGGAGATGGCAGTCAGGCTTCTCTGTGCTGACTGTAGATTCTTCCTGGCACTGCCCGCTGCCATGTATCCTGGCCAATATTCTTCCAGAGCCCAAGCCTGGAAAAAGGCACTTAGAGATCTACATTTTTCTGCTATGAGAAGCGGTGTTTTTTTAAAGGTGCATAACTTTTTTTTTTTTTTTTTTTGAGAGGTTTTTCGCTATAGGGCGCGTGCGCTCGCCAGACAGACAGAGAGAAACATAGAGACAGAAAGCGAGAAATCACCCCCCGGGGGGATGGTCACGCCGCAATCCCTTCTCCTCCATTCTCCTCTCGGGATCTTGGGCACGTACGCACACGCGCCCGGTGTGAGTTGTAAGCCACCGGGTCCGAGACGCGAACCGCGGTCGACTACGTGGGAGTCCAGCGACATAGCCATTACGCTAACTGCTGGTTCCCGAGGTGCATAACTTTTTTGAAACTTGATTCTTCCGAGTCCCCATTTCTTTTGTTGCTGAAAGTATCCCCTCATTTCTTTAAGTGCTCTATTCTCATTGCTGTATTCTCTACGTAGAATAATTGTGCAAGTTCTGCTAAAAACATCATTTCCAAAGGAAACTGACTTTGAGTCTTGTTGCATTTATTCAATTCAGGTAGACATTTGTTTGAAAATCATGCAGAATTACTGGCTCATACATATAAAGTTAACTCTTCTGGCCCGGCAGGTGGCATAGTGACTAGGGTGCTGGGCTCCCACATGGCCAACTGCTGTTCGAGTCCCAGACCCGGTGGCTTGAAAATCACGCTGAATGCATGTGCCCAAAATCCTGAGAAAAGAATGGAGGAGAAGGGATTGTGGCATGACCATTCATCACCCCAGGAGTGATTTCTTACTTTTCCTCTTACTGCCTCTCTCTCCAGCGAGTTCATGCACCCTGTGGCAAAAACCTAAAAAGTTACTCCTCCTTGGCAGTTCATCTTCCTATTACTGTAACACAGTTATTTTACTTACTTATTTGTTTGTTTGTTTATGTATTTATTTTGGAGAGGTTTTCGCTATAGGGCGTGTGCGCTCGCCAGACAGACAGAGACAAACAGAGAGACAGAAAGTGAGAAATCACCCCCCAGGGGGGATGGCCACGCCACAATCCCTTCTCCTCCATTCTCCTCTTGGGATCTTGGGCACGCATGCACACGCGCCCGGCGTGAGATTTAAGCCACCGGGTCCAGGATGCGAACCGCGGTCGACTACATGGGAGTCCAGTGACATAGCCATTATGCTAACTGCTGGTCCCTATTTTACTTATTTATTTTTATTCATTTATGTATTTATTTTTGTCAGAGGGTGTCTGCATTTGCTAGAGAAAGACACAGAAGCAGAGAGAGAGAGAAAGGGAGAAAGCACCCAAGGGGTCATGATCACGCCACAAACACTCCTCCTTTTCTCCATCCAGTCCGGATTCTGGGCATGCACATGCAAATGTCTGCCATGTTTTCAAAGCCTCTAGGGCTGGGATTCGAAGCACAGTCAGCCACGTGGGATCCATTTCCCTTCACCATTTATGCCACAGGGCCGGCCTTTCCCCCCCACCCCGAAATGTTTTTCTTTCTTTCATTAGAGTGAGACACAGTGGGAGAGCAGCTGAGAGAGAGAGAGGGAAAGACAAGCATCCTCAACAAGGTCTCAGGCTGCCATCCCCCCAGCCTTCCCAGCCAGCCAGGACCATGGCAAACATGCTTGGTGTGTACAATCTGACTGGGGAACTGAACCCGGGACCCTCCCTACGGAGCCAGCACTGCCTGAGCAGTACGTTACCACTGTGTAGAGCCAGCCCTCACAGTTATGTTTATGGACAGCAGGTAGCTTTTCAGATGCATGATGTCGTGTCATCTGATGAGTAAGTTAATAAACAGACATAGTTGTTGTTCTCTCTGGTGGTTCTGTTGTCACCTACCAGGTTTCCACCTTTCATTCTCCTTCTTTAACCTGTCTATTCTGAGTGAGGCTGTAACAAACAACCCCCAGAGTTGAGTGGTTTAAGGCAATCAGAGTGTCTTTCCTGATCATGCAAAGTCCAGTCTGAAAGTTCGCAGTCAGGAAGCCATCCAGAGGAGCTTTGCTCTAAAGGATGGTTCAGGGATCCCAGCTCCTTCCAGTGGAGGCCCGCGTCTTCGAGATGTGGCTTCCACGGCTGCTGTAGCAGATGGAAAAGGGCTGTGGACGGGCACCCTGGGAGTTCGACCAGGAGGTTTGGAAGTGGTACGGAGCACTCCGATCCACGTCCAGTGACTGGAACCCGTTGCACAACCCTGCACGCTGCCAGGAAGGTGGGAAGTGCAGCTTTGTGCTTGTGGCCTACGAGGTGCAAACAGGACTGGAGCACAGCCAGTGACGTCTGTCCTCTGCTCAAAACCTTGCAGTGGTTCCGGGTCGCGACCCAGATTCAAAATGACTACGGTGGCCAATAAGACACTACCTAATCTACTCACGCTGCACTGTGCGACACAGCTCCACATTGTCTGTCCATGGCCTGTACTTTTTAGTGTTTTAAATCGCATGTATTATAAAACACTCCTTCCTCATGCCACTGCGTGCCAGCCACGCTGGCTCTGACCAGCCATCCACACACCAGGCCTGCTCCTGCCTCAGTGCCTCTGCACTGCCATCGCCTCGCCTGGCTGTTTCTCCCTGGATACCTTACATCTCATGAGTCACCGCCTTCAGATTTTAAAAGTTTGCTATAGGGCGCGTGTACTCACCGGAGAGAGACACTCACAGAGAGAGGGAAATGAGAAATCACCACCCCCCCCAGGGGATGGCCACTCCTCAATCCCTTGTCCTCCATTTTCCTCTTGGCACTTTGGGCACATATACCTGTGCCCAGGGTGTTTTCCAAGTTGCTGGGTCCAGGACTGGAATTGTGCAGTCAGCCATGTGAGATCCAGCCACCTAACCACCATGCCACCAGCTGGTCCTGCCTTCAGGTCTTTATTTAATAATTCCTTTCTTGTTGAGACTTCACCCCCAATCTGTCATCGTCCTCTCCCTTGTTTAATATCTGAGTGCTTGCCTCTATCAGAACATCCTACCTTTTGAGCTACATTAGCACATGTCTGTAGATCTAATTATTTGGAAAGCTGAGGCAGGAGGATCATGAGTTCAAGGCCAGCCTGGGCAACATAATGACACTTGTCTCTGAAAAATACAAACTGTCTACCTTTTGTTTCTTTGACTTATGTGTCAATTGTCTCCTAACACTAGAATGTAAGCTCCCCAGGGACAGACATTTTGGTCTTTTGAAATCACGCTGTATCTTAAAGACCTCGAATTGTACCTAACACAAGTGCTCAATAAATATTTGGCAAATGAATACATTTGTGTCGACTGACAGAAGAATAATGTCCTGCAGAGATCGGCATCTCCTTGCGTTATTCCTAAGTGTGATTTTTCAACATCTGCGGGACCAGCCCTACAGTGTGGACATCAAGGGAGCTGGAGCCCGTCCGGCTGACCGCACCGGGATCCCAGCCCCGGTGGTGTGAGCCATAACCAGCTGTGTGAGTGTGTGCGTTCATGGGCATGCCCCAATACAGACGGGATGGAGAGAGGGAGGAGGAGGGATTTCGGAGCGACTATGCCCCATTGGAAGGTACTTTCTCTCTGTGTTTTTATCTCTCTGGCTGTAATTTTTTTTTTTTAAGTTTGTTATATAGGGCACATGTACATGCCAGAGAGAGAGAGAGAGAGAGAAAGTGAGAAATCACCCCTCCAGGGCACATGGCCGTATTGCAATCCCTTCTCCTCCATTCTCCTCTTGGGACTTTGGGCACACAAGTACACGCACCTGGCATGATTTTTCAAGAAGCTGGGTCTGGGACTCAACCACGCAGTTGGCAATGTGGGATCTAGCAACTTAAGCTCCACATCATCTACTGGCATCTAAACACCTTTATTTTTTTGGGTTTGTTTTTGATTAAAAACAAAAATTTCTGGGACCAGCAATTGGTGTAATGGTTATGTCACTGGACTCCCACGTAGGTTACTGTGGTTTGAGTCCCAGACTCGGTGGCTTAAAACTCATGCCAGGTGCATGTGCATGATGCCCAAAATCCCAAGAGGATAATGGAGAGGAAGGGACTGCGGCATGGCCATCCCTTCTAGTGGGGCTGATTTCTTGCTTTCTGTCGCTCTGTCTCTCTCTGTCTCTCTGGCGAGCACGTGCGCCCTATGACAGAAATCTCTCTAAAAAAAAGATCATATATTAATGACAGCAAAAACAATAAATTTATATTTTGATCAAAATTACAGATCATTCTTATTAAGTGACATGTCAATGAATAGAAAAGTGAAAGTAGAATAAAAAGGAAAAATGTGAAACAAGCAATCCTTCCTAGTGGCCTCTTTCTCTACCCCCAGATCACTTACTTAAAAAAATAAAGAACAACAAAAAACACTCACAACTTTATAAGTTAACAGAATAATTCAACTAACAATATACATTTTGTTTGTATATCACAGCTTACCTGTTCGTTAGGCTAAATGATAAATGTTCATCTATCTGATTTATCTGGAGTGGAATGTTGAAATAGCTTTTGTTTTTGTTTTTGTTTTTTTCTCTACCTGTTGGATGGAAGAAGTATTTGTGATTGGGATATTAAGCCAAGGTGCTGGTTAGGGAAAGTGCTGGTTAACAATGTCCATTTCCTGGAGGTTAGCAGAGGAAACAGAACAGGTTAGGAAGTTCAGGGTTTTTTCATTATGTTTATTTGTTTATTTCAGGGAGAGAGAGTGTGTGAGACAGCCAGCACAGATCTTGGGCACACATGTGCACTTGGCGTGCTCAGGAATGTCCTGCAAATCCAGGGCCTGTCCTGTGTGGTTCCACTGCACTGCTGCACACAGCTGGCCCCGGGAGGTCAGCGCTGCCACTGCCAGCTCAGGAGCGCTTCTGCTTCTCTCAAACCATCAGGACGCAGCATAGTGAGGGGAATCTACACGTCTGAATTTTATAAAGGGAGGGACTGCAGTAGTGCCAGAACTGCCACTGGGTTTACTGCTGGGTAAACTGTAATACTTTGCTGAACAAAAATATTTTGTAATAAATGTGGTTGAAAACATTAAATGATGGGACCAGCAACTGGCGTAATGGCAATGTCACTGGACTCCCATGCAGTCGACCACAGTTTGAGTCCCAGACCCGGTGGCTTAAACTCATGCCGGGCACGTGTGCATGTGTGCCCAAGACCCCGAGAGGAGAATGGAGGAGAAGGGATTGTGGCGTGACCATCCCCCCTGGGGAGTGATTTCTCACTTTCTGTCTGTCTTTCTGGCAAGCACACGCACCCTAAAGCGAAAACCTCTCAAAAGAAGAAAAAAAAAGCATTAAATGAATAGGCTATAACATACAAATATTTGGTCACATTTTCTTTCAGAGTAACACTTATTGTGCTTACTATAGTAACTAAAGTCATCCGATGCTACCGTCTATAAATATTGGGTTGCAAATGGACACTGGGTAGTTTAACAAAGATGACTCTAGCAATCAGAACGGTATATGCAAAGTTCTTTCCCCCATCTTTCACGTAAAACATCTGTATTTTTCCATTTAATATACAGACAGGTTTTTTTTTTCCTTTCTCTCGCTCTTTTCCATCTTCCTTAGTGCTTTTCCATGTTTTATTCTTTGGACTATTGAACAGAATTAACCCATAATTTTAATCCTAATTGTCTTCAATGAGAGGGCCCCAGGTTTCACTGAATCAGGTATCTAAAAAGCTGTGAATGGAGAGATACTCAGAGTGTTGGGATTTACTGTACTTCCAGCCTCCAGAGGGGTTCCAGACTGGAATTATAAACACAGACGAGGAAACATATTGAGATACCCTGGCCACAGTGAAGTCTCCTTGTTGGCCAGATCAAACTCAGAAGTTCAGAAATAAGACAAGTCTACGCTAGTGGAATTCTCGACTGTCTACCACTCCCAGGAACATGCGTTAGAAGAAATCTGGGAGACCAATAATGAAATACAACTCTCCTTTTAAAAAACATTCCTTTGCCTGCCTAGAGCCGGAACTGCCTTGTTTCTGGGGAGGAAAGAAAGATCTCAGGTCTTAGGAATTAGGTTTCTAATTCGACCTGGAAGTATCAGGATTTTTCACCAATTTTAAGATTGGGCCAGAAGAGGCCTGAACTTAGTCTAGACTAATTTCTGGTTGTTCACGATGGAAGCAGAGGGTAGGAAATGCAACTTTCATCACTATTCCAAGGTAATTCATAGTTACACTTTGAAAAATCTGTATTTTGATACACTACTTTTTGAACGGCATTACAAAACATGTAGGAATTTAGGTGGACATGAAATAATATCAATCTCTTGAAAGCATCTCCATAAGCTTTTTTTTAAAATGAGATTTGCATTCACCATCCTAGGAAAATAATGGCAGCCTATTGGCTCTGCCTTTATTATTTTTTTAAAGAATTATTTATTTAATTTTATTTGTTATTTTAAAAATTTGCTATAGGGCATGTGTGCTCACCAGAGAGAGGGAGGGGAGAGAGAGAGAGAAAAAGAGAGAGAGAGAAAGTGAGAAGGCAAGCCACCAGGTCCGGGGCTTGAACCATGGTTGACCATGTGGGAGTCCAGCATCACAACACCATGCCACCTGCTGGCCCCCACTCTTCTTGTTTCTTAAAAATATATCCTAGAAGTCATTTCACATTGGCTAATAGATACCTTCCATTTTTACAGTAAAATAACATCTCATTGCACATATGCATAACATTCATTCAATCTCTAATATGTGGTGTGTAGGTATTGTCTAGTATTTTACTGTTATAAACAACACTGCAACAGATAACCTTGTCCATAGGATTTTCTTACTGTTTACAGTTTATCTTCAGAGAAAATTCCCAGTAATGGGTTTGCCGGCACAAAAGACAAATGCGTATGTGGCTTTGGTAGACACAGATGCAGCGACTGCACAGTGGGGCATGATCTCGCATCGCCACCAGCTGTGCCTGAGTGCCTATTTCCCCAGATCCTTTCCGGGTGAAGTAGAATACTTATTGTGCTTTCCATAGTAACTAAAGTCATCCGATGCTACCGTCTATAAATATTGCGTTGCCAATGGACACTGGGTAGTTTTTTTTTTGTTTTTGTTTTTGTTTTTGAGAGAGATTTTCACTATAGGGCGCGTGTGCTCGCCAGATAGACAGAGAGAGACATAGAGACGGAAAGCGAGAAATCACCCCCCAGGGGGGATGGTCACGCCACAATCCCTTCTCCTCCATTCTCCTCTTGGGATCTTGGGCACGCACGCACACGCGCCCAGCGTGAGTTTTAAGCCACCGGGTCTGGGACGTGAACTGCGGTCAACTACGTGGGAGTCCAGCGACATAGCCATTACGCTAACTGCTGGTTCCCAGGACACTGGGTAGTTTAACAAAGATGACTCTAGCAATCAGAATGGTATATGCAAAGTTCTTTTCCCCATCTTTCATGTAAAACATCTGTATTTTTCCATTTAATATATAGCCAGGTTTTTTTTTTCTTTGTCTCACTCTTTTCCATCATCTTTTTCCCAGTCTGATTAGAAATAAACATAAATATCAGTGGAGCTTTAATCTGTATTATGCTGGGCATTATATGCCCATAATCTGGGGCTGGATGAAGACTCGGGTGGATCCCAACATTGGTATCCACTGGGGGAGTTGTCACTTTCTCTTTCTTGCTTTTGGAAAAATAGACTTAATTTTTTTTAATGTAAGAAAGATTTAGGAAATGAACTATAAAAGCTAGAGTTGCTTACTGAAAATGCAATCAATACAAAGATAAAATAGGGGAAAATCCCTCCTGCACCTCCTTGGATGTTACAATGTTGAAGTGCCTACTCTTTTTTTTTTAAATTTTATTTATTCATTCATTTATTTTAATTTGACGAGAGAGAGGGAGAGAGAGAGAAAAAGAAAGCCTCTAGGCCAGGACTTAAACTGTGGTTGAGCATGTGGGAGTTTCCAGCGCCTCAATCACCACGCCACCTGCTGGTCCCCAGAAGGGCCTACTCTTTACAGGCTACTTTTTGTTTTTGTTAAAACCAAATATGCTCTTTCAACATATATGTGGAGATGATTTCAAACTAATTATGTGTCATTAAGACACAAGCAAGTTCCAAGGCAAACTTAACAAGGAAATGATGTAGTAACAGGTTACATTAAATATGGGCAATGCTTGAATTATAAATGTTTGGGTGTAATGTAGTCATTTATATGCAAAGTTCAGAACTGGCTACAATTACATTTTATCTTTGCTACCTACTAATACCATCTACAGAAAGGAAAGCTTTCTACCTACAGTTTTGGAAAAACAAAGACAGAGTTATTCCCTTGAGCAAAGGAGTTGGGTTTATCTTCCACCAACTTAGTTTTTGGATTTTGTTTTGAGAGATGGGATCTTGCCACCTTGTCCAGGCCAGCTTCAAACTCAAGATTTTTTTCCCTCAGCTTCTCAAGTGGCTGGAGTCATAGGAGCTTACCACCACACCCAGCTCTACCACATCTTAAACACCAGCCATCCAGTCTACCCAGAGGTCAGTCTGAGTCAGGCAGCCCCTTGTCTGAGCTGATGTTCCTCCTTGTGTAAAGGTATGATCCCTTCTCCAGGAGAGTTAATGCCAGAAGAACTCATATATATAATTCTGGGCTCACTCTGGTGGGTATTTAAATATAGCCTTTGGTAGGTATATTTGTTTCCCAGGGCTGTTCTCACAAAGTTCCACAAACTGGGTTTCCTAGAGCCATAGAGTTTATTCTCTCACAGTTCTGGAGGTTCCAAGTCTTACGCAATGTGTCAGCAGGGCTGTGCTTCCTCTGAGGACTCCAGGCAAGACTCCTCCCCCTCTTCAGCTTCTGGTGGGTCCTGAAAATCCTTCATGTTCTGTTGCTTGTAGATGCACAACTTTAATCTCTGCCTTTCTTGTTACATGATCTTCTCCTTGTGTGTATGCATCTCTTGTCTTCTTCCTCTTTTTCTTTTTTCAAAGACAGTGTCATGCCAGGTTGCCATCTTCCTGCCTCAGCCTCCTGTGTACCACCATACCTGGAACTTTATTATTATTTTTTAGATTATATGTGCACGCATTGTGCATGGCCTTTGGACTGGATTGGGAATTGGGGCTCCCAGGCACTCCCAGCCTATAGAGCACATCTTAGCAGTGTGCACTGCCACAGTCAGGCCTCTTTTCTTCTTATAAGGACATCATTTAATTCAGTATGACCTCATTTTATCTTGATTTCATCTGCAAAGACCTATCTCCAAATAAGGCCACATTCAGAGGTGCTGGGGTTAGGACTTCAGTGTATTTTTTAAGGGGGGCACAACTTATCTCATAGCAGTGAGGGCGAGTCTCTGCTGAAGCTGATACATGAGGAGCGGCCCTAGCAATAGCCCGTGAAGCAGCAGAGGCTGCGCGCTGGCTGGCTGGGTAATCCTCCCACGTGGGCTTAGCTCACAGTCCCACACGAGCTCCTCTGATCAGAACTTGCGCTCAGCTAGACATTGTCAATGACACTGTCGGCACATGTATGTCCTCCCTTGCTTCCTAAATGAAAATCTGCTAGTTTTAGAATCTAACGAATCAGCAAGCAAGTGCAGATCATGTAACAAGAAAGGAGTGGAAGAGACATGGATGAAATTAGTGGAACAGTTGAGTGAATCTTTGACTTTCTCTCTCTATATATCTATATATATCTTTCTCTCCATATATATGTGTGTGTGTGTTCTAAGAATATATATTTAAATATATGTATTTACTTTCTATATATAAGTTCTAAGAATAAGATAATTTAAACATTACATTTAAATAGGTAAATTTAAGTAAGTTTTATGGGAGATTATTGTTTTGAACTGAGCTCCTAAAGTAGGTCTCAAGAGACCAAACTAAAATGGAATAACTAGTGTTAAGTGCCACAGAATCAAACTAAAGCTTAAGTAAAACAGGAAAATATCCAAATATGCATTTTCCACGAAATAGCAATTAAATGGTCCTGTCAGCCTTACCAGGCATAAGTCAGTCCCTTCTCCTTTAATCCATTTAAGGAACTGAAGCAACCCGATGTTAAGCAAGCTGCTATTTTCACCACACAGAAACCAGTGGTCCTGCCAGACTGGGTAGAGCTTCTGTCTTTCTAGAGAGAATACTCAATGCATCACTCATAAAAGTCAATTTGATCTTTTAACACTCCATTTGTTGAAATTTTGTTTTTTGACTATACATACATGCACATACATACTTTCCTTAATCATATAGCTCTTAAAACATTTTTTTTTTAAAGATGAAAACAAAAAAGAAACCCCACAACCTTTGGGCCTTTGCTATTTTTAATAAAAAAATACATAATAATACATGTTTGCCTTCTATGGAAGTTTAGAGAGTCTAGGTGGCAGAGCTGTGCTTGTATTGCTGGTACTTTCAGGGTGTCAGTCTCAAAGGGAAACTAACTCAGGATTCTCCGAATATAGCTGTTCCTAACAGTTCCTATTAGACCTTCCCTGACAACCCCAGAGTAAGGAGGAGCTGAGTACAGTCCTGCAAAACAGCACAAGCTCCTCAAAAAGGCAGGCTTATGCTCGCCAGCTACCTGCTCTACTCTGTTGGGGCCCCCCAGCCCTACTCTTGGGACAGAAGAGGCTAGGGAAACGTCCTGGCCATCCCTCATTTCACAGAGGAGGAAATGAGGTCGTCTGAAATTGCTCTCTATTAGCCACACATTGTTTGTTTATCTTTCAATCTGTCAGGTTCCCTCAGTGCCACATCCAGCGGTCCCAACGCAATAGGAACACAACACAACCCAGCAAGCCTTTATTGAGTGCTGACTGCGTGCCTAACCTCCAGGCTTGTTACGTGCCAGACCTGCCCATTAAGTCCAGGACGGTGGCGTTTCGCCTCCTGCATTAGATTGGTATTTTTCCCTACCACTTTAAGATTATGCTTTAAGCCAATGTTTAGCTTTCGGGTGGGGTGGGACACAACGGGCGACCTCCTCCACCTCGGTGACGGTGACTATGACGCCCTAGGGCACCTAGGCAGGAGGGATGCGGGAAGTTCCCTGAAGACCAAGTTTTCCAGGCCACAGCGGGATGCGTAAGCTGACCCGGCAGGTAAGAAACTGTCCATCAGAAGGCGATAGGCGTGGCCTGAGCAGTTAGCCAATCAGCGGAGCCTCTCTTAAGATAGGCTCCCCGCCCCGGGAACCCGCCCAAACCCAAAGCAGTGAGCATGCGCCGCGGGCCCAGCACCAATCCTCCTCACTGGGCACGCTCTGGCGGGTCAGGATTTAGGCTACGCAGGGTTCCTCCGAAAAGAGCGAGGGAGCAAGGGCGTGGGGGCGCCGAGGGCTGGCGAAGCGGACAGCCTGTGCACGAAGTTTCTCACGGGGTGGCTGTCGCTAGCAGCCGCCAGTCCTGGGTCGCGTTGGGCTCGCAGGCCAGCTCATCCCGGGTTTCCCCGGCATCGCGCCTGGCGATGGGGCCCGGAGGGCAGGAGGACGGGGCATATTAGTCCTCTCCCGGGGGCCCTGTGGGGGGCCATCGTGACACTCGGTGCCCCTCCAGGCTGTGTCCTCAGGCCACCCACGAGATAAACGGGGCTCGGAAGTTTTGCTCGCGTCCCTGGTGACGCAGCGGGCAGTCCCGGGGCCCGGGGTCTGCGCGTCCTCCGCGCAGCCCCGGCCCGGCCGCCAGCTTGCTACCTGGAGGGCCGAGCGCTGGGTTTAGGCCGAGGAGCGCCGGGGCCAGCACACGGCCGCTCCGTCCAGGTCCGCCGGGCCCTGTGCCCTCTCGGTGCATATAAAGACCACTCTCCTGGGACCTCCGTCCCCCAGAGTCCCCAGGGGGCGTGTGCCGCTGAGTCCCGACCTCGCCGGTGACGTCGGGGTCCCCGCTAGCTCGGCGGGTCACCTCGGGCCGGGGACGTCCCGAGACAGTTCGCAGGACCCGGCCCGACCCCAGCCCCGGGCCTGTGCCTTGCCTCGGGTCTTCGAACGCGCGCCCCTTCCCAGGTGCGGGCGCCGCGCTGCCCACGTCTGCGCCGCAGCCCGGCGGGGCCCGGCTGCGCGGACCTGCAGGGCCCGCCGTCCCGCCGCGCCAGCCCCTCCTCCGCCCGCCCCGCCCCGCCCCGCGCCGCGCCGGACACCCCGCCCCGAGGAGGCGGCCCGGCGAGCGGCCGCCGAGGGAGGCTGGTGGCATGGGGGATCCGCCGCCGCCACACGCACGGTGGCCCGGAGCGAGCCCGGGCGCTGCTCGGAGCGCAGGGAGCCGCAGACGCCGAGGCGGGTGCCTCGGGCCGTGACACTGCGCAGAGGGCGCGGCCCGGGCGGCGGGGGAAGCGGGCGGGCGGCTGCGCCCAGAGCCGCGGGCGGAGCGGGCCCCGCGCCGAGGGCGCACCTGGCGGCGGCGCGGCCGGGCCGGACCGCGGGAGCAGGGGGAAGCGGCGGCGGCGGGAGGATGTCGCAGCCGCCGCTGCTCCCCGCCTCGGCGGAGACTCGGAAGTTCACCCGCGCGCTGAGTAAGCCGGGCACGGCGGCCGAGCTGCGGCAGAGCGTGTCGGAGGTGGTGCGCGGCTCGGTGCTCCTGGTGAGTGCGGGGCGATCGGACTGAGGGACGCGGGCACCGAGGGCGGCGGGCGCAGGTGGCCCTGCGGCCCTGGGCCGGGCTCCCGTAAGTCGGCCAGGCAGAGTCGGAGTCGCTGACCCACCCTGCAGGGTGTACGGGATTAAGAGGTCGTGGAGAGGGGCGGCCCTGGACCCGGGAGGAGGGACGGTCTGGAGGGTGGTGACTCCCGGACCTCTCCCCGCGTCCTGGGATCCTCACCGATTGCTGCTCCATCCGTCTCGTGAATTTCTTTGGCGTGTGCTCGCGCTCTTCTCAACTCCACACACACACACACACACACACACACACACACACACCCAGTTACCTGCCTCTGCCGCCTGGGAGTTACTCCTCGATCCCTCCGCCCCTCCCGAGCTCTGGAGGGGCTCGTCCCCTGTGGCCTGGGGGGGTGGGGGGGGTACGAGGGGGTGGAAGCGGGGCCTTGCGCATTCAGTTCGCTGCCCAGGAGGGGAGGGGTTCGGCATCCTCCCCACCGCCTCGCCTCCCAAGCCGGCATCCTGAGGTTTGGCCGCCTCCTATGAAGGGATTGGAGGCCTGATAGGAACCCTCGGTAATTTCGCCATTGGTGCAAATTACTGGGAAGTTTGGGCATTCGAAGCAAGCAAAGCAAGCGGCCACAGACGGGGCTGGTCGTGGCAGAACGTCCTTAGAGACTAGGCCTCTGGGTGTGAGGAAGATGAAGTTCTAAATCAACTTTTCCACAGCCAGGCTGGCCCTGCTGTATTTGGAAACGCAGCATTGTACCCGCGCATCACTTGAACGGTGCAGGAGAGAGCTCTGCAGGGCAGCTGGAAACTTTTAGCAGCTCCTTGCATTGTCGCCAGCGTTTGTTTTCCTGAAAGGGGCTTCTTTGTGGATGGGTAACTTGGGGACAGTGCAAAAAGGGGTCTGGGACGTGCTTCTCTGGGGTCGTGTGGGTGCGTGTGTTCACGCTGGTCCCACAGTGGATTGTCGGCCCTTTGACACTCGCGGACTCTCAGACGATGCCCTTCCTGGGCAGACACAGGGTTGCGTGGATGATGTGTGTGGAGATTGGGGATGAAGTTTGCGGATTTCCATAGCCAGTGTGCTCAGTTTGAATTTTCTTAGTTGCAGCTCCCTCCAGATTTCTCAAACTCCAGTTTGCTCTGTAGTAAACTGGGATTTTATTTTTCTATTTTACGGCAGTTGATCAGTTGATGGTAAGAGTAGAACAGAAGTTGGGAACGGACCAGAACCTGGCCATCTCTCCCATAACCCCAGCTGTTATAATTTCTGTGACTTTCTGAATCTTCCCGACTCTTGCCAACATGAGTATCTTAAGAAGGCCCCCACGCTCTGTGGCATCTTTTCTGTCCTCACATGAAACTCGGTTCTTTGAAATGGGCTGCTGTGCTTATCAGGGATTTGAGGCAAAATAAGAATATATAAAACATGCTACTGTGCCATGATTTCCACAGTGCTCAGACCCCCACAGAAGAGGACATACTGGTTTAATAAGCCACGGAGGCGGGGCGCAGAAGTGCCATTGCAGGCGTGGCCCCGCTCATTACTGATGTGTGTGAGCGGCCCTTGAACGTCTGCCCCTTCCTGTCTGAGGACAGCCTACTGATAGTGACCTATCAGTGTCCATACAGTGGGTGACATGACGTGCGGCACTGCATTGCCTCGTGACACTTTTGTAATACATCTGTTTTCCACGGACGCCCTGAAACATGCACACCTGACTGTGTCTCAGCGCTAGTCTTGTCTATCTAGTCATTTGTCTGATGACCCTGTGATGAAATACCAAATGCAGGAAAACAGGTGGGCCTACTTGGGAGCGTGGTTCTGCCCGGTACAGGGAGGACTGTGGGCAGCTTTACAGAGGCTAAAAGTCACCACAAACCTTATCCCCTCCTACTCTTCCCCCGGCAACTCCTGCCTGGTACTCCCACTGCCTGCTTCCTCTCTCTGCGCCAGCATCTGCCAGGAGCCACTGCAGGTGCACCTGCCTATAAGGTCTGGCCCGGCCTTGTTGCATGAAGATCTAGGAAGGTAACCCTGATCCTCTCAGGAGGCAAAACAGCAGCCAAGCCAGGGTTTGGAATCCCATGGTCTATCGATCTGTACTTGGACGGAAATGTTACCTGCCCTGTCGTTGATAACTTGGGTCAACACTAATGCAATGCCCGTAGTGTCTCTAAAGCAGTCAGTAAGCGGTCTTAAGTAGCTGACTAATAAAGCAGTTCTGCAGATGGACCAAAGGAGGAAAAGGAAGAATGTACAGATTTAACTAGCTCTTGCCATGCTTCAGGTGTTGAGTGGACAGTCATGAGATCAGAAATTGTGAAATTAAATAGTTTAGTGGGTAACAAAGGCTGCCACTAAAATCAGACTTTAAAATATAAAAATGACATGTGTTTATAAATGTTTCATGGTTTAATTGATTGATTTTTCTCATGGGCTCAGGTTTGGGCATTTAGGAATTACCTTTTTATTGTTAGAGAAGCTTGAAAACAAATATTAGAAGAAGTAGAGTATGTAATAAACCTTTATACTCCGCCATCCACAATCATTATAAAGATTTTGCCAACCTTCCTTCCTCTGTCTCCCCACTCCCCCCCTTTTTGTGATTTTGAGTCCCAGGCCATACATCATTTTACTTATATCTGCTTAGTATGTATTGTTTACAAAAATAAGGATTTAAAAAGACATAGCTGTAATGCTATTATAAAATCAACAATTTGTTGATAGGCTATTCAGATTTCTCAAATTATTTCAAACGTATTTTTGGTTGTTAGTTTAGCCTAATCACAATCTAAAAGTTTCACTTGCCTTTCAAATGTGGTTAGCTCTTTCATAAGTTTAGAATTACTTGTGATGGAGAGAACGCACCATAGGGTCAGGAGTTTCTGGGTTTTAATCCTTGAGTTGGCTTATTAGTTCAGAGCATGGGTCGTAATCCCAGCTCTACCCCTTACTAGCTGTGCAGTGTTATGTGTATATTTAACCTTGCTGGCTCTTAGTTTCCTCATCTGGAGAGTGGAGATTATAATCATTCTTACCCTTCGGGTTTGTTGGGAAGGTTAAATGAGCGATGTAGGTGAATCTGCCTAGTGCCTGGCATATATTCTACCAGCTACTTAAGTCCTCTTGGAATGTTGCTTAATTTTTCCAGACCTTGGGGTTTCTGCACGATTAAAGCAGCCCTTTCCCTACCAATAGGCTTCAATTCTAAATTGCTTTTATGAGTCGTAGAGATACTACTACTGCTATTCCTAACTGCAGGAAAAGCAATTTCTGCTTTTTGGTTAAGAAAGACGATTCCTCACAATTTCAGAATTTCAGAATGAGCATTCCATTGATTTGGAATAGGCAGCATGCTGAAACTATATGCATACTCAGAAGAAAAGCTAGAAATAATTCCCCGAGTAGAGCTGAGTTGTGATCGCTTTCAGAGCTCCCGAAGGAATTTTAGCTCAGATGTATTGAAGACGGCCTCATAATGACCTAGATCTAAGAGAATATACCATGCAAGGCCTAAAAATACCCTTTCTCTGGAAGATTTGTATACATGCAATGATACATCCCTTTGCATGGGTTTCCTGGCCCTCTCGCGTTAGGGTATTAAATACGATCATCTGGCTGCCGGCTTCCTTACTGATCTAATCTCAGAATGTTCAGCTTCGAACTCTCCTTCCATGTCAAGCCCTGGCCAACCATTCCATTCCGTACCCTTTGAGATCTAGCAATATGAAATGAAATGAAACCGAGTCAGGTCATCGCTAAATTTCCTTTTGTGTTCCTGGAGGAGGCAGAGCGAAGGAATGGGATGGTAACATCCCAGAGGCTGTTCTGGAGGCCTGCGTCAGCCACCGTGTTCAGTCAACTCGAGATTCCTGCGTTATCTGGCGTAATGTGAGCCCCGAGTGGCGGTGTTCTCTGAAATCCTCATGTAAGGTAAAACCTCGTTTTGGCTATAATTTTAAATCAGATATGTTCGTAAACTGACAACTGAGCTGGCCTGAGCTTCACCTCACTGTCTTTCTCCACCCTCTGGTGGATTCCGAACAAACAGAAATGTCCCCAAATACAGGAAGCAGGGTGGAGGCCCATCTCCAGCTAGATAATCAACAGCAGGTTTGATTTCTTTGGTTGCTAGTTCATTTGACTCTTAGGAGACAGGAGGACATTAGTAATGTCTTGAACATGAACCAGCCGGCAGGGAAGGTATTGTGAAATCGATCCTTAGTTACCCAGAGTCTGCGGGATGTTGGAACAGAAGCAGTATCACATTCTTGCTCAGGAAGGATCCCCACCTTAGGAAATACATGTAGACTCTAGTAAATAAATAGTTTAAGTCACTAATAAAGCATTTTCTAGGAAGGGTTTATGATCTAGGCAGGTGGCTTATGAAAGATGGATAACGGGCCAGCAGGGCATGGTGGTTAAGGTGCTAGATCTGGTATGGCTCACTCTGGGGTTCAGGGCTCAGACCCAGTTGCTTGAAAGTGCTAGGCACATGTGTGTGCATGTTCAAAATCCCAAGGGGAGAGTGGAGGAGAAGGGAATGTGGCATGGCCATCTCCCTTGGGTGGTGGTGGGGGGTGATTTCTCATTTTCCATCTCTCTCTTTGTCTCTCTCTAGTGAGTGCATGTGCCTTATAACAGATGAAAAAAATTTAAAAAGGGGACTAGTACATAGGAGCACTATTGAACTGTTGAACGAGTCAAATGTGGGACCAGCAGATGGCATAATGGTTATGTTACTGGAATTCCATGTAGCTCACTACTATTCAAGTCCCAGACCCTGCAATTTAAAACTCACTCCAGGTGGGTGTGTGTGCATACCCAAAATTCTGAGAGGAGAATGGACATGGGATTGCGGCGTGGCCATCCCCCCTGGGGGATGATTTCTCTCTTTCTGTCTCTTTGTCTCTCTCTGTCTCTCCGGTGAATGTGTGCACCCTGCAACAAAAATCTCTCTTATAAAAAAAAAAAAAAGAATAACCCTGTAGGCCAGGAAGGAGCGGAGTAGCTTGGGTAAACAGGGGCATGTTGTTGGAGGGAGGGAGAGAAGTTCTGAGAAATCCAGTTGCTAAATTTGGGAGCAATTTCAACGATTGACTGAGAAGACATCATAAAATAGATTTTTTCCCCTTGTCTCTATGAAACTTATTTTAGGAAAGAGGTTCAAGCCAGCTCATCAACTTAGGCTTCTTAGAGAGATCTTCCCTTCAGTGTAATCCTGGGAGTGAATAGTGTGACTGTTCTGTGTCATGCAGGACGCAGGTCTGTATGTGCATAAGCATTTAGGATACCGTGTGAGCAGCAGGCAGACCGTGAGCGTGCCATTTGCTCATGGTGTTGCGAAAAATCACCGTTGGAGCCCTACCTTCTATCACACACTGAAATGATAAGTTATAACTAAATTATATAAATTAGTTGTAAATTATAACTAAACATCAACATAATGTATAAAATAAGTAAAAGAAACACCTAAAACACGGGTGAATAATCATGTCAGGATGGAGAGGTTTTTCTAGGTTTTTGCCGTAGGACATATGTACTTGCTGGAGAGAGACAGAGAGAGAAAGTGAGGAAAGACCCTCCCCCCTCTGCCCCAGGGAGGTGGCCATGCCGCAGTCCCTTCTGTAGTCTCCTGCTGGGATTCCAGGCACGCGTGCACATGTACCTGGCGTGATTTTCAAGCTGTCAGGTCTGAGACTCAGACTGTGGTTGACCATGTGGGAATCCAGCACTTTAACCACCGTGCCACCTGCTGGCCCTGACGAGGGATTTTTAAACTATGGAAGTATAGGAAGAAGCTCGTGTGGCCTGGGCTTCGGAGATGAACCTTGGCTTTGCCACTGATGAGGTGAGGACTTTGTGCAGCTTGTTTTATCTAAGCCTCGGTTTGCTTCTGTGAGCATCGGGATTGTGAGGCATTGTTTTCTTAGAGAATTTTTTTTTAAAACAAAGATTAACTAAGATAATGCATATAAAGTACTTAATTGTAAGTGCTTAACAAATGTAAGCCCTTATTCTGTTATGTTATTAAAGGATAAGATTTATTTTCTGATGAAATGTATCTGGAACCAGCATTGATTGAGTACCTGTGATATCCTAGGATTTGTGTTAGGGCTTTATACATGTGAGGCTAAGTCACTTCAAGGCCACAGCTGTAGGTAAAGGGGCTGGGTCTTACCTGGGTACTGGCACTTCATACCGGAGCTCCTAGCCTCTCTGTCAACTGCCTCTGCATCTTAACGTTGAGCTCCTATTCTTTTTTTTTTTTTTAAGAGATTTTTTTGCTATAGGGCGTGTGTGCTCACCAGATCGCTACACGGATCTGTAAGCGGTCTTAAGTAGCTGACTAATAAAGCAGTTGGAAAGTGAGAAATCACCCCCCAGGGAGGATGAACATGCCACAATCCCTTCTCCTCCATTCTCCTCTCGGGATCTTGGGCACGCATGCACATGTGCCCAGCATGAGTTTAAGCCACCAGATCCGGGACTCGAACCGCGGTTGGCTACATGGGAGCTCAGCAACATAGCCATTACGCTAACTGCTGGTCCTGATTGAACCCCTATTCTGCGTGTTACAAGTACCATACAGTTAGAAGTCAAACAAACAAACTTAGAAACAATGTTTGTTCTCTAGCTATTTATCCATAACTTAGCTCAGTCATAGTGTTAACTTTTTTAAAAACAACATCCTGAGTTCTTACAAGTTCATTTTAAAAAGGTAAACAATTCACTAGAAAAATAGGAAAGGACGTTAATAGGTAATTCCTCCAAGAGAGGAATCTAGTTAGTCATTAAGGACCAGGAAAGAAAAGTTCAGCCTTGCTCAAATGGAAAACAAAACAAAACAAAACAAAACTTGAACAAAACAAGATGCCATTTTTGCTCAACAAATTTGCAGATTTGCAGAGATAGAGATGACATGGTATTGGGCAGGTCAAGGTGAGCCGGGCACTTTTGTTTGCAGGACCATCCCATTCCATAAACACCGAGGCTCCATTCCTGGCATTCTGTGAGAACTAGCTCTTAGAGTTTTATAATAGGGTGGATGGTATCATCTTTTTGCAGTAAGCTCTGCATACATAGCTAACACGCTGTCATTCCATGGCTCAGTATTTATAATGATAGGCCTTTCTGACCTGAAATTTGCATATAGCATAATGTCTGAAATCACAGAACTGGATGTTCATGGCAGAAAATGTGAAACACTGACCAACCGCAAACCATCTGAAGGTCTCAACTTTCTGAAGGTCTAAATAAATTGTGGAACGTGGCCTATTGATGAAGCCATCAAGTTTTTGTTAACCACTGTGTGACCTTGGGCAAGATGCCAAATCTTTCTGGCCTCTGATTTTCCCCTCTGTAAATTGGATATGCTAATAGTACCTATAAATAGGACTGTTTTGAGGATTAAATGGGTGAATTTTATTTATTTACTTTTTAGGTTTTTGCCACAGGGTTCTTATGCTCGCTGGAGAGAGATAGAGAAATAGAGAGAGGGAAAGTAAGAAATCACCTCCCAGGGGATGGCCACACCACAGTACCTTTTCCTCTACTCTCCTCTTGGGATCTTGGGCATACACACACACGCGTCCCATGGAATTTTCAAGCCACTGGGCCCAGGGCTTGAACTGTGGTTGCTCATGTGGTAGTCCAGTGCCTTAACTACCACAACACCTGCTGGCCCCAAATGGGCAAATTCTTACAAATCTGGAACACCATCTGACACCTAGTAACTACCAGATAAATGCGACTAGTTGTAGTTGAAATTGCTATTATAGAATAAAAACCAGGCTACAAAATTATAAACATAGGACAAACTAAACTGTATTTAAAAAAAGTTGTGTGCGGGGGTTGGGGGGGTATATAGTGGGAAAAGACATAAAGAAAAAGACTGTTTAGTCACAATGTCTGATCAGGGTAGGCCCATGCCAAAGAAGCTCAAAGATGGAAGCAAAAGTATAATGGGCACTGTGCAGTGCGGCGTGCGGGTTTGGTAAGAATGAGGTTTTAGAGGCGTGCCTGTCATGAGATAATTTTCCTTTAGCGTAAAGCTGTCATGTGTATCGGTTGAACGGATCTGTCGAGCCCTTGACGGGAACTGGAATGCACAATGGTAACGGTGGTTACCTGGGGATATGGGATTTAGGGGAGTTCACATTTATCTTCCTGCTTTTCTGTATTTCGTAGAGTTCCGCAGTTGGCATTGCTTAATTATTTTTACAAAGACTGCCGGGGAAATGATTTGAGAATGTGCTCCGTGTCCCTTTTACGTAGACCTCGGAGCAAGGCCAGTTGTCATTATGAAGGCAGTTATTTTTATTCCTGTCGTGTGTTTGTATCTGAGCACCTGAGCACCTGCAGTTTTGTCAGTTTGTAAAAAGCCACTCAGTCCTTAGCAAGTGGTGGAGAGGTGAGGGCCTGGCTGTTTGCTGAATGTGGTGGAGGCCGTTTTTCACAGGTGCCGTCAGCTCACTGTCTGAGGCCATTTCCTGGCCTGTAGCTCCTTCGCACGTGGCCGGTCCCTGCCTCCTCCCCACTCACAGCCCCCATTGCCTGTCCTTGGTGGGGTAGCCTCTCCATCGTCACCCGGAGGTGATCCAGCACCCTTCCTTCCCCTTCTGTGGAGCGGGATGATCTCGCTTCTGTTCGCTCCTCGTCTTCATGCTGTCCCCGTGCTATACTGGCCACGCAGGGAGGGACATCCTAACGGGTCTCTTCTCCACCATTGGTTCTTGAGATTTTAATTTCGTGCCTTCCTTCTGGAGGGAGCACCACCACCGTGGTGCAGCTTCTGCAGCTTTATTGCAGATCTGATTTCCGTCCCCCTGGCCCAGACCTGCTTCTGGTTGTCTCGCCTGTTACCCGTCCTCGGCGTCCTACCATACATTCAGCATGTGTGAAGTATGAAGTGTTACTTTTCATTCCAGATCAAAGGGACCTTTTTGCCTTCTTACTTTCTTTAGGGAGGAGCATCTTTTCAGTATCACCTCTTTGAAATCGAACTCCTGAGTGTCCTCTGTCCTTTTGTGCTGAGTGTCCTCTGTCCTTTTGCCTTCCTCGTTTAAACATCCCTGCTTCCGTTATATTCTGTTATGTCATGAATCAGCAGTTGTGGACTAGCACTCCCAGGTCAGTGTGGCTTCACACTGAGAGTTTGGTTTCTCTCCCAGGCTACCTCTCCAGTTCCACGTCATCCTGGGACCGGGGTTGATGGGACAGCCACTATCTCAAAGGAGACAGATCTTTGGAGAGAGTGTGACCCCTCAAGGGAATTGTTGCTGCTCACACCTCCTTGGCTAAAGCAGGTCACAAGTCACACCCACTCCAGGGGCAGGACAGTACAGTCCTTTCTGTATTCCCGAGAAGAGAACTCAGATCTCTGAATTATTGCTGCAACCAGGCTTCCCCTGTCTCTCTTGTCTCCTGCCTCACCCTGGTCCCTCCCATAGCAGGGGACAGGGTTTCTTCCTGCCGGTCTTTGCTGACATTCTCACTCCCTCCTTAAAGGCTCAGTTCTGGATCCTGGAGACACCACTTCCCGTCACCTTTGCAATGATAACTCCCGTCCTTGGACTCCACCGCACGCTCCTTCCCAGACACCACTCGTCTGCTCGCTCTTGGGCTTTTGGGCTGCCATGTAAGCCAGCCTCTCTCCACCCCAGGACCTCGCAGAGCTCTTACCTCTGCCCGGGGGAAGACTTGCCTCCTCAGCTGCCAAGCCGTGTCTCTGGGTTTTTGGAACTGTGCTTACGTGTCCCTCCTATGCAGCCAAATTGGAGCACGGCCTGCCTGTTCTCTTCCTTTATACTACCTCGCACAACTTCAGGTCGTCTGTGTGTGCACTGTGCAAGGTCCGTTTCCTTCACTGGACTGTCGGCTCACCGTGGTTTCCCTCGTACCTGGCACACAGCAGGGGCTCAGTGTGTATTTTTTAGAAGAATAAAAAATTGTGGAGACATGACATATGACACATCTCATTTTTTCATCCCTTTTTGATCATTGCCTCTTATTTCTCTCTCCTGACCCTTTCTGTTTACTTCATTCCAGTTGACCTCCACTGGCAGGTTAATTTTCCTAGTGCACAGGTACCGTTATATCATTAGTTTCTTGTGACCTATGATCAATCCAGTGACTTCCCATACAGAGCAGTGTACACTTGGAGACGGACCCTGTGTTTGCTTTACTTTAGAAAAAGCTGGTCAGATTGTCAGTAAATCTGTATCATCTTTGCTTAGTATTGTAAAGTAGCCATGCATTTAGATAAAAAGCAAGTTTTTTTTTTTTTTTTTTTTTTTTTTTTTTTTTGAGAAATTTTATGTTATGGGGTTCATGTGCTTACTGGGGAGACAGAAAGTGAGAAATTACTCCCAGGGGTGATGGCCACATAGCAGTCCCTACTCCTCCATTCTTCTCTTGGGATCTTGGGCACACACACACACACACACACACACACACACACATTTGCCTGGCATGACTTTTAAGCCACTAGATCCGGGACTCAAACCGAAATCGACTACATGGGAGTCCAACGACATGATCTGTATGCCATCTGCTGGTCCCAAATATAAAGATTATTTCCCTTTTTGCAACCATCTGTTTTCATTCGACTCTGTAGCATCCCAGTATATAAAAGAACGCACTGGTTTACCTCTAGCATTTATTTAAAAGCTCACATACAAAATCAATTTGAAAAGAAAACAAAATAAGATAGCAATACAGCTAATGAAAAACCCTGCAAGTGCTGTTCATTCATTGAACTGTAAGTTTTGGAAGGCACAAGAAGCACTTGGTGATAAAGTTATGTCTGTTTCTTTTATATTTATATTTTCTATTTGTTTTTGATTGTTTATCAGTGAATTTATTTTGCACTTTCATTTTGTTTCTTTTTTTACTTCTTTTGAGTAAAGTGATAACAAGGAGACTTGCTGTCTGAATAGAACTTTAAATCAACCCCCCAACCCCTCTTATTTATTTATTTATTTTTTTGGAGAGGTTTTCACTATAGGGCGCGTGTGCTCGCCAGACAGACAGAGAGAGACATAGAGACAGAAAGCGAGAAATCACCCCCCAGGGGGGATGGTCACGCCGCAGTCCCTTCTCCTCCATTCTCCTCTTGGGATCTTGGGCATGCACGCACACGTGCCCAACATGAGTTTTAAGCCACCGGGTCCGGGACGCGAACCGCGGTCTACTACGTCGGAGTTCAGCGACATAGCCATTACGCTAACTGCTGGTTCCCGCAAATGACAGTTTTATAAAGAATTTTCAAAAAACCATCTTGCTTGCGCCTCTGGAAAATTTGTTCAGATAGACAGAGATAGTTTTATTATTTCTATTCTTGAAGACTGCAGAAATGAAGCAACCAACTTAAGGTCACCTGGCTAAACTTAGCATTATTTGCTTATGATATGGCAGGGATTATCTCAAAGAACCAAAACGTTATAAGATATAGGTAATCTTAAAATTGGAGTTTCTTGAAGATTTTTAACTGACTGAATCACTAAACACGTTTTTGGAAAGTACCATGAATTCTCCAGGTTGATAGAAAGGCTTAATGTGAAATTGAAATTGTACTTGTGTTGTGTTGGAGGGAAAGGTATCTTGAGAGGTCCTCTGGTTCAGCTTCCTAAGTTTGCAGATGAGGGGGCTGGAGCTCACAGTGGATAAGTGATCTGCGTGTTGTTGTACAGCTAGTTAGTATGCGAGATAGAGACAAAATCTAGTTTACAGATTCCTGGTCCGTTGGATTTTCCACTGACTATAGCAAATAATTGAATTTAGTTTGGTTATACTTGAATTTCATCAAGTGTCTTTACAGACCATGCTAATCGAATAATAGCAGAATATGAAACATCTTTTTGCACCATGGATCTCCTCCGTGTGTGTGTTTCATTGGTCCCAGGCCAGTTTGTAGAAGGAGCTGACACTCATGTTGCTACGAGCCTAGGAAGGAGTTCTGCATTTCTGTTTAAGGGATATTTGGAGGCAAGGGAGAAAGAAATATAAAACAGGACTTACAAAATTAATTTTAAAAAGCCTCAATAGTAACTTACTTAGGAAGGAAGACTTAATTTAGTGGTCAAATAATGTTAAAGGGACATAGATCATAGTTTTACATGTACTTTGTTTAAAACAGTTATGTGACTCGAGGAAAAAAAAAACCTTCTTTGGGCCTGTTAGCCTAAAGTTTGTTAGTGTAGAATAAGCTGTGTTAATCTAGGTCATTTTACCTTTCAGACTCCTTTGCCTTGACTAAAATAAATATTCAGCTATAAATAGCAATTTTGGTTGAAATTGTATTATTACAGAAAGATTTGCGTTTCTGAGTGTTTAGCGGACTTATTTAACCTGTCATTCTAACATACTGCTGTTTTCTTAAGTAGAAAGCAGAGTTCCTATGGTAGTAGCAGAAGTGCCATAATATTTACAGTATATGAGACTCATCTGTGACGGTCTCACTAGCTACAGTAGAATTTACTAGCTAGATTCACCTAACTTCTTAGGCTTTTTTCTTTCCAGGCTTTTACTATGTTCATTTCATCATTATTATGTTTTTATTCTTTAAAGAACCTTCTGTTATGGGACCAGCAGATGGTTACATAATGGTTACATTACCGGACTCCCACATAGTCGACCATGGTTCGAGACCTGGACCCGGCGGCTTCAAACTCATCCTGGGTGCATGTGTGTGCGTGCGTGCCCAAAATCCTGAGAGGAGAAGGGATTGCAGTATGGCCATCCCCCTTGGGGGAGGATGTCTGACTTTCTGTCTCTCTGGCAAGTGCATGCTCCCTACAGCAAAAATCTCTCTCTCTAAAAAATTTAAAATTTCTGTTATGTATGATGGGAAAAAATTATTATTTTTAAACTGAATAATATATGTGCTTTACTGACTTTGTTGCAGGTGGTTTTGTGAAAAACCAATAAAGGTATCAAGTTTTTAAAATGACTGTTAGTTCACCAGTGAAAATTCAGAGGTACAAAGATTCCTGACAGTACCGGTTTCTCCAGGACTTGGTAATATACCGAGCACCTTGTGTAGCACACTGGTGTGGGATATCCAGACTGTGAGAGAGGTTCCATGACAGAGGGCACCAATGGAAGATTATGGCTTCTTGAATTGGGAATAATCATATGCCAAATTTCATATCTTGGGCTAGAATTTCAATTCTAGAGAGGAGGAAAATTGTTGATTTTGGACTCTGGAGAGCAGAGGTTGATTCCATTGGTAGGCTTGGGAGACTCCACTTGAAGAAAGGGTTTCAGAAAAGCTTACAGATTTTTTTCTAATTATTTATTTATTTACGATTATTATTTTTAAGTTTGCTGTAAGGCACATATGCTCACCAGAGAGACAGAGACAGAGAGAGAGAGAAGGTGAGAAAAGAAAGCAAGCCACCAGGACTGGGACTTGAACCACAGTCAGTCTTGTGGGAGTCCAGCGCCTTAACCACTACGCTCCAAGCTTACAGAACTTGAGGGAATCAAAGATTTTTTTTCCCCATGGCTTCAGTTGTTAGATGTCAAAAAGAATGCTGACTTCTGTTCCTATCAATACGGAGCCTTAGCATCTTCGATATTCTCTGCCCTGAGAAATCCTCCACGGTCTTTCCTGCACGTGCCTGGGAGAGGCAGCGAGTTCCCGTGAGCATTGCGCCTCGTGTTAGGGATGCTGGGTTCTGCCTGCGGCACATACTTCTTGCTGATCTTGGCCTGGTGTCTGTGTGCGGCACCTGTACGGCGTGAGAGGCACTGGCCAGCCCAGAGTTGATTTAAACTGCAGAGTTTTCCTCTATTCTGGTTTGGATTCTTGCCTGGTGCAGGCCTGGAGCTCATTTCTCTCTGCAGTGACCTTTGGGAAGGGAACGGCAGAGGCCAGATGGAGCCCAGCCTTCTCAGCTCCAGGCTTTCCTTGTGATCTTTTTCCACATTATCAGGCCAGGGCATCTTGCCTGGAGCCTTGGGAGGATTCAGTATTCTCTTTAAGTCAGGATCTTAGCAGATTTTGAGTCATTTTTGAGTTCTTAGCAATGACTTTAGCAGAGAAAAATGCAGTGCCGTTCGCATTTTTTACAGGTTGTGCCATATCCAGTAGGCTCCTGGTTGTTATCTTTCATTCACTCAACAAACACTAAAGGATGAACATACGGTTACGACACTGCATTGTCCTCAGGAAGCATGGGATCTAGAGGGGGAAAAGGAATGCAGATGAGACCCAGGGCTTTGTGTCAAGTCCTCTCTGAGAGCCCTTCGCCTCTTGGCTGTTCTCTGCCCTGGAAGGAAGAGGGGAGGTTACGTATGAACAGGTAGACCACGTTGGTAGAAGTGCTGAGACAGCTTTCTGGGAAGTAGAGACATACTGGGACCCACACATCTGTTCTGCTTTCCTGAGACCCAGAACACACGAAGCTCGGTGTGGATGTTACCTGTGGGAGTCGTGACAGATTGTTTCTCTTGTGAAGATGCTGGGTCCGGACTGAGGAAGCTGGTACCAGTGCTAAGTGTGTAGGAACAATTGTGAGTCAGGGCTGCAAGGAACTGTCCAGGGAGGTGGGAGGGGAGGCTTTTCATTGTTATGGTAATATAGCTATTTATATCCTAAAGAGTCCTAAAATGAAGATTGCTTTATTTAAGCTAGATGCAGGCAGTTTCCTATTTAACTAGGGAAAACAGGGCATGTAAGAGGTTTATTTCTCTTGGCATCTATTGTAGAATATATTCCCTAGGTGCAAAGATACCTCAAGGATCTATATCTTGTTTAGGTCCGTAATTAACCCCAGAAACCACATTAAACTTGTTGAATAACGAGGTATCATATAAAGATTAAATTTATGTCAGGTTATGTAGTAAGTAGTACATTATTGGAGCTCTTCATGTACTATATAGTTCAGGCCAAAAAAACCCCAACCAAACCAACTGTAAAACCCCTGCTTTCTTTAGAATTGAAAATGAAACAGTTTTTTTGTGGAGCTCTAGATTTAAAATAATCTGAACTGAACTGATCGTATGAACTGGGCATGAGAAGAAAATTCAGTTTTTTTCTGTAAACTCCTCAGTGACTTTAAGTTCCACAGAACATAGATTTGCATGGCACCGTTGCTGGGTGTTTAGTGACTGTGAAAGGTACTGAATACTGAGCCTGGGCCCCTTGGGAATCCAGGTGACACCCTGCTGATTGCAGTGGGACTAAGGATAGCCAAACTGGTAAGAATATTGCTCACTGTTTCTATAAAAATGCCACCTTTCAAGGGCCAAGAAATAGTTTTTTTCATTAAATACTCAAATTGTTTTTTCTGTGAAGATACATGCACTAAGGTTAGGCTTGACTTTTGTCTCATTTTATCTTCTTGTTTCTTTCTTTTTTTGGCTTCCTGCCATTCAGGCCATGTATGGATCATGCGACAATGGCCTGGGTAGAACAGTGAGCAGGTGTGGGGGCTGCTGGTGACACAGAGGTACAACGGAGCGCTCGGTGGCTGTTCCACATGGCAGACTCCGGGTCCACACGGGAGACCTTCCTGTGCCCGCTGGGTGTGTGCATGCCCGTGGTCTGGGCTTGGCCGAGGCAGGTGGACCGTGGCATTGAGAGTCTGTTGACAGTGTCTTGTTTCTCTTGCTTGTTAAGGAGATAAATAAATAAAACAAAAACCCAGAAATGAGCAACTATTTGATTGGCAAACGAAGAAGCACGCACATGTATTTTATAGCTGCTTGCAAACTCCCATACGTATCTGCGCAGACTTTTAATGTCATGTGTGCATCAGTTAAGTGAGCACATTTCTTGCTAAGCACTGCCCTAGATGCTTTGGGGAACCAGGATGAGTAAGACAGATCCTGGCCCACCTTGTTGACAGATTAAGAGGGGAAAGAAAATGCAAAATAAGCTATATACACTCCTAGATAGGAGATTGTGTCATTGGGAAGTTATAAGTAAAGCTTTAAAGGGGCCTCAGGAGAGAGATTATCTCCAGTCGAGGGACTCAGAGAAAGCTTAGCCAAGTAAATGGCATTTTGAGTTGAAAGTACATTTGAGAGGTGGGAATTATTCTACATAGAGGGGCCCATAGGAATGAAGTGAAGACCTTGGGCCCCTGCCCAAGGTATTTGAGGAACAGTAAGTAGATGAGTCTGCTGAAATGTACGAAGAGTTGGGATTCGTAGATTCAGGTGACCCAAGGAGCAGAGAGGGTGGCCAAGACCAGGTTTAGGGGTGTTGACTTTACTCTTGTTGTGAGTTTTTAAGCTGGAAGGGCCCAAGATCAGAGCTTTGCTGTGGGAATTTGGTGACTCTGTTGTTGGAGCTGAGTGCCTGGGGCATGGAGGGGACAGAGAGCTGGGGGTTTAGGTGTTACCTAGACTTTGCCGTAATCTAGGCAGGAGGAGGACGTGGTACGGTGTGTGGGTAAGTGTGAAGTATTTGGGGGCTAAGCTGATGGGTATTTGAACCTCTTTCATCTTCAGAGTTTAGCTACTAACTCAATTGCAGTCATTCCCAAGTCTTTATTTCCTGTGTTGATTAAGACATTTGTGAGGGTCAGATTTGAGTATGTAGTATTCTCTCTCTCTCATGTGTATGTGTGTGTATGCATATGTATATGTATACACATACACATATATATGTGTGTGTATGTGTATGTACGTATGTGTGTGTGTGTGTGTGTGTGTGTGTATAGTATCAATAATCCTCCATGCTCCTAGATCCCAGAGAACTTGGAGCTCCTTAGCTAGGTGAAGCATTAACTACAACCTTACAACCTTAGATTTCAGCTGTGTGTGAGTGTGTGACCAGGAGGGTGGTGATGCAGAAATCTGAGAACACGCATCCCTGTTACACAGACCTTCAGGAGTGCATAGAATTTGTCTCTTGCTTTCAGAAACGTTTAGATGAACCATTGCAGGCAGATGAGACTCTCATCTCCTGTTATAAACCAGCAGGAGAGAGAGGGATTAGTGGTCAGCTATTAGTGGCCTTCATTTTTCAGAGAGTGTTTAGGGCAACACAGACAGCTTTAAAAGCCGGGTCTCTAGTCATCTTTAAAAACCCGGTCTTAATCAGTGTGTGCTTAACCACGAGGCTCCTGACCGGGTGTCTTCACCACTGTGTTTTCAGAAGTGACGTTCTGCCTTCATATCAGCTTTCTGGAATGTCTTTGCAACACTCTTCTCTGAAGGGGAAAAATGAAGGAAGCCTTTGAACGTGGTGGGCCTGTGTGCAGTTGTCTGGAGGCGGGACAACTTCGGTAGCTCATCCTGTCACCTCGTCCTGCATGTCGCCATCATGTACTTGAACGTGGTGGGCCTGTGTGCAGTTGTCTGGAGGCGGGACATGTACTTCGGTAGCTCATCCTGTCACCTTGTCCTGCACGTCGCCGCCACTTACTTGTCCCAGGCAAGAGAAAGCAAGTGTGACTGTGCAGCAGTGCCACCGTTCATTTCGGGGCGTGCGCGCCCCTCACATCTTCAGATACGAGCTGAGTCACTGCTCGGATCGATAAATTACAGATGGAAGAGTGCTCTCAGTTTACCCCCCTTGGATTTCCTTCTTCACATGACCCCTCAGAAACCCTCTCAGGGCCTCCGCAGAAACTCCATATTCCTTTGATAGCCAAGTATGGTTTCTCTACCTGGGTATTACTGAATATGGAGATAGTTGTTATAACCGGAACTGTTTTCTTTTAAATAATTATTTTATTTAACTTTATTTATTCTTATTATTTTTAAAATTTTGACCAGAGAGAGAGGGAAAGTGAGAAAACATGCTGTCAGGGCTGGAACGTGACCGACAGTCTGCTATGGTGGGAGTCCAGCGTCTTTAACCGCCAGGCCCCCGCCAGCCCCCATAACTGCTTTTTCACATCTTTCCCTTTCAGCTTCCTGTTGTAATCATCCCCTGGAAGGCCCTGATGTTCTCTTCCTTTCACCTTTCAGAGCATCTAGCTGCTGTCTCTATTCTAGGCATCCCCAAGTTTTTATTTCTTTTTATTTTTGTTTTTTGCTAAGACATTTGTGAGGATTGGAAGAAAGCTAGTTGGTGGAGGCAGATGGAAAAAGATCCTTGGGTCTTTGTGGGAGGCTTCGGAATAGAGAAGTGTGGTAGAAGGTGAGGCCAGGAGAAGTCATCTGTATCTGAGCTGTGAGCAATCCCTTACAGGGCTAGAAAAACTGAAGATTTTCTGCTCAGACTTTACTCTCCAGACCCCAATCTAGAGTGAAGAGGCAAGGCGCAGGCCCTTTGAGAAGTCATCTGCATTTAAGCTGTAAGCAATCTCTTTCATTTTTTTGCTCTTTTTAAAAAAAAAAAATTATTACTGTTTTTTCCTTCCTTTGTTTTCTTTTCCTTTTTCTTTTGCCTTTATCACTTGACTGCTCAGTCTCCACACACTGGCTGGACAGGTCTAAGTGCACAGTAGTAGGACATATGATTACTATTAGGGTCAGAATAATCTTCAGTTTCCACTGAATCTGCTGCATAAAGGGAGAAAGCTGTACTGCGGAGATACTGCAGGTCACTTCCTTCTGCACGCCTCTGAGCACTCAGATTGAACTTTCAGCAATGAAGTGGGTCTGACAGGTGGTGTGGTGGTTAAGGGCTCTGGATTCCCGCATGGCTGACCGTAGTTTGAGTCCCAGACCTGGCGGTTTGCTTTCTCACTTTCTGTCTCTCTTTCTCTCTCTCACTTACTCTGTTCATCTCTGGTCAAATATAAGCATAAATAATAAAAATAAATAAATAATAATTCTTTAAAAAAATTAGGAAGAAACATATAATCCATCAGATGACCAGAAACCCTTGCAGAGGCACAAGAAATATGAGAAACCAAGAAAATATCTCTCCCCCAAGGGAAAAGGACAACTCCTCATCATCCAGAGACAGTATGATGGAACTCGTGGAAATGTCAGATAAAGAATTTAGAATATTCAAAGTGACAAAGCTAACAGAGATGCAAGAGAAGATAAACAATGAACTCCAGAAGATGCAGGCAAAAAAGAGACAATAAATTCCAGGAGGTGAAGAAATTCTTGCATGATCTGAAAGAGGAAATACACACTATAAAAAAGAATCAGATGGAACTATTAGAAATGAAGGCTGTAATACAGGAAATAAAAATCTCCCTTGAAAGTATTAATAGCAGATTAGATCATGCAGAGGATCGAATCTTGGATGTAGAAGACAGTATTTCTGATCTAGAAAAACTCACCACAAAGACTGAGCAAATAACCCCTGAAAATGAGACTAATATACAAGAAGTACCATTATGATACCATTAAACATCCAAACATCCGGATAATCAGTATCTTAGAAGGTGAAGAAACTAATAACAACATTGATAATCTATTCCTTGAAATCCTGGAAGAACGTTCCTAACCTAGAGAGGCATTCAAATATCCAGATCCTAGAAATCCTAAGGACCCCAAATAGAATCAACCTAAGAAGATCTTCTCCAAGGCACATCATAGTCAAATTGACGAAAATCACAGACAAAGACAAGATACTATAATTGGCAAGAGAGAAACATCAGGTTATTTACAAAGGATATCTTATCAGGCTAACAGCAGAGCTCACTGGAAAGAATGAGAGCAAGGAAAGAATGGGAAAATATATTTAAAATGTTAAGTGAAAAACATTATGACCAAGAATTCTTTTTTTTTTTTGGAGAGGTTTTCACTATAGGGCGTGTGCGCTCTCCTGACAGATAGACATAGAGAGACATAGAGACAGAAAGCGAGAAATCACCCCCCAGGGGGGATGGTCATGCCGCAATCCCTTCTCCTCCATTCTCCTCTCGGGATCTTGGGCACGCATGCACACGCCCGGCGTGAGTTTTAAGCCACCGGGTCCGGGACGCGAACCGTGGTTGACTACGTGGGAGTCCAGCGACATAGCCATTACGCTAACTGCTGGTTTCCTGACCAAGAATTCTTTACCCAGCAAGATTATCCTTCATATGGGAAGAAAAGACAAGAACATTCTCAGGTAAACAAAACCTGAAAGAATTTACCTATACCATACCAGCTCCCCAAGAAATTCTGAATGGAGCGTTATTCCAGGAGAACTAAAGACAGAAACACATATTCGAATCCAAAAAACAACCAAGAAAATGGCCAACTTAATTATAGGGACAAGTCCAGAGTTGAATGTTAACTTCCAGAATGTAAACAGAAAGATCGGACCACAACAGAAGAGAGATTAATGGCATTGAGACTGAACTGGTGAAATAGAATTTTATGACTTTTAACTACAACATTACTGATTTTCTTCTATGCTTTGTTTTCCAGATTTAAGGAGTTTTGTCTTCTCTTAAGCTGTAGATAGGTTTATCTACCTACCGTTTGAACAGAATCCTAACCTTTTTCCTGGCTTTAAGTCTTAAGCAAATTTCTCTTACCGTTTTTGATTTTGATTTATTAAAGCTAAAACTTCTTTTCTTGAAATAAAAAAACTTTGTACAAAAATACCTGCTTAATGACTGCAGTAAGGTATATAGCTTCAGCTGGATGCTGCTGTATGGTACGTTCATTCTCCTCACTGACTTTTATGCTTAAAGTCAGATGTGCTCACAGATATGGATATATCAGCTGAACTTGCTATTCAGAGTATTTAGTTTAAGAAATTTTGTGAATCAATAAAATGTGGGGGGGAAAAAGGGCATGGAAAACAACTGTAGATACCAGAGACAGTGTGGGAGGAGGGTGGGAAATGGCAGAGGGCGAGAAGTAGGGAATCAAGGGAAAAAGAAAAAAAAAGCAAAAATATATAAGAAACAAGAAATGGAAAATTATTTGTTGACAATAACCTGTATGGTAATATCCTTGATTAAGCCAATATACAGTGTATTCTGGATGGGACATGGCGTTGTGTATGCTGTGATGACGTATAGTGAATGAATGTAAAATGAATAAGTTTAAAAGAAAATAAAAAAGGAAAGCGAGGCCGTTTAGGTGTTACAAGGTGGCGGTAATTAGTGTGACATCTGGGACAGAGCTTGGTCTGGGAACTGTTTATATCTGACCTGTGGTGACGTAAGTACAGAAATCGAGAATAAATGTTAGAAACTTTTAACAAGTTGACAGTAATGTTTAATGTGTTGAATCTAATAAAAATTTGGGCTTATAGTTTATATATCTTATAAAATTTTGTTTGTTAGTAATTCTTCTTCTCTTCTTCTCTTCTTTTTCCTCCTCTGCCTACTCCCCCTCCTTCCCCATCCCCAGTGGAATGGAGGAGAACATGAACCTTTCCTGCCAGTAGTAGTCATGGCTGGGAAGCCCTGTTGTAGCTGGGGGATGTTTCATTCAAAGTGGTTGGTGCAGGCAGCAGGATGGAGGGATGCATAGGCCGGGAGCAGGGGAGTGCTCATCTCAGTACCTGAGGCAAGGGAAGCGCTAATGACATGGAGTCTTGTGACTCAAAGGAGTTGCAGGGTGGAGCAAGCGTTTGGACATGTGGGCACCCACACCCCAGTGAGGCCCAGCTGGCAGCGTTCGGCAGGAATGCGTGCACTTCCTGTTGGCGAGGACCTTCTGGTCTGGGAAGGGGTTCCCCCCTGAGTGGGAGCCATCAGGCTGTCACCAGTGGGGTTGCTTTGGCTCAGCCGACAGGAGCAATAGGGTGTCACATCTTTCGGTGTGCCCTAAGCTTGCTTTTCATCTTTTACTTGTCCCTGGTTTTTCCCACCTTGACTCAGCTAGACTATTGCACAAGACTTAACGTTTGTACTTCTCTTTTATTTCTCTTTTTTTTTTTTTTTTTTTGGAGAGGTTTTTCGCTATAGGGCGCGTGCGCTCGCCAGACAGACAGAGAGAGACATAGAGACAGAAAGCGAGAAATCACCCCCCAGGGGGGATGGTCACGCCGCAATCCCTTCTCCTCCATTCTCCTCTCGGGATCTTGGGCACGCACGCACACGCGCCCAGCGTGAGTTGTAAGCCACCGGGTCCGAGACGCGAACCGCGGTCGACTACGTGGGAGTCCAGCGACATAGCCATTACGCTAACTGCTGGTTCCCTCTTTTATTTCTCAAGCCATTCTTTAAAATTCTAACATGGAGAGAGATTTTTTTCTGTTGCTAGTTTTCCTGGACTTCTTGCATCCTGGGCTGTGCACCTTCGCACGGGCGAATCCTAGTTCTATTCCTTGTCTCACAGTGACTGGTTTTCCTTTCTGCAAAAGACGGATGATGGATGCCCAGCAGAGCTGGTTCTGGGACCCTGGGCCAGCGACTTCGTAAGTCTTTCTCTCTCCTCTGCCAGAGAGACAGGATATGAAACCACTGAACCCGCGCAGCCCTCGGCCGCCTGCCAGTGGGATTTCTGGGGAGAGAATGGGCCAGCTTTTGTTTCCTTGCCTGTGTCGGCTTGGGGTAGACTCCGAGGGGATGTTTTCCCTCACAGGACCAACCCATTTGGTATTGAGAAAGCAGGAAAAAGAGTTTTCCTGTTCCGAGCAGTGAACACAAAGCAGAGAAGCTGCAGCGGATGGCGGTATCCTGTTGGAGAGGGTTGCAGGGCGAAGCAGACCAATGCCCCTCATCCTTTCCGGGTCTTTAAGGAAAACCAGGGATGGGAAGGAAATCAGCCACTCTGCAGGCCGAGTCAGAACGGTGTTCTTTTTCTTTGTGGTGCTTAATAAAGAGATTATAAGCATAAGCTTCGTGATTTAAAAACTTGTCAGACCAGAGATCTGTAACACTTGACAAGTTAGAAACACCAAATAGTTTTTTTTTTTTTTTTTTCCGTTTCCCATGAGGTCATTCTAAGTTTGCCTGGGAGGGGGCAAAGAACTGCGAAAGTAAAAGTAAACTTTATACAAGTTTTATTTATTTTTAAGCTTAAAAGCACTTAAAGATGGCAACATTCTTGCTGAATTAGGTTTACTAGAAAAAGGCTTGTCATATGCTCTTAGGTGGTCATTCTTCGGTACTTTTAAAAAAGAACTAACTTTTTCCCTCTCTTATTACAAGAGGACTATTTGTTATTATCAGAAAATTAGGAAATACATATAGGCAACCAAGCAGCACAAAAGGGGCTAGAAAGATATGGGAACAGAAAGTTAGAGTGATGTGATGAGAGGGAAGAGCAGGATCTTCTGGGAGCAGTCGTGGTGTGAAAGGGTGGGGTGACCCCCTGGGGACCCCCAGGACCCCTGAAGCAGCTCCCGGAACACCTAGGGAAGCTGCCTTGCCTAGAGCCACACCTCTGTTTTAACTTAGCCCCTTTGAAGCTGGCCTCTCCAGTCCACCGTGGGATCTAGATCTAGGTGTGCTCATTGATCGCTGCTCAGTGGTCTAGCTCTCACCATTCCACATTTTTGTGGTGCTAGAAAACTATATAAAGACAAGCTAAAGGCCACTAACCTACTGCATTTCATATATTGTCAATCAAGAGGAAGGTTCTAGGCCAGGGAAGTCCCTAAAGAGACGGATTTATTTGTATCGGCGAGTGTTCTCTGCTGTGTGCATGTGGATTAGTGGTTATTACTTCATTCATGATAGAGTGTGTTCAGGGCACGTGGATGGAGGGGAGCGAGGAAGAGGTCCCCTCCGCAGGGTCTGGTCATGCCACCATCCCCTGGCTCCAGTCCTCCAGCCCTTGAGATCTTGGCAGCTCGTGCACACACCTGTGTGTTTCAGGCCGACCCGTCTGGGGGTTCCAGTCGCGGTCGCCATGTGGGATCTGGCTTCTCCAGAGCAGCCCCTTGCTGCTGTACCGTGGAGCAGGTCCACGTGCGTGTTACCAAGTCGCGTGGCATTTTGACAAGCTTGGCGCTAGGAAATAAAAGGGGATAGCAGAGGAAAGGTGCAGAAGAATAAATGCAATTTTGGGGAGGAAGTGCACAATGGCCCCAGCCACCCCCCGTCCTCTAGCCCCTTGTGTTCCCTCAGTGTCTCGCCATGTTGACAGACGCTTAGGTGCTCTCTGGAATTCCGAAGCATCGCCGTTTTGGCTCGGCAAACATTTATAGAGAAGCCGTCAGCAGAGCATATTTCCCGTCAGTTTAGCTTGTCAAGGTAGAGGAATCCTTATAGAACATGGATAAAAGTGCCTTGGACTTCTAATCTGTGAACACGTTTCCCATCAAATCTGTCAGTACTGTCATTGCAGGCAATACAGGATTAACATGTGAGACAGAAACTGGAGGCATGGACTGGACAGCCTACTGATGCTGGTAACTTGTTTGTTTAAGGACTAGTCACTGAGTGTTGTTACTTACCAGCCACGGGCCAGACCCTGCTATGGACTAGTAAGTAGGACAGATTCCGCCCCTGATCGTCCGCCTTATAGTCTGATCAGGACATAAGCAGGTAGTCATAATTCCAGTGTGGCGGGATAGAGCCTGGATGACCTGGGAGAGGTCCCTGGTCTGGACCAGAGGGGGTGACATTTCCGCTGAGACCTGAAGGATAAGGAGAAATCAGCTAGAGAGCCAGAGGAAACAGTACGTGCAAAGGCCTGGAGGCTGGAAAACCGTGGAATCATCCAGAAACTACAAGCTGGTCAGGTCTGTAGCCTGATGTATGAGTAATGAGAGGCCTCTGAGAAGTAAACATGGGCCCCACATCAAGGCCTTTCAGTACATGTTAAGAAGCACGAACTTGGGGTCAGACAGTGGCACAATGTAACACAGGACACACGGCAAGGCTGACTCGCGTGAGGCTTTGGTTTTCCGGTTGGAGACCTCCCTGAGTTGGCGTTGCGTGTCTGTGCTTATGACCCAGGGCTGGCTGAGGCTGGCGGAGCCCCGTGGCATTGGGACCCTGTTGGTGCTATCTCCTTGTTCCTGTCTCTTTTTCACACATGGAAGAAAGAAACTTTTTTTTTTTTTCTTGAAAGAAGTGTGAACTTAGGAGTTCAGCAGATATGCAGGGCATATTAATAAACAAAAATCAATTGTATTTTCTATCTTTTTTTTGGAGAGTTGTTTTTTGCTGTAGGGTGCGTGTGCTCACCAGAGAGACAGAGACAAAGAAATAGAAAGTGAGAAATCACCTCCCGGGGGGATGGCCACACTGCAGTCCCTTCTCCATTTTCCTCCTGGGATCTTGGGCATGCATGCACACATGCCCGATGTGAGTTTCAAGCTATTGCAGTCTGTCGAACTGAGGTCAACAATGTGGGAGTGCAGCGATGTAACCACTATGCCATCTGCTGGCCCCCAAAAATCAATTGTATTTTTATAACTGACAACAAACTGGAAATGAAATTAAGAAAATAATTACATTTATAATAGCATAAAAAAGCATAAAATATTTAGTAGTAAATTTAACAAAAGAAGCATAAGGCTTCTATACCAAAATTATTAAGACCAATTAAAGAATGCTAAACAGATGGAAAGACAAAGACATCCTATATTAATGGATTCGAAGACTTAGTATTGTTCAGATAGCAATACCCCCTAAACCTGTCTACAAGTTTACCATAATTTGTCAAAATTCTAGTTGTTTTTTGGGGGGTAGAGATTGATAAGCTACTCCTCACATTCCTGGAAATGTAAGGAATCTACTGGGTCGTCTGCTTGCTTTGGTCTCTCTCACTCATGGAAGAAATAAATGAATAAACTTTTTAAAAAAAGCCATTAGAGTCACATGGTTGAAAGACACTGGTGGTTTAAACTAGGGAGATGCATCCCATTTAGATACGGGAATGACAGGAAGTAGATTCAAAATTCAAAACTCAACAGGATTGGTGATTGATTAGATTGATTAGTTTGGTGATTGGGAGGGAGGGAGGGGGGAATTGGGGATGATTCCTTTCAGTCCAGCTTAAGCCATGGGTTGAGGAATGAGCAGGTTGGGGAAGAAGGTGACCTCGGCGTGTCTAAACCAGGCCCGCTTTGATGTCCTCGGGCCGGACATGTCGAGGTGTTGCACAGGGAGCTGATACAGAGCCCAGGGCCTCGTTAAAATGGACATTCTGGGCCTCATTCCAGACGTATTGAACCAGAAGCTCTGATTGTGTGGTGGCTCTGCCTAAAATTCGAGGCCTACTGTGGGCATGCCTTGAAACCACAGTAGTGAGTGAGATTTCCATTGAGGAGTGTGTAGTGGACGTGGGAAGTGGCTCTGCCACCATTTACCGGCCCAGGAGTGGAAGGGGAGACCTCCTGGGGTCAGGCCGAGAGAGACAGCTAAGAGGACTCCAGGGCAGTGCGACGTCAGGGCCGTGGGGAGGGTTGGGTGTTCAGAAGTGAGAAAGTGTCCTTGGAGTTAGAAGCTTCTGAGATATCAAGTCATGTAAGAGACACAAAGTGTGCAGTGGATTTACTAAGCAAGTGGTGACGTTGGGACGGGTTAGGGATAGTGCAGAGATGTCCCCAGTGTGGGGCTCGCATGTGGCAACCTTGTGGCCCATGGGTCCTCCATGGGTGGAGCCCTCACAGCACCGACGGGCAGAGCCTCCCAGCCTGTTGTCCTTGTTCTTTCCATTCCGTGGCGTGGCCTCTTTTGAACACAGCCAGTTCTTGGTCCAGGGCCTCCACTGGGCGAGGAGAATGAGGGGGCCTTTGCCCAGGCCTTTGGAGCACACAGAGCCGGGTGGGTGGGGAGAGGCTCACTGTCAAGGCCGAGGGGCCTGGGACACAAGGACACAGGCAGGTGTCCCATCTGGTTCTTCATTGGTCCTGGTAGAGCCCAACACAGTGTTCCCTGTCCCTGGCACTGTTGGTGTCAAGACACTGAGTACTACTATGCTGTGGGTCTGAGTCTCCGGAGCCTGGGGTTTTTGCAGTTGGGGCATTTCATATTTTTCTTGTTTCTTTGAGAGAGAGATTGTACAAAGAGGTGTAAGTAATGTCCCCCTCCCCTCTCTGTTTAGGCACAGTCTTTTTTGCCTTTTGAAATATTGTCTAATAGAAATTGTGTAATTCTTTTAGGGTTATATATCCAGGTATCACCAATTTTCAGCATAACAAAATTACAGTGTGTTATTAGTATAAGAAAAAGCAACCTGAATGACGGTATCTCCCTACTCAGTGCACGCTGGGTAGCTTTCTGTCTAAGGATAGTGCCAGCCCAGCTGGCAGTGTGCCGTAAACCGGGGTGCCCGGGCTGCTTCTCTGTGTGCTGAAACTGCTATTCTTTTTCTTTTTTTTGGAGAGGTTTTTGCTGTAGGGCGCGTGCGCTCGCCAGACAGACAGAGAGAGACAGAGAGATAGAAAGCGAGAAATCACCCCCCAGGGGGGATGGCCACGCCGCAATCCCTTCTCCTCCATTCTCCTCTCGGGATCTTGGGCACGCACGCACACGCGCCCGGCGTGAGTTTAAGCCGCCGGGTCCGGGACTCGAACTGCGGTCGACTACGTGGGAATCCAGCGACATAGCCATTACGCTAACTGCTGGTCCCGAAACTGCTATTCTTTAAGGAGGGGATAGTTATTGATTCAAAGAGCTTTGAAGCTGTTCTACTTATGAATTTGTGATTTGCACTTTTAACCCTTATCTTCCAAGTTGCAGTACTTTTTTCTTTAAGGCAGCATGTTCGTGTTATGGAAACTTTTAGGTGTTAAAATAAATATTGTTATTTTATTTGGGGGATATTGCCCGATGTGGAAATCCCCCAGATGCAGTTGCTTCTGAGTCAGTGTCTTGGTGAAGAAGTCAGAGGTGAAATGAAAGCCCAGGCGTCAGCCTAGCAGGACTTTCCCTACCTGGATGGCAGTGTGAGTATTTTAAAATATGTGTTTTAAAAGCTTAGTTCTTTTATGAGAGTATGAGACAGAAAGAGAGAAGAGAGAGGTAAAAAGACAAGCACTCTTAACAAGATCTCACACTATGAACATCTCCAGCCCATTGAGCCGGCTAAGATGGTGGGCTCACAGCTCGGTGTTTCTAGGTTGACCGGGAACCGAACCAGGGAGCTTCCTAGGGATCCAGCATTCCTTGAGCAGCATGTTACCACTGCACCACTGAACTGGCCCACAAATACCAGTTTTTTCTAACCCCCGATTATCAGTTTTGTGTTATAACATTTCAGACCCAATGTATCAACTCATATTTTTTTAAATTAATTAATTTTTTAAGAGAGAGCGAGAGACTGAGAAACAGAGAGATGACACCCACACAGTATCTTTTTTTGAAAACTTTTTTAAAAAAAATCTTCAAAATTTAACTTTATTTACTCATTTATTTATTTATTTTAATTTAACCAGAGTGGGGAGGGGAAAGAGAGAGAGAAAGAGAAATTGAGAGAGAGGGAAAGCAAGCTGCCAGGTCTAGGACTGGAACTGCTGTCGGCTATGTGGGAGTCCAGTGTTCTTAACCACCAAGTCACCTGCTGGCCCCACCCACAACAGGGTCTTGATGCCACAGTCCACTGTCAGCCCTTAGCCGGCATTGGACCATGGGCACACATGTGTCCGGAACACTTGGGGAGACTCCAGACTTGAACTGGGAACTTTTCCATGTGATGTTGCCTCCCGGAGCATCATGTTTTACCTCGGCACCTGCTTCTGGCTCTTCAACTCCTAACATTTTGAGACTACTATTTTTTTCTCTTGTGTATACTAAGAGCTTACGTATTAATTTGGACTCTTAGTTGCTTGGAATTGGCAGAAACTCCACCTGAGTAACTTAAGCAGAAATGGGGTATATGTTATAAGGATGCAGAGTGTCTCCCAGAACTCCAGGGCAGGAGTTCAATGTGTCTCCCAGCCTTCAAGATGCCCCCTTGTCTCTGCTGCTTTCCAAAGTTGTTGGAGCCCTCTGTCCACCTGGAGGTTTGCTTTCTTTGCTTCCCATCTGCATGGCGGGAGGCTCCCTGAAGCTGATCCTTCTCTCAGAGTCTGCACTCTTCCATGGTGTGGCCTCGTTTGAGCAGGTTCCCCGCTGGTCTCTACTGGGTAAGCGTAAACGGAGCTTGGGTGAGGGGACCTGGTGAGTGGTCCTTCTCTAACCAACTCCTCCATTTGGCCTGGGTCCTGGGGCTGTGGGTAGGAATAGGGCTTCAGTAGTCCCCCTGCTGCACTTAGGGCTCTGCAGGGCCACTGTCTTTCCCCGAGCATTGGGCTCTCTTGCTCTGGCACAGTGACCTCACCTCCATAGAAGGGAGGAGAGTTCCGAGCATCCCAGGAAAAGATGGTTATAGGGACAGGGAGGTGCTGGGCAGTGACCCAATAGTTCACTCCCCGAAATTGGTTTTAACTTAGACAAACAGAATGGCAGGGGGCTGTTGTCCTTATCGTAGTCCTTCCAGAAAGGACGTTCGGATTGCTCATTTCTTTGTCCTGGATGATTAGCAGCTGGCTTTACTCACAGCAGAGCCTCTGCCACACCTCGCTGAATCATTCCCGACGACATCTTTCTTTCCCCTCAGAATATAAATACCAATTGCCCTTTATAAAAATATTAACGTATCTTTATAATACTTTTGAATATTTGGTATGTAAATCTTACTTTAGTAATATTTTCCATTAGGTTGTGTTATTTTCAAGGAAGAGCTCTAAAACAACGTTGTCAGCACCGTTTAATATGCCAGAACTATGTCATGCAAGATAATAATTGGGTGCCCAGGGAATGAGCTGGGCTGAATGATCTATTATTAGTTCATGTGGCACGGCATTGCACAATTGCATTTTCAAAATAACTATTGCATGTATTGTGTACATGCACACACACACACATATGGCACTATAAGAAAAATTGGGGGCACTACATTTATAAGAAAAAGTTTTTTTATTAAACTGGAAGACGACTTTCTGGAATTCAAATTTGACGTCTTCAAAGCATTTGGTATGGAGCGTAGTAACCAGGCCAGGCTCTGTGTCACTCAGCTACAGAGACACTTTTGTTATTACAAGCCTGTGTCCCTGGGATGCTAGTGCAGCTGATACTTGGTTCTGAGGGTGCTTTTGGAAAGCTTGGCCTTTTTCAGAAAAAGCCCAGACGCCTTGGGCTAGGAATTTACAATCGGCCTCAGATCCTGGGTCCAGTTGCTACAGCCTCCTATAAAAGTATATATTACTAACTGTCTTTGCCTGGGTCTGTTATCTGTCTTCCTTGAAGCCTGGTGTGAGGCTGTGCAGGCTTCTTAGGCAGTGTTAGAAGCCCAGGGAAAAGCTACAACTACGTGCACAGTAGTAATTAGTGGAATCATTGGGTTGTCGGAAAAGTCATAATGCATTTTGCACAGAAAAACAGAAAAATATGTCACAACTTTTCCGACAGCCCGATAATTATGTACACTTCATGGCATTTGTGCTTGCTGTAGTTTTCCGTTCAAAGCCAGCCCAGTTTCCTTGTACCTCTCTTCCTGCTGGGCCCTGAGTTTTGCCCTGAGCGAGCTGACCCACTGTGTGCACTGCTCATCTCTACTCATCTCTCTCAGTCTCTCCCCTGCATCTCTCTCTCCCCAGAGATAGGCACAGCTAGCTTTCCCTTATCAGGAGCAGCACCGTCTTCCACTTGCTCGAGTGTCCCCAGCCAATGCAAACATTCTCATTTCCTGTTTCTTAGTTAGTAATTCCTCACAGGGAGTCCCCCTTTCTTGCTTCTACATGAGAACATGGATTTTGTTTTTGAATGTTTCTAGAAAGTTCTGTTAGTGTTGTTCTCCAAAGAAACCCTACCCCACACAGAGGGCACATTGTTGTTTCTTTCCTATTCTTTTTTTTTTTTTAAGTTTTAATTATTTTCAACTTACACAAAAAAAGCAAGAATAGTACAAGGGTGTCCTGCTGTTGTCTTTACCCAGACACCCTAGTATTCACATTAGGGCAGATTGCTATTAATCATCGTCCTAAAAGCATGTTGGGAAGGTGTGGATCAGATATGGTTCCTTCCCCACTCTAAAAGCCCATGTCTTTTTGGCACTTTTAGGCCTTTTCTTTCTATCTGTCTTGTTACGTGTACTTATCTAATGTCAAATATTAGGGTGTCAGAAAAGGCACAACATAGCTTTTTATGCAAAAATGTGTCATGACTTTCCCAACAACCTAATGCTATTTCATGTTGTTTTATTTGAAACTCACAGCTCAGAGCCAGTAAGAACCTTCATCAGTAGTTGAATCTAATTATGAGTTTTCTTATGAAACCAGTTTTCCACTCATGTGTTCAGTACACCAGTTCTTGCGCCTCTCCCGTGTGCCAGGCCGCAAAAGCAGTCGAAGGAAGCATTCCTTCCTGGGGAGTGGAGGGTCATGGTGCGTCTCTTCCCCCTTGGCTCAGTGTGACCTGGAGCCCAGAAGAGGAAGAAGAAGAGGGACCCAGAACTGAGTGAGAAAGACAACTGGCTTTGCAGCTGTGGTGATCTCCACCAGTAGACCGACACGTCCCTCACCCTCTTCTTCCTCCAGCTGTTTTTTTTCAAAACAACTATTGAGATATAGTCCAATATAATATCATTTACTTATTTAAAGTGTATAACTCAATGGTTTTAATATACATGACATAAAAGATAATATAAAATGTATTAGAAACAAAATATATTATAAAACATATAATATATAAAAGTATCTAAGTACATGGGCTTGCCAGAGAGGGGGGAAGAAAGCTCCCCCCAATGGAGTGTTACAACCCTTTCTTCTCCAGTTCTCCACCCTGTTGGGTTTCGAGCATGCACACACATGTGCTTGGCATGTTTTTCAAGCTGTAGGGATTGAGATTCAAACTGCATGGTTGGCGATATGGGATCCAGGTCCCTTAATCACTGGGCCACAGGGCTAGCCCTATTTTTATTTTTTTTTATTATTGCAAAAATATACATAACAAAATTTATTATTTTAGCCATTTAAAAAAATTCTTTTTACAAGTTGTGGTAAAGTACACAAAGAGATACAATTTACCACCGTAACTATTTTTAAGTGAATAGTGGCATTAGGTACATCACATTGTTGGGCAACCATTTCACTGCCCATCGCCAGAACTCTGCATCTCAAAACTGAAGCGCTGGGACTGGCAGGTGGTGTGGTGGTTAAGGGCGCTGGACTCTCACATGGCTGACCGTGGTTTGAGTCCTGGACCTGGTGGCTGGTCAAATTAAAATAAATAAATAAAATTAAATAAAATAATTAAAAAACACTGAAGCTCTGTGCTCATTAAACAGTAACTCCCCAGCCTCCCCTCCCTCTAGCTTCTGGAAACCCCCACTTTCTGTCTCTATGTTTGTGACTATTCTAGGTACTGTACACAAGTGGAATCATATGGTATTTGTCCTTTTGTTATTGGCTTGTTTCACTCCACATGATGTCTTCAAGGTTCATCCATATTGGAGCATGTGTCAAACATTTCCTTTTTACCACTTAGTAACATCTCATTGTATGAAGATGCCACAGTGAGCTTATCTACTTATCTGTCCATGGACACTTGTGTTGCTTTCACCTTTTTTCTTACGTTTATTTATTCATGTTTTAAAGAATTATTTTATTTCACTTTATTATTTATTTATTTATTTATTTTTAAATTTGACCAGAGAGAGTCAGAGAGGAAGAGAGGGAAAGTGAGAAAGCAAGCTTCCAGTTCAGGCACTTGAACCCTGGATGACCATGTGGGAGTCCAGCACCTTTAACCCCTATGCTATCTGCCGGTCTCTACTTGTTCTTCTCTCATGAAAGAGAGAGAGAGAGAGAGAAAGAGAGAGAGAGAGAACTTCCAACAGGATCCCCGTGGCATGATCCACCTGCAGTTAGCCAGTATCATGAGCACGCACGTGTGTACCTGGTGTGCACAGACAGACCTTGGGACACAAACCAAGGATGCTCCCATGCGGCTTCAGCATCCTAGAACGTTGGGTTACTGTTGTGCTCCACAGCTGGCCCTGTTTTCACCTTTTGGCTGTTGTGAAGAATGCCGCAATGAATATTAGCATTTCAATTAGAATTTCAATTCCTTTGGATATACCGGGGAACAGCATTGCTCCTTCTCCAACTCTTGATACCTTTCTATGTAAGTTAAATACGATCGGTTTCATCACTGAACCTCAGGTAGTGGAGTAATGGGTTATTCATTCATTTATTCTTAGTTTTACAGTAGAACTTTTGGAAAAAAGGTGGACAGGAATGTTTCTATTTGATATCTACTAATAGTAAATCATAACTGTGATTTAGTTTCTTGGTTTGTGACATGGAGGGGTGGAAGCCTGTCTCTTGAGTTAGGAAAGTAAATGGAAAAAGGGACTGTGTAAGGCTGAGGTACCCACGTTTTTGTCTTCTCTATAGGATATTAGTGTTAAAAGTGACTCATGGTAAAGACAACCTCAGATGAGAGGTTCAGTCTTTTCCTCCTCTTTCCTTCAGCCTCACCACTTAACTTCAGGTTGGTGGTGTCTTTAATTGCACCTGTTCTGAAGGTGATAGTGGTGAAGTCAGGAATCTTCCAACAGAGGAGAGCATACGCAGGAAGGGTTGAAAGAGGAATAGGTTCATCAAACCACTATGCTTTATGCCTGAGCAAAACAACCACAATAAAAGAAAGTTATTGGGCCATTGGCCAAAGTCATGATATATTTTTTCTGTGCAAAAATGCGTCATGACTTTTCTGACAACCCAGGAGATGTGCCCGTGTCTTTCCTGTTACTTGCCCTCAAGTTCTGTCAAATACATCGATAAGCAAATAAACAAAAAGCCCAGTTTTTAGGCTAATCACTATTAGGGACTTACCTGTTTGATGTGGATTTGGGTTGTTATCCCAGTTATTCTGTAAAACCTGCCTTGTTATAGTTTGTATTATTTTTATTATTGTGAGCTCGGTGTCTGTCTGGCTTTTAGGATTAAAAATTATTGTAGTACTGATTTTGGGCAAAGCTTTCTTGGCTAGGCTATAGTGGACTGTGTGGATCCACCTCTCAGATTTCCCAGGTATTAACTGACTTTAATGATCTCAGAGAATGGTGAGTAACATTTCTATATTATAATTATTCTAGGATGGAAGCTTCTTTTTTTCTAGGTGGAAACATTGATATTTATGATTTGTGACTATTGGGGTTCAGACATAATCCTGGATAACCCTCACGAGCCAAATTTTAGAGTGTGCCACCAGAAAAGTTGTGCCTTTGAGATGTGGCATAGCATTGCATCATCTTTTATGGTCGAAAAGGAAGAAGGTAAAAAATAATCTATAGAGAACTTCACCCTGATTTCCACTTGGGCTTCTCCCTGCACGACTGCTGATGGAACTGTAAGTTAGTACAGCCATTATGAAAAACAGTATGGACTGTTCTCTATAGAGAACTTCACCCTGATTTCCACTTGGGCTTCTCCATGATTCTTCCTTTCTTGCTTATTGTTTTAGGCAGAAAATCTTTAAGATATGGCATTCAAGCAATCAGTCTAATCTATCTTGTGTTTTTTCAATGTAGTTAACCTAGTTCTCAGAACCGCCTGGTGTTTTCTTGGGAGTAGCAGGGTAGGTTAGTGGAGGTGGAGGGTATGGTGTGCTTCTCTCTCCTTGATAATAACTCTGAGTCTGTGCTATCTGATGGGCCCAGGACACCTGTTGTACTATCACTGGGGACTAGATAGCAGTCTGAGTTTCTTAGTTGCAGTAATTGATCCTCACTCCAGGATGTGGCAGGAAGTAGAATCCTTCAGCAGTTACCTTAACCTTTATTCCTTTGCAGAAGTATCTGAGTTACAGTGGTTTCTCCTTGTCTCTCCCAGTTTTTACAGTGACTTTTAATAAAATCAGGGTTGCTTTCTTGGTTCAAGTGGCTTACAGAAAGAATATCTTTGAAAAAAATTTAATTTAATGCAGTTATGTTTAATTAAATTATATTGAATTTGGATAATTAAATTTATATATTATTAAAAGCATAATGTGATTTTTTTTAAAGCATAATGTGATATTTAAAATTGTATCAGAGTTGCTGTTTTCTTGCCTCCCTTTTTGGTAAATGTGATTTGTATGGGCAATTATTCATAGCACCTGTTAATGCAGTTTTGAACAATATGGCAATGACAAAATTAACCTTAGCTCTCCTTTATATTTTTATAGAAATTTTACTTTTCTCGGGACCAGCAGTTAGCGTAATGGCTATGTTGCTGGACTCCTACATAGTCGACCGCGGTTTGAGTCCCGGACCTGGTGGCTTAAACTCACGCCGGGCGCGTATGCGTGCGTGCCCAAGATCCCGAGAGGAGAACAGAGGAGAAGGGATTGCGGCGTGACCATCCCCCGTGGGGGGTGATTTCTCTCTCTTTCTGTCTCTCTCTGTCTGTCTGTCTGGCGAGCTCATGTGCCCTATAGCAAAAACCTCTAAAAAAAAAAAAGAATGAAAAAAAAAGAAATTTTACTTTTCTCAACGTAAAAAACAAAACAAAACAAAACTACTTTTCTTTAGTTTAAGCTATTACTGACATTATTAACTGATTTCAGTAGAAAGGGCAGTAGGAATGTGAACACAGTGGCAGCTGGGACAGGGAGTAGGAATGTTGCAAGTGATAATCTATTTGGAGAGACAGTGTAGAGGTTGTTGCTCAGAAATGGTATATTCAGGGCTGCTTACAAACTGGGATTCTAGAGATAACCAAGACATAGGATACTGGAAATGGTTTGATTCAAGGATTAATAGGAAATACTTCACCCTGCTGCATAATCTTTAGTGAGGTCAGCCATTAGACCTCAAAAACCTACCATTAGAAGTTTATTTGTGGGGGACCAGCAGTTGGCATAATGGCTGTTAGGCTGGACTCCCATATAGTTGACTGTGGTTCAAGTCCCGGGCCGGTGGCTTCAACTCACACCATGTGTGTGTGTGTGTGCAAGCTGAAGATTCTAAGAGGAGAATGGAGGAGAAGGGATTGCTGCATGGCCATCCTCTTAGGGGGTGATTTCTCACTTTCTGTCTCTCTGTATCTCTCTGTCTTTCTGGTGAGTGCACATGCCTTATAGCAAAAACCTTTCAAAAAAAAAAAAAAAAAAAAGACAACCTGTGGAATGGGAGGCATATTTGTGAACCATATGTCTGATAAAGAGTTAGTATCCAAAGTACATAAGAACTCAAATGACTCAATAGTAGAAAAATAAATAACCCAGTTAAAAAGTAGGCAAAGGATTTAAATAGACATTTCTCAGAAGAAGACATACAAGTAGCCAACAGACATTTAAAAATGCTCCACATCACTAATCGTTAGGGAACTGCAAATGAAAACCACACGGGGCCAGCAGGTGGTATGGTGGTTAAGATACTGGACTTCCATGTGGCTGACTATGGTATGAGTCCTGGACCTAGCGGCTTGCTTTCTCACTTTCCCCCCTCTCTCTCTCTCTGGTAAGTGTATGTGCCCTGTAGCATATTAAAAATAATGAGAATAATAATGATGATAAATAAAATGAAATGATTCTTAAAAAAAAAAAAAGAGATATCACCTCACACCTGTTAGAATGACCTAAGAAGACAGATAACAGGTGTTGGTGAGGATATGGAGAAAAGGGAACCCTGCACAACTGCTGATGGGACAGCAAGTTAGTACAGCCATTGTGAAAAACAGTATGGATGTTTCTCAAAAACTTAAAAAAAATAAAAATAGATCTACCATGTGGTTCAACAGTCTCACTTCTGGGGGTATATACATTTTTTTAAAAAAATTGTTTATTTAATTTTACTTACTCATTAATTTATTTTAATTTGATTAGAGAGAGCCAGAGATAAAGAAAGTGAGAAAAACAAGTAACCAGGTTCAGGACTTGAAAGCATGGTCAACTCTATGGGAGTGCCCCCCTTTTATTTTTAATTTTATTTATTCATTTACTTATTTTAATTTCTGGGGGTATATATCTAAAGGATATGAAATCAGTACATTAAATGGATCTCTGCACTCCCATGTTTATTGCAACATTATTCACAATAGTCAAGATATGGAACCAACCTAAGTGTTTGTCAGTGGGCGAATGGATAAAGATGTGGTATATGAATGTAGTATGTAGACAAAATGGAAAACAATTCAGCCTCAAAAAAGAAGGAAATCTTGTTTCCTGATGAACCTGGAGGACGTTGTTACATTAGGCAGGCTAGGAAGAAAACACGGTGTGACTTCGCTTATGTGTGAAATTTGAAGTCAGACTCACAGACGCAGAGTGAAATGGTCGTTACTCTAGGCTGGGCTGTGGGGGTCACAGGACACAAAATTTCAGCTAGGGGGAATTTAAAAAGTTAGAAGAAAGGTATTTGTGTCAAGCATGGCTGTCTTTCTGCTCTCCTTTTAATGAGTATATATCTCTGAAAGTAGTATTTTCTTAACTCGAGTACCTTAGTGTGAATTTGTTTTTCTACGTGATTTTCTAATTACATTTTGTATGGGTTAACTCTCCTCAAAGCTGAGATGTAGGTAGGGATGGGAGAGGGCACAGAACGAGAGACTAACGTTAATAAGCGTCACCGTTTGGCTGTGGTTGACGGCTGAGGTAGCAACAAGACTGGGGGTTACTCTCAGGGTCTTTGTTTCCGGCAGGAATGGTCAACAATGATGCAGGGCAACTCTCATCTATCCCCGATTGTATCCTCTAACCTGGAATGATGAAATACAAGGTGTAGAAAATCTCTGCCTTAAACTTGGGCACATAGTAGGAACCCAACTTTTAATGCCTCTTAAAAATAACACAGTATTGGGACCAGCAAATGGCATCATGGTTGTGTCCCTGGACTCTCACTTAGCCAGTTGCAGTTCAGATCCTGGACCCAGTGGCTTTAAACTCATGCCAGGTGTGCTGTGTGCTCAAAATCCTGAGGATAATGGAGGAGAAGGGATTGCAGTGTGGCCATCCCCCCCCCCCCCCCCCCCCCCCCCAGGAGGTGGTTTCTTGCTTTCTGTTGCTCTGTTTCTCTCTCTCCAGCGAGCACCCTATAGCAAAAAATCTCTCAGAAAATCCCTTTTGGTAGTTATCAGTAACTAAGAATATAGTTTCACTCTTTTTAACAGCCTTCAAAATAAAGGTGAATGGAGAAATCAGTATAATACTGTACTTTGAAATTGTTTAGGGTAGCAGAATGTTTTGTGTGGTGCCCATCACTCCTTCCAGGAATTCGGAGAGATGGGGAGCCCAGTTCGGGGAGCAGCAGCTGTGTTCTGGCATTCGTTTACCGTGAGGGTCTTCCAGCCATCTCCGTGCCCAAGTGGTGGGTGGTGGGTGTCCCTGTGACGGAGGAGGATGCTGGCGCTGGAAGGTACACATGCTCTTACCTTTGCTGCATTTCTGCTACCTTGTGCTGGTCTTTTGGTATTTCTGTACCAGCCCTGGCATGTGGCTGGGGTTTGTGCCCACAGTTTCCACTGGCAGCCCCAGTTCTGCTGGTAATCAAGCGTTTATTTCCATGGAGTTAAATGGTCGTGCTGAGAGGTAATGACTTATGGTTATTAAGGATGTTTTGAATCTTTAAACAGGAATGGTACTTGGCTGAATATCAACTTGGCTTCTGTTGTTCCTTGAATTTCTTCTCTATTTTCAAAAAGCCGGCTTGTTTCTCTTTCCTATGAGGTGTTTCCTGTGGTTCTTGTGGGCAAATTTATGAGGAAATTCAACAGATTGTGAGTTCTTTCTTTTAGCCACTAGAACAATGAAACATGCTCTTGTCTCCAAACTAGAAACACAGTTGAGTTTTGAGAGGGTTTATGTACTTCATGGATCATCTTAAGCAATTGGGGGCCATTTTTGGCTGAGGATTTACATCATTGCCGGTGAACAGGATGAGCGTGGTGATGGTGGAGGAGGACTCAGTTCTGCAGCTACGATGTCCAGGCCTCTGTGGTGTTCATCATTCACTTTCCGCTTTCCTTGATTTGCTTGGGATGTTTTATATATCTCTATTAATATCTTGTAATGCATTCTGATAGTTCTAAGTTTTTTCCTTTTTTAGAGATTTTTGCTTTAGGGCACGTGCACTTGCCAGAGACACAGGAAGTGAGAAGTCACCCGCTAGGGAGTTGACCGTGCCCCAAGTCCTTCTCCTCCAATGTCCTCTTGGGATTTTGGACATACATGCACATGTGCCCAGCATGAGCCGCCCCGTCTGGGACTCAAACCATGGTCAACTACATGGGAATCCAGTGACAACCATTATGCTCTCTGTTGGTCCTGATAGCGCTAAGTTCTGAGAGTTGAAAAGACACACTCTTCTTGTTTGCTGATATTTCCTTTGGTATGAGAGCTGCAGATCTTAGATTCCTGTTGTGGGTTGAAAAGAAGAGGGTGAGTGGAAAGTCCCTAGCAACTTGGCCCCAAACTCTGAGTGGAAATGTGTGTCTTTAGGCTCTTTCTGCTTCAGGGACTTTGAAGAAGGTGCAGGACATTGTGTGTGAATTGTGAACACGTGTAGAAACCAGTGAACTAAAAATCTATAACTGAGCTTTGGACCTGGGTTGGGGGAAGAGGGGAGCCCAGAGCTCAGGGTCTCAGTGACCAGCCCACAGTTAGCAGTGAAAGCACTGAGCTGGCTGCTAGGCAGGGGTGGCTTTCCTTTAGCCTCTAGGTCGTCTCTTTTCCATTGCTTTTGGTGACAGGGAGGGACCAGAAGTCACACAGAACAATCCTCCATTGCTAGATGGAGAGGTGCGTACAAAGATGGACAAGGGAGTGGGGTGTGAGGGAGTGATGGAGAAAGAAGTCTCCCACTGGACTCTCCATTCTTTTTTTCTTTTCTAAATAATTATTTTATTTAACTCTATTTATTATTATTTGTTAATATTTCCAGAGAGGAGAGAGAGAGAGAGAGAGAGAGAGAGAGAGAAAGTGAGAAAGCAAGCTGCCAAATTTGGGACTTGAACCATGATTGGCCATGTGGGAGTTCAGCGCCCTTAACCACCACGCCATCTACCGGCTCCCAGGCTCTCCAGTATTCTTAAATCCATTTTTGAAGATGATCAGATTGTGCTTGGTTTTATGTGCTGATCGATGTTTCTGAAAAGTTTTCAACTTTGTTTTTAAGGGTCGGGCATCTTTGAATCAAAGACACCTTTGTACATCTGGGGAGGTCAGGTACAAGAAATGGAGCCTCATTCTAGAACAGACGACACCTTAGAGCGGTCAGCCTGCAGCTGGCCCAGGTGCTAGATGGAGAGAGTTTGTGGGGCTTGTCGACAGTGTCTGGAACATGGTGGGTACTTACCGTGTGTCCACTGAGGGGAAAATGAGTCATTCATGGTCGTACTATTTGTAGCTGGAGTTTTCTGGTCTCAGGTATTACTGCTGGTGGTATCACCGCAAGGGAAGCGGTTTTGTTTTTTCCCAGACTTGAAATGTGTAATTAACTGTAGGTGCTTAATTATAATTAAAACAATAATTACTGAAGTATTATTTTTTGTTCGGTGACATATGTTTGCTTGTCACATATGTTTATTTATGTGACATGTATAAACCACACATTCCTTATGTCTTCCAATTTTTGATTTGTTTTTACAAGCTGTCTACTGTTGGAAATTTTAGACAGGATCTAACATGTCTGCAAGCATCACTTACATTTCAGAATCTAAATATCCTCTATAAAATTTGAGAGCTGCATTGTAACTTATTTTCGGTATATTCACATAATAGATTTTAAATGTTTTTCTTCCATAGTGTAATTGTTTCTTGTGTTCGTAATAAAGGTGTTGGCCTTGGAGAGTACCCACAATGTTGATGATTTGAAAGATCAGTACTTTCCTAATACAGTTCTTTTTCATGTGTTAGAGATTATTACCTGGGAATACCATATGTGTCGTGCTTCTGAAAATTTAGCTGTTACATCAATAGTCTTTAACAGTCCTCAAAAAAAAAAAAAAAAAAAAAAAAAAAAAAGAAAAAGAAAAGTAGTCTTTCTAGCCTGTCCTTATCCACGGCCACACCAAGCTCCTGAAGCATCAGGCTCACCAAGCTGGCTTCTGCCCCAAGAAGCAACTTTCAGTATCACCTGCTTGTGTTTCTCTCTGGTCAAATTAAAAAAAAAAAAGGATGAATAAATAAAATAAATAAATAATTCTTAAAAGTGAGGAACGATACTTGGGGAAGCTTAGTGTCTGGGTCGCCCACAGGTCACCCAAATCTGCTTAAATCTTGAAAATCTTACCAGGTCTCTGAGCCAGAAAATACTAAAAGAAAATAAACAAATAAACGATACTGTAACCAAGAAACAGAAAAAAATACTTTCTAACATCATGCAAAGATTTTTCAGAAGCTCACACAGTGGAATGCACTGTCAGTGAGCACTGTCCTTGAACATCAGTGATTGGTGAAGGATTTTGCTGTCACTGTGGTCCCTGGTGCTGCCTATTAACTGGGGGGCCTTGCCTGGCTTAAAATTTGAGTTAAGATTTGTGATTTTATTAGCTCTGCTATTGAGTTATACAAGAAAGCAGGAACTGAGTTCCAAAGGCAAACAAAAGAAAGAGTAAAAATTAAAAACAAACATTATTTATTCAATTTTATTTATTATTATTTTTAAAATTTGGTATGGGACACATGCGCTCACCAGAGAAAGAGAGAGAGAGGAAGAGCAGGAAAGGGAGGGAGAGTGAGAAAGCAAGCCACTCGGTCTGGGACTCAAACCATGGTTGGCCATCTGGGAGTCCAGAGCCTCAACCACCATGCCACTTGTAGGCCTGAGAGTGAATTTTTTAAAGTTGTATTTATTTATTTATTTGAAGTTTTTTTTTTTTTTTAAACCATAGGGTACATACACTTGCCAGAGAGAGACAGAGAGGGACAGTGAGAAATCAGCCCCAAGGGGGATGGCCATGCCCAAATCCCCTCTCCACTCTCCTTTTGGGATTTCGGGCATGCACACACACGTGACTGGCGTGATTTTCAAGCTGCCGGGTGTGGGGATCAAATCCCGATCATCCACGTGGGATTCTAGTGCCTTCACCACCACGCCACTTGCTGGCCTCTTATGTTTATTCCCTTTATGTGTGTGTGAGAGAGGAGAGAGAGTGGTAGAGACAGAGACACAGACGGCAGACAGCTCCCCTCAGCAGGGTGCCATAATCGTCCGTTTAGCCCTGCACCGGTCAGGATTGTGGGCCTGGTGCCCGTACGGCTTCCAGTGTTGCTCAGCAGTGCCCCTGCTGTCTGCACCATGTGACTGGGCCACTGCGAAATACTGAGTTCGCGTACAAGGGACACTTAGCAGGACCAGCAGTTTGCTTAAAGCTGGGGCTTCTCAGAACCACCGATCTTAGAAAGAGTTTGACTGTGGAATTCATGTTTCATTTTTTGTTTCATTACCTTAACATGACATCCCAGGAGTAATGGTTACGTTGCTGGATTCCCATGTAGTTGACCACAGTTCAAGTCCTGGGTGCGTGTGCGTGCGTGCCCAGAGTCCTGAAAAGAAAATGGAGGAGAAGGGATTGTTGCATAGCCCTCCCCACTGGGGAATGATTTCTTGCTTTCTGTCTCTCTCTCTCCAATGAGCCCATGTACCCTTTACAGAAAGTCTTTAAAAAAAGTAAAATAAGGGAACCAGCAGTTACTGTAATGGCTTTGTCGCTGGACTCCCACGTAGTCGACCGCGGTTCGTGTCCCGGACCCAGTGGCTTAGAACTCACGCAGGGCGCGTGTGCATGTGTGCCCAAGATCCCGAGAGGAGAATGGAGGAGAAGGGATTGCGGCGTGACCATGCCCCCTGGGGGGTGATTTCTCACTTTCTGTCTCAATGTCTCTCTCTGTCTGTCTGGCGAGTGCACGTACCCTATAGTGAAAACCTCTCTAAAAAAAGAAAAAAAAAGTAAAATAAAAGGAAGACACTCTTACACCCAAGAAAGATTTGAAAGTAGAAAAATAATTCCTTAATATTAGTTTCTGTTTAATTCAGGAACCCTGACAGTAACAAAAATGCTCATCTGACACCTATGGGCTTGGGTGGCAGGGCCTCCATTGTCCTGTTTCTCCGCAGTCATTTAGCTCAAGCTGGTCCCACAGGAAAGGGTATGTTTCCTGAGGAAATTAAGAATATATACCCTTAATATATACCAAATGTCCACCCTCTATGGCGGAAACAGAAAGACTGGCGGATATAGAAGCATGGAAAACGGTTGCAGATACCGGAAGCAGGGTGGGAGGAGGTTGGAAGCTGGGGGAGGGTGAGTGGAAGGGAATAGAGAGGGGACGTTTAGGGGTGCACAAGTGGAGGACTGCCTGTTGATGGTAGTGTGTATCATATCTTTTTTTTTTGGAGAAGTTTTTGCCGTAGGGTGTGTGCGCTCACCAGAAAGAGACAGAGAGACAGAAAGCAAGAAATCATCTCCTGAGGGGGATGGCCATGCCGCAATCCCTTCTCCTCCATTCCCATGCGTGCACACACTCCTGGCGTGAGTTTAAGACACCACGTCTGGAACTTGAACTATAGTCGACTACATGTGAGTCCAGCGATGTGGCCATTATGCCATCTGCTGGTCCTCCATGTACGATATCCTGAACTGGACTGTGAGCAGTATGTACATGCTGGAAAAGTTCATTTTACAAGCTGTATTGATGTACAGTGGTTAAATGTACAAAAAAAAAGATACACCTTTTCAGATAAGTAGGCCCTACTTTACTGTCAAGTTCAACTAGAGTGTATTTTACTTATTTAAGAAAGTTTGTCTATTTATTTCTTTTATGAGAAACACACATAAAAATGGACAGATGGATAGCACCCTCAACAGGGTCTCCATGATCCACACCAGCCTCAGCACAGGCGTGCACGTGTGAGCCTGGTGTGTACAGGGAGAGCCCCAGACACGAACTCGCGACCTTCCTCGGCTTTGGTATCATAGAGTGTTGAGTTACACTGTGCCACTGTGGCTGGCCTGGAGTGTATATTAATTAGAACATCATCTGGGGAAATTTTACTGTAAGGAAAAGTTCACTAATAGATTTGGCTAATTTTCTTTTATTAAGGTACTCCTATATATGCCCAGCACACCCAACAAAAAACAGTGCCGATTTCAATGGTTCTTGGTATTGTTTTAGGGAAATATTTTGTTAGTTATGTGGGATATAAAATTGACTTGCCCAGTTTTTGTTCTGTTTTTATATTCATCCTTATGGGAGAGGAAGTTTCAAGATAGATTTTCACTTGGAGCATAACCTAAAGAGAACCTTCAAGAAACATATTTTAAGCTACATTTTTTAGCTTCAACACATGCGTGAGCTATTTCTTTAACATTTTCAGAAGAATTGGATATAAGAATGAAAATTTAAAAGTAAAATGATATGTTCAGGCAGAGTCAGGTTTCAAGGGTGCATGTGCGTATGCGTTTATTTTACAGGGTGCATGTGTGTATGTGTTTATTTTACATTGTATGTGTCTGTGTCTATTTTACATGTGTGTCTGTGTTTATTTTACATGTGTGTGTCTGTGTTTATTTTACATGTGTGTGTCTGTGTTTATTTTCCCTGTGTATGTTTATTTTATAAGGTATGTATGTGTGTTTATGTATGTGTGTATGTGTTTATTTTATAGGGTGCATGTGTGTGTTTATTTTACATTGTATGTGTCTGTGTCTATTTTACATGTGTGTCTGTTTATTTTTCATGTGTATGTTTATTTTATAAGGTGCGTGTGTGTCTGTGTGTGTGTGTGTTTATTTTACAGGGTGCATGTGCGTATGTGCTTATATGTGTGTTTATTTTACGAGGATGTGTGTATATGTGTTTATTTTACGTGTGTTTGTGCATGTGTTTATTTTATGTGTGTGTACATGTGTTTATTTTACAAGGGTGTATGCATGTGTTTATACATATATGTTCATTTCACATACATGTGTATGCTTCTCACATGTGTGTATTTTACATGTATGCATGTTGATTTACACAAGTGTTTGTACGTGTTTATTGTACATGTGTGCGTGCATGTTACACGGGTGTATTTTACACGTGTGTTTGTTTCACATGTGTGTCTTACGCATGTGTATGTGTGCTTATTTTACATATGTATGTGTTTATTTTACATGTTATTCGATAATGTCGGAGTGATTTGGAGTAACCTTTAGGACCACCATCTCCAAACCCTCAACTTTCCTAATAACTAGCAGGTTCTGTGGGGTGTTTGGTGCCAAGACAAGGCCCAGAAGTTGGGCAACCCATTAATTGCTGTTTCCCAGACTGCAGCCAGGGGGTTAGCACACTGAGTGTAAAATTCCTTCCTCCTTTTGAAAACCTCAAAACCAACAAACTACTTCCTCTCTCAACCTCCCGTGGGCGAGTGCCAAGGCCAAGGCCCAGCCTTTACTTATGTCATGTGCTGTGGCCCTGCAGGTCAAGCGCCTCCCACTCAGAGCCCTGGGCTTCGTCCCAGCGAAACCTGTCCCTGTGCACCCCGCCTTCCAGAGAAGACGTGCCAGGCTGCAGAAGTCACTCAGCTTGTTTCTCCCTGGAGCTGAGTCGGGTGCTCAGTGTTGGGACACAAAGGCCTGCCTTCGCTGCCTCTGCGCTAGCTATTTTCTGGCTGTTTTGTGAGTGACAGAGACATTGATGCTGTTTAAAAAAAAATAGTGATTACCATAGTAAGGCCTCTCTTCTTTTTTAATATAGAGGGTGCTTCAAAAAGCACATGGAGGGTGGAACTAAAGTATGAGTTTATTTTGGTGCAAGAAATTTAGAAATCCATACATAGTTTTTTTTTTTTTTTTTTTTGAGAGGTTTTTGCTATAGGGCGTGTGCGCTCGCCAGACAGACAGAGACAGACAGAGAGACAGAAAGCGAGAAATCAGCCCCTAGGGGGGATGGCCATGCCGCAATCCCTTCTCCTCCATTCTCCTCTCGGGATCTTGGGCACACATGCACACGAGCCCTGCGTGAGTTTTAAGCCACCGGGTCCGGGACGCGAACCGCGGTCGACTACGTGGGAGTCCAGCGACATAGCCATTACGCTAACTGCTGGTTCCTGACATAGTTTTTTCATAACATACATTTTCTATGAGTTTTTAAAAGACCCTTTCCTATATACATTTTAATTAACAGACAAAAATTGTGTCTATGCTGTATAACATGTCTTGAAATATATGTACGTTGTAGAATGGCTAAATCAAGCTAATTAATGTGCATTGTCTCACAGTCAATATTTTATTTGTGCTGAGAACACTTAAAATCTACTCTCTTGGGACCAGCAGATGGCATAAACGTCAGGACGCTGGACTCCCACTTAGTCACCCGTGGTTCGAGTCCGACGGCTGAAACTCACACCAGGTGCGTGTGTATGTGTGCCCAAGATCCCGAGAGGAGAATGGAGGTGATTCCTTGCTTTCTGACTCGGTCTCTCTCTGTTTCTCTCTCTCTCTCTGTCTTTCTGGTGAGCACACCCGCCCTATAGCAAAAACCTCTCAAAAACCAAAACCAAAACCAAAACCAAAACCAAAACCAAAACCAAAAGAAATACTCTCTTGGGACCAGTGGTGGCATAGTGGCTAAGGTGCTTGGTGACTACAGTTCAAGTCATGGACCTGGCAGTTTGAAACAGGCGGGGTTCATGTGCATGCGTGCTCAAAATCCTGAGAGAATGGAGAAGGGATTGTGGCATGGTCATTCTCCCTGAGGGGTGATTTTTCATTTCTCTGTCTCTCTAGTGAGTGCACATACCCTGTAACAAAAATCTCTATTAAAAAAAAACGCTCTTAGTGAGAGTTCAAATATTGTATTCAAAATACAATACATTGCTCTTTACTATGTCGCCATGTTTTATAATAGATCTCTTGAACTTATTCTTCCAGTCTAACTGAAATTTTGTATTTTTTGACCAAAATCTTTCCACTTTCCCACCTTCCCAATCTCTGGTAGCTTCAGTTCTACTCTCTATTTTTATGAGTTTGACTCTTTAAAATTCCACATTATAAATGAGGTCATGTGGTATATGTCTTTTTTTATGCCTGCCTTTTTTCATTTAATATTCTGCCCTCTAGATTCATCTACATTTTTACAAATAACAATTTTCTTCTTTATTAGGACTGGATAGTATTTCCTAATACTTATTTTATATATAAACACTTTATACATACATGTTTATCACATTATCGTTTCCTCCTTTTTTGTTTTTAAGTTAACTTATTTATTGCAGAAGAGAGATAGACGAACACCCTTGGCAGGATCTCACGCCGTGGTCGTCCCCTATCCCTCCAAGCCAGCCAGGCTCACAGGCACCTGTGGGTGCCCGGTGTGCACAGATTGACCCGGGGCCTGAACGTGACCCCCAGCTTGCAGGGCAGCCTGCTCCCACTGCCTACCACAGCTGGGCCTACCCTCCTTTCCGTATCCAGTCATTTGTTGATGGCCACCAATGTACACAGGTCTCCTTTTCTCCACATCCTCTTAGTGAGGCATCTCTTGAAAATCTATACACCTGGGTGTTATTCATGGTTTGTGGTGGACATACTTTTGGGTTGGAATTATGGTGGGAGTTTCCCCTGTTTGTTCTTAGCATGGCGAAGTCCTGGTCTGCTCCTGAGAAACGTGGTAGAAAGGAATGGAGGAGCAAACGCGTGTGATACAGCAGCTAGGTCTGAAGTCAGGTGGCAGTCCTTTTGGATTTATATCTACTCCTGGTTTTAAACACTGTATCATAGTTTTGAGGAAATGATTGCTCGTATCTTCAACGCATTGTGTCAATCAGGAAGTAATTTTTTTTTTTTTTAAGAGAGATTTTTGCTATAGGCCTCACGTGCTTGCCGGCAAGACAAAGAGACAGAAAGCAAGAAATCGTCCCCTGGAGAGGGCAGTGGCCCCACCGCAGTACCTCCTCCTCCTGGGATTTTGGGTGCGCACACATGTGCCTGGTGAGTTTTAAGCTCTCAGGTCCGGGACTCTAACCACAGTTGACTCTGTGGGAGCCCAACGACATGCCCATTACATCACCTGCCGGTCCTTAGGAAGTGGTTTCTGTGGGAGCCCTAATTTTGTCCCCCCCCCCCCACCCTTTTCATGAGATGGGGGAGAGGCAGAGAGGAAGAAGCTAGGGCCTCCAGTGTGGTCTTCAGCCGCTCGGGAGGTGGAGCTTACGCATTCCACCGCAACTAGGCCCAAAGCATGTGTCTTGTAGTTAACTCAGCTGCTCTTTGTCCTACCCTTGGCATTTCCAAATTCCAAATTTATTTTGGTGACAAAATTTTCACATTTATACATTTATGAAGTGTTACTGAGTAGTTAGTGTGTACCATTTTACTGTTTTCTTTTTTCTTTTTAATGCTGGAGGGTGCCTTTTGCTTGTCAGTGAAAGAAAGAGAGAAAGAGCGGGAGAAGGCGCAAGCACCCCCTACTGGGGAGTAGTCATGCCGCAATCCTTTCTCTCCATCTTGTCAGATTTTGGGCACACATGCACATGTGCCTAGCGTATTTCTCAAGGCCCCAGGGCCAAGATTTGAACCATGGCTAGCCATGTGGGATCTGGCTTCCTTATCCACTAGGCCATGGTGCTGGTCCCATACCATTTTAAAATAAAAGTTAGGAAACAATCCCGGTTTCATAAGTAACGGTCTATTTTTCCTTTCTAGCTGCCACTGTGCAGTGGTCCTGAATGGTGTCGCTCTGGATGGGACTGTCATCCAGGTTAGGGGACATTTGTGATCTCCAGAGGTTGAAATACGTCTGCTGTAGGAAGCATCTGCTGCTGTAGGAAACTTTGCAATGAGCATTTACTGGTGCCCTACTGTGTGCCAGGCGTCCTGCTGGCTACCGAGGGAACAGACGTGAGACCCACTGTCTGTCACTGAATTGCCTGCAGTGCTCCGATGCAGTGATTCCAACAGAATTGATTACAGGAGAGATGGCTGGTGGCTTCTCTTGGTGTCTATGTTTAAGATAAATTTGCTCAATAGAACTTGGGGCGTGAGCATTCAGCTTGGCCCTGGCCTCCCACTGTAAAAGTTCAGCGCTGTTTCCTGAGCGGTTGAACATGCTCTATAAACAGCGAACCCTGATGGGGCCTCCCTGAGCTGTTGTGAGCAGATAACTTTATAGCAGAGTTAATCTGACGCATAAATAAGAATCTCGATTGGGTTACACTGTAATTACATGTAAATGGTAAGCGAGTGGCTCACGCTCACTCATTCAGCAAACATTTATTACAGGCCTCTGGCGCCAGGCAGTGTATGAGGTGCTCTTCCGAGGCCTGGATGGAGAGGGTCACAGCAGCGTTGTCCTGGCTTATGGAGGCATACGTAGAGGGCAGTGGGGTAGGGACGAGCAGACACCGAAGCTGGCTATGCCTCGGCATGGACTGCATGTGAAAGGGAGAGGCCAAGATGATTTAAGGTCAAGGGATCCCTTCTCCATCAGAACCGTGGACGACTCCAGCCCCAGTATTCCCTGCAGCGCGTCCTCAGCTCCTTTCTCTACCCTGGGTAAGGTACGGGATATAGAGAGCCTCGGCAGCTGCACTTCACCCACCGCATGTATTTTCTTGGCTCCCGTCTGGCTGCCTTGCTCTCTGGCCCATGTATCTGAAGGTCCTCGAGTCCCCTGCTCCTGGCTTCTGCGTCGTAAGTGATGGGAAGTTAGAGGGGCTACCATCCCAGGACACGAGGCTGTAGAGAATCAGGATGGAATGACCCTTCTGTGGGTAGGAAGGGTCTAGGGATGCTAGGCTGGGGCAGGGGTAACACAAGGGAAGGCCCCACTGAAATCTGGGGCAAACGAATGGTGTATTCCCTGCAAGGCTCATGCCTCGGGCAGCTGCTCACTGAGGGGTGACTAACGGCAGGGCCAGCTCGAGGGGAAGTTTGTATCCGAGACAGGGAAAGACTGCTGAGATCTCCCTCAGTGTCTGTCTTTTACCTAAGAGTCTTGTTGAGGTGACCAGGGGGGTCCCAGAGATTAGTTTGGGGGGGGCGATCACAAAAGGCTTTATGGGACAGTGCTGGGTCAGGGTTCAGGAAAGGGGCATTCCTCATTACCTGAGACTCTCTGGGGACTTAAGGTGGGCCTTCCAGCTCTCCAGCCAGAAGGAACGGCAGGTGAGGGAACTTCCGGGTGAAGGAACCAGTTAGGTAACATCACGTGGCTAGGTGATGAGTGTCTGAATCAAAGAACTCAGAAGGACCATTGCCCTAGGGGCCTTGTGCAGCTTTCTCACCAGTGGGAAACAACGACCAGAAGAGGTCGCACAGGGTATGTAAAACAGGCTAGATAGTCGAAATCTGCTTTTAAAGTAATTGGATCTGTAAACTTGAGTTTGGTGCCAGTGGGCTTTTGAGCTAACTGATCTCAGCCTGCAGTGCAGGAATAAACTACCTGGGGAGCATCTTTGACCCATTTATATAGCAGTGACAAATCTTCCTGTTCCACGGTTGAAAGTAAAGTGTCTAAAAATGTAATCGCTTGGGGACTAGTAACACATTGATGCTATTTCAATCTAAGTTTAAACATATTTTCAGGTTCCTTCCTCTTTTGAAAGGGGATTGCTGGCCCCCTAGGCATCTCCAATCGACGTCCTTAACTAAACTCAGTCACGGCCCCTGAATCTGCCCTGTCGGGGCTGTAGCAATACATCTTCCCAGACACCCAAACAGACCCTGGGACTCAGTCCTCTGTTTAGAAGTCTGGGGAGCGTCCTTGGGCCAGCAGGACTGAAGGGAGGCAGCTGATGTGCAGGAAGGAGACGCTGGCCAGTGAAATCAGCCTGGTTGGGGGGAAGGCGTGGAGGTGTAGGAGAAAGACCATGTTGATTGGAGTCTCCTAGCATGCGGCGGCACCACACCTGCTGCCCGATCTCAAGCCACTTAACTTTGGGTGCATCAGTGACTACTTGTATGACAGAGATGATACCTACCTTGCTTGTTAGAATCATTGGCTATTCCAGAAATAAAGGTCCTTCGCTTATCATAGGTTGCCAAAAAAGAGGCCACTAGAAAAGTCTTCGTGTTAATCATATTGGCCTCTGGATTCACTTCGGGGGCTGTCGCAGCTTGGTGTCTTAAGACAAGAGAAATTTATTCTCTCAGTGTTTGGTGCCCGAAGTCTGAAATTTGATAGGGCAGTGCTCCCTCTGGGCACTCGAGGGGAAAGCGGCTGCCTTCCCTCCTGCTGCTTGTGTTGGTGGTGCTTGGCTCCTGGCGGCCTCTGTCCTCAGGGAGCTTCTCTGTGTCTGTGTTTTCTCTTCTGTCTCTTATCAGGACACTTGAGAGAGGGCCCGCCAGGTAATCCAGGATGATCTATTGCAAGGTCCTTTATTATATCTGCAAAGATCCTTTTTTTTTGGAAATAAGGTTCACAGTCATAAGTTCTGGGGATGAGAGAATGGCCATCTCTTCTGGGGAGACACCATTCAATTTACCGTAGTCCCCATCTGTGCCCGATGAGTAGTAAGTACACCACAGGCACCCTGCGGCTGCATGAGGCGTTCGTCTCTGGGGAGTGGCGCGTTGAGACAGTGCGGGTCATTCCTAGCCCGTGGAGTAACAGTAAGAAGGTACAGAAGAGTATAAAAGAAGTTGGGGAAACGAATGCTTCCCGCTTCCCAGGACATGTTCTCTCTAGCAGAGGAAGTGGAGACCGTGGCCCGGGTCTGCCTGCTGTCCTGCTCGAACATTATCCCTCCTCCCTGTCCTGTCCTGTCATCAGTGCTCTGGCCACGGATGCTCAGTGCCCTACACCCAGTCGTCCCACTGGTGACTGGTGACTCTACAATGCCTGTGGACCCAGGGTTCTGAGGGCCCACCTTGTGTGTTAGTAGCATGACTAGGAACCAGAAAACCAGGTATGTGGCCTACCAAACCAGTTTCGGTGTTCCCTTGCTTTAGAGAAATAAAGCCACCTTTTGTTACGTTACTGGCATAGGGAACAGTCATGCTTTGAGGGGTCTTGGGTAGAACACGAGTCTGCAAAGGGTTGTTCAGGTCCATTCTACTACGATGTGTGCCCTTCCTTCCCCTCCCCTCCCCTCCCCACCCTCTGTTGTCACGGGCTCCTTTAGGGCAGGACAGGTCTTGCCTCTTCGTGTCCCTTCCCTCTTGAGCAGGTAGGAGTTCTCTGTAAACGTTGGCTGAATTACTACTTGAATTCTAGAGGATCCTTGCATGATTCATGCCTGCCACGGAATCTGCTGCAGTGTTTGGATCGAGTTTCGAGGTAGAGCCCTTTGTTTACACAGTTGCCATGTGCACATTCTCCTGAAATGTGTGTATTTCTGGTTAAAGTGTGTTTGGTTTCTCAGAAAGTCAATGTCACTTTTTTCCCTCCTAATGTCCACTCATGTCTCTGTAATACCTGTAGATTATTATGATTATTATTATTTTAGATTTTTGCCACAAGGCGCATGTGCTTGCTGGAAAGAAAATAAGAGGAAAAGTGAGAAATCATCCCCTGGGGCGAGGCCGTGTCACAACCCCCTTTCCTCCATTTTCCTTTGGGATTTTGGGCACATGCCTGGCATGTTTTTCAAGTCAGTGCTCCTGGGACTCGAACCATGGAGTCGGCCACGTGGGATCCAGCACCTCAACCACCATGCCTCCTGCTGGCGCAATATATGCTTACCATGGTATAAAAAGAACTTGTCTTAGATTGGCCAGATCTAATAACATACCAAAGGCTGGGTGACTCAAACAGCATTTGTTTCTCACAATTTTTGTGGCTGGAAGTCCAAGAAAAGGTTCCTACAGACCCCGTGTCTGGTGTGGGCTCTCTTATTGTATGGTCACCTGGGGCAGGGGGTAGGGGGGGTGTGGAGTGGTGTGGGAGGGAAGGAGGTGTGAAGCAAGCATTTTCTTCTCCTTTAAAGGGGATTAATCCTTTCATGAGGGCTCCACCCTCACCACCCATGTCACTTCCCAAAAGCCCCATCTCCAAATAGCATGACATTGGGGATTAGGTTCATTATATGAATGCTGGGGTGTGCAGGTCACAAGCGTTCAGTCCGTGGTATTGTAGGACTGTATACTGTACTAGTAGCTCACGTTTATGGAGTAGTTCATATTTAGGACTAGGTACTATTCGGTTGTTGGAAAAGTCATGACGTATTTTTTTCTATGCAAAAATTCCCAACGACCCAATATTATTGTTCCCATTTAACAGTAATTTGCTTAGGGTTACATCCCAGTTAGAAGTAGAGCTGGAATTTCTCAAGCCAGGGCCGTCTGACCCCAAAGGCCCTGCAGATTCTGAGCACCCCCTGGTTCTCTGAGAAATGTGTAACCTCTTATATGGCAGTCTAGATGGGATTTTGTAATCCAGGTATGGTGTTGCTCAGTCTCTTTAAAGGTGTTGAGCAAAGGGAACACTCAAGTCTTTTACCAAGCGTGGGCCTCTTCACCTCTTGGGTAGAAAACTTCTCTACTGGATAGAGACCTTAGTGGGAATGAATTAACCTCATTGTGTGTAACTGCTGGCACAGCGCTTGTGGAAAGAATGGTGACTCAGTGGCATCATTTTGCGGAGAGTAGCCCCTATGGTTTATTGTCGTTATTGATATTCAATTAAAGTATTACATACATGCTTTTCTACTACATTTTCCCACACTTTCACTTGAGAATGGGGATTTATGTTAGTAGTTAAAAATAAAACAACTTTCAAGTATTAAGAAATGAAAAACACTTTTTTCTTCCCATGAGTCATGGCTAGCAGTATGTCTTTTAAAAGTTAGATTGGAGAGCCGTTTTAACACCCATAGATTACAGGGCTTACTTTGTGGGATGAAGTATTGTGACTTCTAAGACTCCTGACTTGTGTATGGAGATTTTAGTAACATAACTATTATATGTACAAAGCAAATTTTCTCACTTCAAAGAAGTATTTTATTTACTGTATCTATTACCTAAACAGATGCTTTTTAAAGAATAATACATTTAAAAATTAATCTAATAAAAAATGCTTACTCTGAAAGCTTTCGTATACCATGCTGGATATAATGAATGGAATAGCACAGATTTTTGTTCAGAAATTCTCTAGGAAATAAGTGGGTATAAACCAAGTGGCTTTAAAAGTTAAACTACTGTTTTTATATGTTACAGTCATTTAGAGGATTGTGTGGAATGATTAGTCTTGTGCAAATGTTTATAGGTTCTAAGACATCCACTGTGTATTATTCTGTGAACTTCCTACTGTGTTTTGAGAAATTCTCCTCGTGTGCTCAGGAGCCTTGGTTCACCCACTGATGCTCGATAACCTCCAGGCAGTACTTACTCCTTCTTCCCTTAATCCCCCCAGAGCGGAGACATGTGCACAGACTGAGGGGAATGTGCTTTCCCACGGGAGATGCCAACAACGGCACATGGGAAGACCGAAATCCTCTCATTTTTTTATGGGACAGAGTGTGAAATGAGCTTCTTCTTCTTCTTTTCTTTTTCTTTTTCAGAAGCCAGTTTTATTTTGAGTTAAAAGTGGCTAAAAGCCATTTTTTTTTTTCTTATTTTTGGAGAGGTTTTTGCTATAGGATGCGTGCGCTAGCCAGAAAGACAGAGACAGAAAGAGAGACAGAAAGCGAGAAATTACTTCCCAGGGGTGATGGTCACGCCGCAATCCCTTCTCCTCCATTCTCCTCTCGGGATCTTGGGCACACACGCGCACGCACACGCTCCCGGCGTGAGTTTAAGCCACCGGGCCCAGGACTTGAACTGCGGTCGGCTACATGATAGTCCAGTGACAGAGCCATTACGCTAACTGCTGGTCCCAAAGCCAGTTTTTTCAGTTTAGTAATTACTCTAATTCACTATGAAGGCTAGGATATTGATAACTTGAGAGTCTGAATAGATTCACGTTCAACAAATGAGTATACATCTGAAAGGCTGTCGTGTGAAAATGCTACCTTAAAGACTGTTTTTACTATTAAATACTTTATTGATGATAGTTGACATACATTAAGCTACACACATTTTTTTTAAAGAATTATTTATTTAATTTTATTTATTCATTCATTTTACTTTTTTTAAATTTGACCAGAGAGAGAGAGAGAGAGAGCCACCAAGTCCGAGACTTGAACTGTGGTTGTCCACGTGGGAGTCCAGCGCCCTTATCCACCACGCCACCTGTCAGCCCCAGGCTACACATGTTTTAACATGTGTAAGGGGCTTCAAAAAGTTAGTGGAAAAATGGAATTAAAGTGTGAGTTTATTTTGGTGTGAAGAATTTACAAATCCACACAGTTTTTTTCATAACAAAAATTTCCCACAAAGACCCCCTTACCTGTAAAACTGTCACCATGTTGAAGATAATGAACATGTTCATCACCCTGAAATGTCTCCTTGTGCCCTTGTATAATCCACCCCTCCTGCTTCTTCCTCATCCTTGGTAAACACAGATCTGCTTTCTGTAGGTTTTGATAACTTTTAAAAAACTTTTTATAGTGTTTTTTAAATTAAAAATGAGTTTATAGTTTATATAAACTAGTTTATAGTTTTTTATAAAAATGTCATTATGCAGTATGAACTCTGCTTTTTTGTCTTGTCTCTTTCATTCAGTGTAATTATTTCTGATAGTCATCCATGTTGTATGTATCAATTGTTCATTCTTTCCTCAGTGAGTCTATTTGATTATATGACTATAGACAATAATTTATTAAGTCAGTTCACTTGTTGATGGATATTTGCGTTGTTTCCAGTTTTGGGTTGTTACAAATAAAGTTGTGATGAATATTTATAGAGATATATGTCTTAAGTTCTCTTGAGTAAATAACTAGCAGTAGAATGGTTGTTTGGTGTAACTGGTCAACGTTTTACTTTTAAGACACTGCCAGACTGTTTGTCAAGGTAGTTGCCCCGTTTTATTTTCTACCAGCAGAGTGTAAATGTTCCTTTGTCCTGCATCATTGCTGTTTCAGTCTGTTCTGCTGCTAATAACAGAAAATACTTGAGTCTGCATCATTTAGGAGAATTTTTTCAGCTCATAGCTCGGAGGTCCCAGGGTCAGGTGTTACATCTGGTGAAGGCCTTGGTTGTGGGGACCCTGCAGAAGGCCGAGGCATCACCTGAGAGCAGGAGTGGAGAATGGGTGTGTCCGTCTCTGCCAGTCTCATTCCCTGCTTATGTAAACCCATGGGAACTCAGTCACGGGAGCCTCACTCTGATGCCTGGTCACTTCCGAAAGACCTCACCTTTCAACACCGTAATTGGATTCCGTCTCCATCTTCTCAACCCTGATACAGTGATTTTAACACACGCATTTCGGGGGACACATTCAGACCATAGTGCTTGCCAACACTCTGCATGGTCAGTCTTTAATTTCACCCATGTACTAAGTGTGTAGGGATATCTCATTGGGTTACAAATCAAATTCCCATGATTCATAATAGTTTTGAGCATTTTTGCATGCATTTACTGCTTTCTGCCTTTTTTCAAGTGTCTATTTAAATCTTCTGTCTTTTTTTTTGTTTCTTTTTTAAGTTTATTTCTTTCATGAGAGTGAGAGATAAAGACAGAAAAAGAGAGAGAGGAAGAAAGACAATATCTCCAGCAGGACCTCTGGCTGCAGTTCTCTCCCCAGCCTTCGTGGCCAGCCAGGACCGTGTGGTGTGTGCCAACTCTCTGCACGTCAGCCAGGGAGCCGAGCTGGTGGTCTTCCGCGTGGATCTGGCATCACTTGCGCAGCATCCCTACTGCTGCGGTGCTGAGCTGGCCCGTCGTTTTTCTATCTTACGTAGTTTTTCTTATTACTGAGTTTTCAAAATTTTTATGTGTCTGGATACAAGTCCGTAATCTGGTATGTGATCTGAAAACTTTAAATCACTGAGCTAACACTTCTTCTTTTAAACAATTTTTTTTGTAGTTAAAAATTTGGTAAAATGCATAAAACAAAAGATACTATTTTAACTATGTTCATTATTCATTTTAATAGCATTGAGGCCCTTCACATTGCCATCTTTTTAAAATTCTGAAGTGCAAAATCATACAAAGTCCATCAGGATGTGAGCTCTGTGAGGACAGGAATTATCTTATTCTTATCTGTATTTACAGAGACTGTGCAAGGCTGGGCACATAGTTGGTCCTCAATGAATGTTTGTTGAATGCACAAAATGTTTATTTCCAAGTTTTATTATTATGTCAGTATGAGTGTCTCAGCTCTGGCTGCTATAACAAAACACCATAAACTGTGCAGCTTATTGACAGCAAAGGCTTGTTTCTCACAGTTCTGGAGTCTGGAAGTCCAGGACTGCAGTGCCAGCCCGGTCACGTTCTGGTTGAAGGCCTTCTCCTGGGTCGTGCATGGAGGACTTTTGTTGTCTCTGAATAAGGCAGGAACAGAGCTGATAAGCCCTGTCCATTTCTTTGTAAGGGTGGTTAACCCATTCACGAGGGATCCACCTTCATGACCTGATTACCTCCCGAAGGCCCCACCTCCAAATAGATCACATGGGACGAGGGCTTCAACCTATGAATTTTGGGGGGAACACAAATATTCTGTCCATAATAGCACGTTAGTGAAGGTTTCCTGGTGAAACAACCAGTAAGGTAGGGATGTATGTGTCTGTGTGTGTCAGCTCCCTGTCCCCCATACATATATATGCTATATGTCCACCTGTTTGATTTACCCGAACTCCTGGTGTTCACCTTTATTGCTTGTGTCCTGGCTACACTGAATGCGGGCCACCTCCTTGACCGTTCTGTATTCTAATGCATCTACATGTCTTCTAGAAACTCAGTTTATTATTTGTATTGCCTTTTTTTAAGAGAGATTTTTGCTATAGGGCATGTGTGCTTGCCAGAGAGACAGAAAGTGAGACATCATCTCCTGGGGGGAAATGGCCATGCTGCAATACCTTCTTTTCCATTCTCTTGGCATTTTGGGCATGCACATGCGCCTGGCATGAGTTTCAAGCCTCCAGGTCTGGGGCTCAAATTGTGGTTGGCCATGTGGTAGTCCAGTGACATAATCACTATACCATCTACTGGTCCCTGTACTGCCTTTTTAAAGTGTCAGAGGGGCCAGGCAGTGACACAGTGGTAATACAGCTGGACTCACATGAGTTCTGAGTTCACGTCCCAGCACCTCTCTGAGCATGCTGGGTGTGTGCGTGTGTCCATAATCCAGACCAGCTGAGAATGGGGGTGGAAAGTGGCACGAGGACCCAGATGGGGATGCCTCCCACTCCCCTCATGTAATAAATAAATAAATAACTTTAAAACAAATTAGAGGGGCTAGCAGGTGATGTGCTGGCTAAGGGTGCTGGACTCCCACATGGCGCACAGACTGGTGGCTTGCTTTCTCACTTTCCCTCTCTCTCTCGCTCTCGCTCTGTCCATCTGTGGTCATATTGAAATAAGTAAGTAAATAACTGAAGTTAAATAAAATATTTCTTTTTTTACAAAAGCTAAAAACAGGGAACCAGCAGTTAGCATAATGGCTATGTCGCTGGACTCCCACGTAGTCGACCACGGTTCGCGTCCCGGACCTGGTGGCTTAGAACTCACGCCGGGCACGTGTGCGTGCGTGCCCAAGATCCCGAGAGGAGAATGGAGGAGAAGGGATTGCGGCGTGACCATCCCCCCTGGGGGGTGATTTCTTGCTTTCTGTCTCTATCTCTCTGTCTGTCTGGCGAGCGCACGCGCCCTATAGCAAAAACCTCTCAAAAAAAAAAAAAAAAAAAAAAGCTAAAAACAAATTGGAGATACAGAGAAGGTGAGAAAGGGCCCATACATTGGAGGAGTGAGCCTCTTTGGATCTACGTGTCTTTCCATTTCTGTCATTCATTGAATGCTCTGTGTACCAGGAAGTGTGCTGGGAACTTTCCACCTGTCATCCCTTTTTATCCTCCCAGCACCTCATGAGGGATATATGATTGTCCTCGTCTTACACATGAGGAATCGAGGCGGAAGCTGAATGACTTGCTCAGGGTTGCAACGGTCAGAAATTGGCAGAACCAGGAATTTTGGCTGACTTTTGAGCTTGGGTTTGTTCCCCACCACATGCCATTCTTGTCTTTGAGAGGAAGGTCTGCTCTTAGACTTAAGATGAAGATTAGTAGCCACCGTATACCAAGGGTTTTGGTCACAGCCGGGTTTGAGTTGCGCCTGCTGGGCGTGTGCCACCGGAGAGCTCTCGCTCTGCTCCTTATGAAGTGACCTGTCTCGCAGCTCTTTGCTTATACTGGGGGAAACTGGGTGAGGAAGCGAACTTGGAATACAGTTCAGACTAGTTGGAATGAGTGCATGCGTGACTCTTGAAAGCTTATAGTGTTTATTTTGGGCATAGGATGTGAGATATAGAACTCGTAATGTTTATAGCCTTTTAAGTTTTTGCTACAAGGCATGCACACTCACCAGAGACAGACAGACAGAGAGATGGAAAATGAGCACTCACTGCCCAGAAGGATGGCCATGTCACAATCCCTTCCCCTCCACGCTCCTCTCTGGGCGTTGGGCAGCCATGCACATGTGCCTGGTGTGTTCTTCAGTCCACTGGGTCCAGGATTCAAACTATGAAATTGGCCGTGTGGGATCCAGTGCCTTAACCAGCAGACTGCCAGCTGCCCTGATAATCTCTTTCTTAGTGCCACTATTTTGGGTATGAGGTGTCTGACAGCAAATGAATATTTTTAGAATTGTGTGAACTGAACAGTATCAAAATGTTCATTTCTCTCATCCTGAGGATCGTCCATGAATCCACTAGGTGGAGCACCTAGTATATTTCATGATAAGGAGGTGGAAGAAAAGACTCGGTCTTCAAATCAGGGTCATATTACAGACCCCCCCCCAAAAAAAAAAAAAAAACTGGCTAGGCATTTTGATCCCCCCCCCCCCTTTATAAATAAAAATCTTTAACTTTCTCCACATCTGTGTGTAAGAAGCATACGAGGCTCTTGGGAGGCCTGACAGAAATGTCATGGAGTAGAACAAGTTCTAATCTGGAGTCTGGTAACGTGAGACTAAGCGTCCTGGTTCGGACACTCAGTACTCTGACTTTGGTCATGTCACTGTTAACCATCTTTGAACCTCTGTGTCCTCACTTGTAACGCTGTTGTTCTTGGTGATACATAAGACGTACCCTATACACTTGAGGTATATTGGGCTTTTCATGCCTCTCCCTCAGGTCACCTGCATGACTGAGGACACATTAGTTCCCATTTTACCTACTGAAATTGCACTAGTAGGCAGTGCTTTTGACGTGGAGAATCCACAGGATTGCGGGACTGGAGGGGTCTCTGATGGCGAAAGTTCAGTTGCCATTGCAGTGCATTACCATTACAACTATTGTGGGGCAGGGGTTTCATTTTCTGTAAATAGCCTATCCTTTTTAGGAATTGCTGGTTATTAGATAATTTTAATTATTGCTGTTGTCCCTTGTAGGGCAGCTTATGTCTTATAGTCTAACCTGTCTTCCATATTGAGATTTTCTGTTTTACAATCAAGGTGGAATATTTGTCTTTGTTTTCTCTACTGCTGGTCCTGGCTGAATGAAATCATCTATAAGGAGTAGAAAATATTGTCAAATTATTTTTCAGATTTTAGTTTTTACTTGGTAAATAGGAAAGTGTATATTAAAATCTGTTATTTCTACTTAGATTTTTAAAATATCCTATGGGGGCCAACCTTGGTAGAGTCGTTGAGGCAGCTGGATCCCACGTGGCCAACTGGTTTGAGCCCTGGACCTGGCAGCTTGAGAAACTCGCCTGGCATGTGTGCTCGTGCGCCCAAAATCCCAAGAGGAGGGAGAAATGAAGGAGAGCAGCCTGAGGCATGACCCGGCCCCATGGAAGGTGGTTTCTCACTTTCTTTCTCTTTCTCTGTTTCTTTCTCTCTCCAGTGAGTGTATGTGCCCTTTGGCAAATTGAACAAACAGAAGCATCACGTGGGGTTGGCTCTGTGGTCTTGTGGTTAAGGGAGCTGGGTCCCACATGGCCAGCCACAGTAAGAATCCTGGCTTTAGCAGCTTGAAAAACATGCCAAGTTCATGTGCATACATGCCCTAAATCCTAACGGCATGCAAAAATTGAGGAGAATGGATTGCAGTGTGACTGTGTGCTGTCGGGGGTTCCCCTGCCCACCACTTTGGTGAGCTCATGCGTGGGCCCTCTGGCAATGAAAACAAACAGCGGAACATTATAGGTTGTGAAATGTCTAGCTTTTGTAGCAAGTAACTGTTCTTCAGGACACATTTCTAAAAGCCAATGTATCTTGGGTTACTATAATGTGCTACTAAATGTTTAATGAAGTAAAATTAAAACTTTCATTTTTAGGTAGCTTTGAACTTACTATGAGAATGTGTAAATTCCCCTTTCTTAATTTCTTTCTTAATTAAATAGACACTTGTGAACAGACTTTTACATAGGTTGACATTCTTGTTGGTTGACAACTTCAGAAGATTTTGTGATATTTGGAAACAGATTCTTAGAAATTCATTTTCAGTTACAGATTGGATATCTTTAGTAAGAAAGCAACAAAACACCAGCCCACTTTAATTTATAGCATAATAAATTTATAGCATAATAAATGCACAGGTTGAGCATCTGAAAATTCTAAGTCTGAAATGCTCCAAAATATGAAATTTCTTGGGACTGGCAGGTGGTGTAATTTATATGGACTCCCACATAGTCGACCATGGTTCGAGTCTCTAACCTGAGCTCGTGTGTGTGTGCCCACAATCCCGAGAGGAGAATGGAGGGAAGGGATTGCAGCGTGGCCACTCCCCTGGTGGGTGAGTTCTTGCTTTCTGTCTCTCTATCTTTCCAGTGAGTGCACATGCCCTATAGCAAAAATCTCTCTAAAAAATAATGAAAAACCCCGAAATTTCTTGAGGGCCGGCCCTCATGATTTCTCTAAGTGAAAATTTCACACCTGAGCTTACCATGATGGGTTGTAGTCAAAATCCTGCAATACAAAAAATATCTTTCAAAATCACTTGCCGGTTATATGTATATAGTATATATGAAACATAAATGGATTTCATGTTTAAACTTGAGTCCTATCCCTAAGATATCTCCTCATATATATGTAAATATTCCCAAATCCAAAACACTTCTGGTCCCGGGGATTTCTAATAAGGGGTAGTCAATCTGTGCTTCACTTAGTGGTTGAAGAGAAAGACCTTGTCGGTCATATTTTCCCAGGTAGAGAGAGTATTCCAGGTTCATATATGTGAATGGACTTCGGAATCAGTTTAACTCAGCAGTATGTAATCTCACCCTCTTACCGAAGCGTTTCGTTTAAGGATGTGGCGTGGTCTTCTGGTTCCCTCCAGTCAGTGATGCAAACTGGCCATTCTGATGGGTTAAAACAAAGGGAAGTATATCACTAGTTTTTCTCTAGCAATATTGAATGGTTAAGATGTTCTTTGGTTACATAATAAGATTTAATAGAGCGATTGGTTATTGTGAGATTACGAAGCATGTCTTCCCAGAAATAGCCTTGAGTGTGCTCATGTGTGGGAACGAGAGGAACCGGATGTTTGGGAATGTTCTGTGCAGGTGGCAGTGACCTCGGCCCCTGTGATCCTCAGGAACAGAAGGAATAATCCCTCACCTTCATGGAGGTGAGAGGTTTATATCTGTGTAAAACGTGAAGCAGGCCCTTTAAACAGAAGCTTTAATTGGCTAAAAGTGTACCACCTTTTTATTTTAGAAGTTTTGATAGGGATCCTGCAATAATAAAAATGGCACTTGGTGGGCGCACATGCGTGCATGCCCAAGATCCTGAGAGGAGAAGGGATTGCGGTGTGGCCATCCCCCCACAGGGGGTGATTTCTCGCTTTCTATCTCTCTTTCTGGTGAGTGCATGCACCCTATAGCAAAACCTCTCCAAATTAAAAAAAAAAAAAAAAAAAAAAAAAAGGCACTAGGCCACATACTGGACATTATCATTGATGTTCTTTGGCCCTGGGGCTTATACCTCCGCTTTTAGTTGATGAAAAAGATCCAGCCCCTCCCTTGTGTTTCTGAAGTAGAAGATGAGATCCATTTTAAGAAACTAATGTAATTTAAAACAAAACAAAAATGTAAGTTCACATTCTCTTTTTGAGTCTTACATATGTAAATCGTAATGTTTTTTATCTTTGCCAGAGAGAGAGAGTGAAAATTCACCCTCCAGGGCTAACAGGTGGTGTAGTGGTTAAGGCGCTGGACTCCCACATGGCCGATGGTGGTTTCAGTTTTGGATCTGGCAGCTTAAAACTCACTCTGGGAACTTGTGTGTGCATGCCCAAAATCCGAGGAGGAGAATGGAGGAGAAGGGATTGTAACGTGGCCATCCACCCTCCCCCCCAGGAGGGGGTGTTTTCTCACTTTCCCTCTCACTGTCTCTCTGTCTCTTTCTCTCTGTCTCTGGCAAGTGCATGTGTCTTATGACAAAAACCTGGAAAAACAAAAAGGAAAGAAAATGCACCTTCCCTGCCATAATCCCTTTTCCATCTCCACCTCCTTTGGGATTTTGGACATGCATGCACACATGCTTGGTGTGTTTTTCAAACTACGGGGTCCAGGATTTGAACCATATAGGTGGCCATGTGGATTCCAGCTACCTTAACCACCATGCCACTGGCTGACCCAATATTTCACAATTGTTAAGTCCTCTTTGTATTATCATCATTATTGAATTAAATTTAATATGGCATGCTGGAAGGAGTAGTTCGTTGGAACCAGGAGGCCTGGCTCGTATCCCAGGTGACAGCTGTGTGACTTTGGTCTAGTTAATTTACTTCTCTGAGCCTTGTTCATGTTATCTATAATGGGAGAGTGTTTAGACAACCCATGTCGCAGGGTTTAATCAGGATAACATTTGAAATAATGTCTGTTAAATTTATGTTTTCTTTAGGCACAAAGTTAGAAATTGGAATTCTATTGAGGAAAATAATTTTATGCCATAAAAGCACCAGAAGCTAATTTTAAAAAGTGATAACACACACTTGGTTTTAAAAACATCAGTTATGGAAACAAGATATTTATTATAAAATTTATGTTATTAGTATTCTTTTTTGAGATATTTTACATGCGCCTTTAGGAGAGAGTTTTCTTAAAATATGAATGCACTGAACTTTGCGGTACAGATTAGGTCTCTTCCTGTTGAATTCTCTGTAACAAGCTTAGACATTTGCCATCATCCAGGAATCAACAGATGAATTAAAAAGGCTGAGCCAGTTATTAAAAGAATATCTACTTGTCTTTGAATGGTTAGTTTAGTGGAGGGAGTGGTTTTGTCTTCAGAGATCCCTTACTTTTACCTTCTAATGATGCCTGAGTTGGAGCTTTCAAGGTGAGGAGAATTTCAGCGGTACACATACTGTGTGCAGTGCGTTTCCCCATCGGTCAGTCAGGCTTCGTTTATCGGGGGCATGGGGAGGCATCGTCAGTCTGTCTTCCTTGGCAGGTCAGTGTTAAGAGGCATTCCTAAAGAAAGAAAACAAGCCTGTCTTTTCACAAGATAACATGTTCTCAGCTTTGAAATGGTGTCTTCCCTTTAATGATGTTAGTTAGCTCCGAGTGCGGGTGCTGGCCCATCTGTTCTGTTCTGAAGCGGTGACACCATCTTTCATTCTAGCTGGCCGTTTCTTTCACGCCTACACCAAACCCATCCTTCAGCACCCCATTCGCTGAGAAGCCCTGACTGTTAGCTATGCTGTACTGATCATACGCAGTCATACACAATCTCACATACGTGTGTGTGCACAAATGTCCCATTTTACATAGTATGGGTTTTTTGGTCATGTTTTATTTTAATTGCCTGTGACACTAGATTTTCTTCAGATATTTTTCCTTTTATTTCACAGCTTTATTGAACTATAATTTATATACCATAAAATACACTCTAAATTTTCAATCTACAGTTCAGTGAGTTGTAGTACTTTTGCAGATTTGTGTAGTCCTCACCACAGTCTAATTTTATAATATTTCTATTATGCTCAAAAGAAATATGCTTATTAGCAGTTATTCTCAGTTCCCACTCCCGGCTCGAGACGAGCGCTAATATGTATTGACTCTATAGATTTGCTTTTTCTGGACTCTTCATATAAACGGAATCATTCATTGGGTGGCCTTTGCACTGGCTCCTTTCATTTAGCTTGGTATTTTGAGATTCGTTCATGCTGTAGCATGCATCGATACTAGTCCTTTTTCTTGCCAAATAATGTTCCATTCCATTGTTTAGGTAAACCACGTCTTGCTTATCCATTTATCAGTTGATGGACGTTTGGGTTGTTTTGGTCTTTTGGCTGGGAGCATTTACATAGAAGTCTATGTGGACATGCATTTTCATTTTTCTTCCCAAGGAGTGGAATTTCTAGGCCATGTGGTAACCGTATCCCACATCTGAAGGCAATGGTCACATCTTGAGGGATTCGAAAGTGACTCCACTTACAGGATATGATGGTTCTAGCCACTCCATATCCTTGCTGACATTCAGTATTGTATATGAACATTTTAGACTTTTTAATGGATTTGTTGTGGGATCTCATTGTAGTTTTAACTTGCATTTCCCCGATGACTAATCCCATTGACCATCTTTCTGTGTGCTTATTGGCCATTCTCGTATCTTTTTTGGTGATTCTAGTCTTTTCACAGTGTTTATAACCTATGTAGTATAATAGTCATGGACCAGCCAGGAAACAGAAATTACCCCAGTCAATGTTTATTTATTTATTTATTTTGAGAGAGATTTTTGCTATAGGGCACTTGCGCTCACTAGAGAGACAGAGAGATGAAAACAAGAAATCACCCTCCAGGGGAGATGGCCATGCCACAATCCCTTCCCTCCCATTCTCCTCTCGGGATTTTGGGCATGCATGCACACGTGCCTAGCGTGAGTTTTTAAGTCACCAGGTCTGGGACTTGAACTGTGGTTGACTGTGTGGTAGTCCAGCGACATAACCATTAATGCCATCTGCTGGTCCCTACTTCAGTTATTTTAACAAAGAGACTTAAATATAAGGAATTGTTACAGGTATAAAATTGTTAGTATGTAACTGTAAAGCTAAAAGTAAACACTAAGCTATCCTAGAGGTAGCAGCTGCAAAAACATCCATTAATGGAAGGGCAGGGGGTACTCAGGGAGGAGACTGTGTTTTTTTTTTTTTTTTTTTTTTTGTTTTTTTTTTTTTTTGGAGAGGTTTTTCGCTCTAGGGCGCGTGCGCTCGCCAGACAGACAGAGAGAGACATAGAGACAGAAAGCGAGAAATCACCCCCCAGGGGGGATGGTCACGCCGCAATCCCTTCTCCTCCATTCTCCTCTCGGGATCTTGGGCACGCACGCACACACGCCCGGCGTGAGTTGTAAGCCACCGGGTCCGAGACGCGAACCGCGGTCCACTACGTGGGAGTCCAGCGACATAGCCATTACGCTAACTGCTGGTTCCCAAGGAGATTGTGTTTTTAAACCTTAGAAGTTTCCAGGAGGGGACCCACAGAGCTGAAACTCGGGTCTCTAACGTGTGGATGCTGGGCAGCTGATGTCGGTGTTTCAGAGAGGGGTGTAATGATGGTGGTTCTGTAAGTGCTGAAAACTGCAAACCTGACCCAGCCTCTGCATAGGAAGGACTGGCTGGACGACACTGGGAAGTCTAAAACCAGCAGAAAGTGCAGGGGAAAGCAAGCCTCGCAGTCTCCCTCTAGTGCCCTCTGGAAGTGGAAAGGGAGCCAAAAGCAATGTGGTTCCCAGAATCCAGCCCTGGCCTCACAGAGTTGGTCTGGAAGGCCGGGCTGGAGCTAAGAGACAATAGCTGGTTCCTGGCACAGCCCACCCCTTCGAGTACTCAGCACCCGCACCCTCTGCCTGAACACACTTGAACTTCCATACCATCAGACCTATGCTGTCCATCCTAACAGAAGGTAAATACCTTTCACACACAGATATTCTTGCCAGCTCCTCCAAATGCCATGTCATAGTCTCATTAGTCGTTGTACCCATCTGTAGGAGAGATTCCTAAGATCCGTTTCTGTGTTTTGTTAATCATTCCTTAAATCTAGGCGCAGTTCTGCTTGAATGTCGTTTTATTCAAAACCTAAATTGTAGAGTTAAGTCCCAACAGTGTTTGTTTAAAATAATACAAGGAGAAGAGAAGCTGATACACACACACACACACACACACACACACACACAAACTGAGACGGAAATCAGCACGGCTGCTCACCCGGCAGGAGCGGCTATTTCCCTCTTTCTTTTCACATGACTTGCCTTGCGTTCCCTTTGCCCCCAGCCAGGACCTCAACTGATGAGCTTTCCCTGAAGGCCTGCGAAGTTCCGCGTTCTCCGCCGTCCTGCCTCTGGATTGCTGGGGCTTTCTGCTCCGTTCACTGCTGGAGAGGGACTGAGAGATGCCCTGAACGCGGAAGCCGTGCCCTTCCTGGTACTCAGGGAAGCAGCAGCCCATCTCCTCCTAGCCCAGCAGAGTAGCCTCTTCCCTTGCTGGCTTGAGGAGCCCACTGTGGTCACACGGCAGCCTCCCCTTCCAACTCACCGAAACATGGCTGTCTCCTTTGAATGGAAACATACTTCCCTGTAAAACCAAGACTTGCAGCAGGGACGGGCAGCAGTCTTGGAGTGAGTTGTTGGAGCAGTGGCGAGAGGGGCCACTCCCACTTCCACCCCCTGATCCTTGACCAGTGTCTTCTGACCGGGGAGACAGCAACTGATCCAAAGCATAAACTGCGCCACGTGAGACAGAGGTCCATTTTCAGTGGGCTGTGCCATGTTTAGTCATCACTAGGCCCTGCGTTCTTCCAGTGGGGCAGCTGCTTCCAGGTGGGCTGTGGGGTGAGACCGGAGAGAACTAAGTGCTGAGAGACACTGCCTATGTGGTAGTTGGCGCCGAGCCCTTAGTGGTCCTGAAACAGTTCAGTGGGCTGTGAGCAGCTCCCTCCCTCCCGCTCTCCCTTTCAGGGAACTGGCATAGACCGGAGAGGCTGGACTAGCAAACAGCACACTGCAACACAGGTTGTGAGGGGAAATCGTTTTGGGGAGAAATATTTTATACACATTTACTGGGTCACAATTTAAAATGCAGTTCTTAATGTGACCCATGGTGAACTTGTGTTAGTTTTTTTTTTTTTTTTTAACCCCAGCCAGTGTAATTCAACAGGGTTGTTTCTCCGTCCCACTCCACACGGTGTCAGTATTGGCTACAGTCCTTCAGTGGGCCTGACCGTGAGGATGGGTTCCCGTGGAAATCTTGTGCCCGCAACAGAGTCAACGTTTGGCTGTCATGAGTGAGACCCCCCCCAGTACAATTTAACTCCTACGGTTGTTCAGAGGATTAAATGAGACCATGTGACTAAGCTCTGTGCTCGGTATCTGACGTGCAGCAGGAATTAGTTCCCCCGTGACACACTGTTAAGCAAAGATGTACACAGTACTGTTTTTTAAATAATCTTTATCTTTCAATTTCACGTTAAAATTTGCATTTACAGTTTAAATTCACACATTGTTCCTTCTGATCACTAGACTGGCTTAAATAGATTCAATTTTCTGTTTAGAATAAAATATTGTATCTGTTGTTAACTTCTTTTTATGCCTCCTCTGGTATTTTTTTTTTCTTGCATCGTAAGTACCTTGTGAAAATTTTGTGGAAAAATATCCTCAAAATAAGTGTTTGAATGAATTGGTATAGATGGCTTGGCTTGCAGGCCCAGGCATTGCTTAACATAATAACTGAGGGGACTAGCAGTTGGCATAATGGCTATGTTGCTGGACTCCCATGTTGTTGACCATGGTTCGAATCCCAGACCCAGTGGCTTAAACTCATGCCAGGCGCGTGTGCGTGCGTGTGTGCCCAAGATCCCAAGAGGAGAATGGAAGAGAAGGGATTGTGGCATGGCCATCCCCCCCCCGGGGGGGGGGGGGTGATTTCTCACTTTCTGTCTGTCTCTCTCTGTCTTTCTGGTGAGTGTATGTGTCCTATAGCAAAAACCTCTCAAAAAAAAAAAATAAATAAACGTAACTGAGCCAAACTTATTGAACAGACGAAAGGTTTCCCTTCACCTCTCTGTAAATTTAAAGCAGCATACTTTAATTGGTTCTTGAAGAAGAAATCATCTTGTCATTCCCATCTATACTGTCTTATGTATATGCAGTGCCGGGGACACTGTTGGGAATTCACTATGTCAGAGGTAATGATATGTTTTTGAAAGATAATTTTATTGAGGCTGGAGACTTCCTTTTTAAAGAAATTTGTTTTTGCTATAGGGCATGTGCGTTCACCAGAGAGGAACAGAGACAAAAAGTGAGAGATCACCCTCCCAGGAGGCATGGCCATGTTGCAGTCCCTTCTCTTCCACTCTCCTCTCAAGATTTTGGGCATGCACACACATGTGCCCAGCGTGTTTTAGGCCACTGGGGACGGGACTCAAACTGTGGTCCACTGTGTGGGAGTCCAGCAATGTAACCGTTACACCACCTGCTGGTCCCAAGACTAGAATACTTTCAAGAGAAACTCAACTTTGTGTAGATGCATTCCCTGATATGTCCTGTTATAAGAAACACTTTCACAGGATATGATCCACCTACCTTATAATTCACTGGTTTAAGGTATATAATCTAGTAGTTTTCAGCATATTTGGAGTTGCATAATCATCATTTTAGTCAATTTGAGGACTTTTTTTTTTTACTCCTAGAAGAAACTCTGGTGCCCTTAGCTCCACCGCACACAGTCCGCTAGCCCCAGATGCCTGTTACTCTGTTCTGTTTCTATAGGTTTGCCTGTTCTTGACTTTCCTACTAATAGATTCCTACCATATACAGACCTTTATGACTGACTTCTTTCAGTAGTATGTCTTCAAGGGTCATCCATGTTGTAGCACGTGTCAGTGCTTCATTTCTTTTTATTGATGAATAGCATTCCTTTGCGTATCATATTTTGTTTACCCATTCATCACTGGTGGACATTTGGGTTCTTCCTAATGTTTGTTTGTTATGAATACCGCTAAGAACATTCAGGTAGTAGTTTTGTGTGGACATGTGTTTGTAACTGTCTTGGGTATATGGTTAGGGGTGAAATTGCTGGATCAGATGGTAATTGTGTGTCTAACCATTGAAGAAACTGCCAGATTTTTTCCAAAACAGCTATGTTATATTACATTTCCACCAGCAGAGTTTGAGGGTTCCAATTCTTCACAACCTCACTAATATTTCTTATCTGTCTTTTTAAATTGAGCTCTGTAGTGGGTGTGAAATGGTATCTCTCGGTGGTTTCGATTTGCATTTCCCCAGTGACTTTTCACTTGCTTATTGGCCATCTTTTTTGTTCCTCTCCATTTTTAACTGGCATGGAGGAATAGCAATATTTATAATCTGTCCATTTCTTATGTAGAGGGTGGTTTCTCCTAAAATTATCCTACTTCTCTGACCTACTTAAATCCACTTAAAGCATCAGAGACTGTTTCACTGGAGTTAACACTTTTTTTTTTAAAGAATTATTTTATTTAACTTTATTTATTTATTTATTTATTTATTTATTTATTTATTTATTTATTTTAACTTCTCCAGAGAGGGATAGAGTGAGTGAGAGAAAGAGAAAGAAAGAAAGTGAGAAAGCAAGCTACCAGGTCCAGGATTTGAACTGTAGTCAGCTATGTGGGAGTCCAGCACCCTTAATCACCACGCCACCTGCTGGCCCAAAATGTAAGTTAAGCCATAACACAACTGGTCATGTGTAAAAGACAATCTTATAGAGGTTCTAAATTTTTAGTTTTGTAAAAAGAAATGAAAACCTTGTAAGGAACTAGGTAAGAAATGAAGTCTTAGGAACTTCTTAAGTGGGGCTGTTTGATACAGTAGTTCCTTTTGACCTGACTAGAAGCCTGGACAAGGGAGGACATCTTTTATTTTGTGTCTTTTTATCTTGCTTTTTCAATAACCTAAAACTATTTTGAAAAATTACATTTTTCTATATTTTAGAGAGATAAGCACTTAAATATCCTTAATTCTCATTATTTATCTTTTGATTAGTGTATTTGAAGATCTAACCAAATTGCAGTAGTTCTTTTTTATATGCCAGAGGGTACATGGGTGTGCATGTGCTCCCCTAGTGGGTCCTGGTCATGCTGCAATCCTTTTCCTCCAATTTCTCGTTCTTTGAGGATTCTGGCACACATGTATGTGCCTGGCAGGTTTTTCATGCCACTGTCTATGACTTGAACCTTAGTTGGCGGGATCCAGCTTTCTCTGCAAGTAGCACTTACCTGCTACATTGTGGGGCTGGCCTATAAATGGCAGTAGTTTTTTTTTTGTTGTTGTTTTTGGAGAGGTTTTTCCTATAGGGCATGCGTGCGCTTGCCAGAAAGACAGAGAGAGACAGAGAGACAGAAAGCGAGAAGTCACTCCCCAGGGGGGATGGCCACGCTGCAGTCTCTTCTCCTCCAGTCTCCTCTCCGGATCTTGGGCATGAACGCATATGCACCTGGCATGAGTTTAAGGCACTGGGTCCGGGACTCAAACCGCAATTGACTACATGGGAGTCCAGCGACACAGCCGTTCCTCCAGCTGCTGGTCCTGAGTGGCAATAGTTTTTAAATGTGAAACCTAAATCTTCTGTATGTTTTTTGTTTTTCTTTTTGCCTAAAGGCATATTTGTTTACATTGAGACAGTATTTCTATAAACTAGGCCCTCTTTATCCACAGGGACTGTATCCAACTGATTCAACCAATCTCAGAACATGAACTGCAGTCGACTACGTGGGAGTCCAGCGACATAGCCATTACGCTAACTGCTGGTTCCCAGATCAGAATTATTAAAAAAAAAAAAAGAAGGATTGCCCCTGTACTGAACATGTGAAACCTTTTTATTGTTTATTATTTTCTAAGTAATACCATACAGGATATACATTGGATTAGGTATTATGTGTAACCTCAAAATGATTATAAACATATGGGAGGATGTGGATACTTTCTGTGCAGATCCTGTGGTGTTTTATATAAGGTGGTCGAGAACTGGCAGACTCGTATCACTGGAGGGCCCAGAAGCAATCCTCCATGGATGACAAGGGACGACTGTAGTACCACAAGGACAGTAAACAGATTTAAAATAATTGCTAAAATGTAAGCTAGAAGAATCTGAATTTTAGTCTGTCTGTTCACATGCCAGAACAACTTTTCAGTACCCCTAGCTCCATGTTGGAAGAACATGAACTATTTCAGGAGTGCGTACGGACGCGGATTATGTCGCGTGCCTCCTCCATTGTTTAAGTGAAGTATGCCTCGCCTTTAAGGCAGGCATCTGATCTTTCCAGATCTTTCCAGATGTCTGCCTGATACAGACGTCCCTTGGGAGAGGTGCTGGAGGCCAGGAAGAGGTCACTGAGTTTTGACTCCATTGTGAGTTTGCTCTCCTTCCTCGTTCTTGTTCTTCATTCATTGTCTCTTTCACAGCTGGGCCACGGGTGCTTCCTGCACTCCTGAGCCTTCGCACCATCAGCCGCCCGCCACCCTGCACCTCCTGCACACGGGTCAGTGAAGGCTCCAAGCCTTCGCCAGCAGATGAGCTCTCTCGGCAGTTTCTCGTATTTGACATGGGATCAGTATTTATGGATTTATCGGGTTTTCTTCAAAGAACTGAGCTCCCTCAGAAACCATAATTTTCCTCCATGATCTTGCCTAACAGTCATTGAAATCCTGCCACTGCCTGGAACTTCCTGCGCCAAGGGGCCCTTTGGGTCCAAACCATCTTTATTGGTTCATTCATTTTATAGCTCTCAATGAAAATAGTGGAAATTGTCTCTGAATCAGAAATTTAAATCTCTGCTCTGTTTTTCTCTGTGACAATATATTTAAAAGGCTTTTCTAGGAAGTTCAGTACCAGGTAGAATGACGATATAGGGAATAAATGTCATGAAGCCGGTTCCTTCATCACGTCTGCCCTTCGTGAGGGACTGAGGGACCAGGAGAGAAGGGGAGAAAAGACTAGTTAACCTCGCTGCTTTTCTGCTCTTATACCTCACCTGTTTCCGGAAGTGGCAGGAAAGCAGTACGTAGTAAGTTGGTTCGGTCTTTCTCTCCCCCTTCTTATTGTGCTGAGGTATACATAAGATTTATTGTCTTAACTGTATTTATTTATTTGTTTTTAAGAGAGGTTTTTGCTATGTGCAGTATGTGCGCTCACCAGAAAGACAGAAAGAGACAGAGACAGAAAGTGAGAAACGCTCCTCAGGGGTGATGGCCATGCTGCAATCCCTTCTTCTCCATTCTCCTCTTGGGATCTTGGGCATGCACGCACCGGCACCGGCCTGAGTTTAAGCTGCCGGGTCTGAGACCTGACTCGAACTGTGGTTGACTGTGTGGGAGTCCAGCGATGTAACCATTACTCCATCTGCTGATCCCAACTTTACTTTTTTATTTAATATATTTTTAAGAGAAGTGTTAAATCTACAGGGTGCGTGCACTTGCTGGAGAGACAGAAAGTGAGATATCACTCCCCCCAGGGGGGATGGCCACACTGCAGTCCCTTCTCCTCCAGTCTCCTCTTGGGATTTTGGGCATGACACACATGTACCCAGCTTGAGTTTTAAGCCACTGTATCCAGGACTTGAACCGCAGTCGACTACATGGGAGTCCAGTGATGTATCCATTATACCATCCAGTGGTCCCCATCTCAACTTTATTTTTAAATGTACAGTTCATGCCATTAAGTTCACTCACTTTGTTTTCCTACCATCCCCACCACTCATCTCCTGAACATCTCACCTTCCCACAGTGAGACTCTGTACCCATTAAACAGTTCCTTAGTTCCTCTTCTCCATCCCCTGGCAACCACCATTCCACTTTCTGTCTCTGTGACGTCGCCTGTTCTGAGTAACTCATGTAAGTGGAATGGTGCAGCTTTTGTCCTTTTGTTACTGGCTTGTTTTACTTAGCACAATGTCCTCAAGTCTCATCCACATCGTAGTATATGTCAGAATTTCTTTTATTTTAAAGACTGAATAATATTCTATTGTATATGTGTAGCACATTTTGTCAAGTCCTTGCTTTCATTTCTTTTGCATGATGTCTCCAGAAATGGCATTGTTGGATTATATGGTAAGTATGGATTTAATATTTTGAGGAAATACCATACATTTTGCACAGTGGCTACACCATTTTAAATTCCCATTGGCAAGTAGTTGGTTTTCTCTATCTCTCTCTCTTTGGCTGTAGAGTGGATGCACTAACCAGAGAGACAGCGAGAGAGAGAAAGTGAGAAGTCACCCCCCAAGGAGGATGCCCATGCCACAATCCTCTCTCAGGATCTTGGACATGCACACACATGCGTCTAGTGTGATTTTCAAGCCACTGGGTTTGGGACTTGAACTGTAGTCGGCCATGTGAGAATCCAGCACCTTAACTACCATACCACCCACCGGCCCCTCCGGCATGATTTTTAACCTACCAGGTCTGGGACTCAAACCAGCCGTGTGGACTCGAGCCACCTTACCCTCCATACCACCTGCTGGCCCCAGCTTCAGTCCTTCATGTGGCTGCAGCATTACAGCATGATGCCTCATTGCCGGCGCCACTGTGGCTGGCCTAATTGTTGTTTTGAGGTGGGAATAACTTCACAACACAATTAGCTGGACAAAGTTAGATATATAGTAGGTCTACATTCTGAGGTTTATGTTTCTGAAATATACTATGGTAAGGGAATGCATTCTTTCCTTGTTTTTCAAAAGATCTTTATTATTTTTTTTTCTGGAGAGGTTTTTGCTATAGGGCGCATGCACTCGCCAGAAAGACAGAGAGAGACAGAGATAGAAAGCGAGAAATCACTCCCCAGGGTGGATGGTCACGCCGCAATCCCCTCTCCTCCATTCTCTTCTTGGGATCCTGGGAACGCATGCACACGCGCCCAGCGTGAGTTTAAGCCACCAGGTCCGGGACTCGAACCGCGGTTGACTATGTGGGAGTCCAGCGACATAGCCATTACGCTAACTGCTGGTCCCAAAAGGTCGTTATTTAGTAATGCTTTCTTACTTTTACTTATTGTTAAAGACACGTTTTCTAATGATTATTGAAACCTCCCCTCCTTTTCCCACCACCTATCTTAATTTCCTTTTCATTTTCTTTAAATAAGTGTATTTTTAAATTGCAGAGGGTGCATACACTCATAGAGGGATGGACAGAAAGAAAGCACTCGTCCCCCACTGGGGTGTGGTACTCTGCAATCCTTTTCTGCCATTTCTCCATCCTGTCAGGACTTTACGCATGCACATGTGCCTGGTGTGTTTTCAGGTTGCAGGGCCAGGTTTGAACTGTGACTGGCCATGTGGGATCTCGCTTGTTAACCACAGTGCTATGGATGTGGCACTAATAATATTTTTTATCAATAGAAATAATTTATACTTAAAGTTTATTAAATGTGAAGTTCTTATATCTTTGAATTTTGTGTAAGAGATGCTTGTATTTTTAGAATAATTAATCCACTTTTAGTCTTAATATCAGGGAAGAAAAACGTTTAATTTGGGACAGAAGAAGAAGAGAGAGCAGCGTTCACTGAGCCTGTGGTGTGGAGCAGGCCCTCTGCGAGATCCTCCACTCACACTGGACCGTCTTGACTGGATGTGGAGTGAACGGGGCATTGGGAGGCCAACTCACAGGAGTTTTGTTTGCTCGGCAGAATTCATGGCACTTATATATAAAGTACGGACCATCAGGGATGAAAAGCAGACTTCAGAAGGACTAGCTGTCATGTCATTTACATAGAGTGATTGGCATGTTAGATTGGATTCTCTCCACACTCCTGTTATTTCATTTTTTGGAGTGTGGCTGTCATGTATGATGGATTATCATTATGTGAAATCTTCACTTCAGACAATGGAGACTGGAGAAAACTCTCCTCTTTTTCTGGCTTCTGAAGTAGACCCAAGGCCTGACCTAAGTACAAGGCTTAGGTCCATCTGTGATATCGTATTAATTTTGGCTTATCGTTCTAGATTTTTAGGTGTACTTCAGGTTCTTTTTTATCTACATTTTTCTGGGAGGGTAGTAAGTAAATCCCCAAATCAAACTAATTTGTCTTTTAGAAGACATTTAAAACAAAGCTGGCAAGGAGAGAGCTGCATATGGGAGCAGCAGCTCCAGATGGATGTTTTGCGGGGGCTCCGAACTCGGGACCTATTTACTGTGGTCTCTGGCTCCATGGCTGAGTCACGGTGACCGCTGAGTGGCCACAGAACTTAACCTGAACTTACTGTCTGTACAGACTGTTCCCAGGTGTCAAATGGACATCCAGAGGACAGCCCCAGCAGGTCCCATGTTATATGGTTAGGATATTCCTGGGGTGGAGGACCAAAGCAACAGTTAGAAATTGTTAAATTCATCAAGTGAAGTGGCTTTTTAAAGTATTACAGTAAACCCTTTGTGAAGCATTAAACATGAGTACCTATATGTTTATACAATTTTTCAGTTGCTTTCTAATAACTGATTTGAACTTCACAGCTTTTTGTTTTGTTTTGAGAGCTTTTGACTGTAGGGTATATGTGCTTGCTGGAGTGACAGAGAGAGACAGAGGCAGAAAGTGACAAATCACCTCACAAGGGGGATGGTCATGCTGCAGTCCCTTCTCCACTCCCCTCTTGGGCTTTTGGGCACACACACATGCACCCAGTGTGACTGGGTCAAGGACTCAAACTGCGATCAACTATATGAGTCCAGTGATATAACCATTATGTCATCTGGTCCCAAACTTCACAGCTTTTGGGGTGGACTGAATAGGTATCACTCTTCCCTATGCAATTTTTTTTTTCTTTTTTAGTTTTGCTATAGGGCACATGCACTCGCCAGAAAGACAGAGAGAGACAGAGAGACTGAAAGCGAGAAATCACCCCCCAGCGGGGATGGCCACGCCGCAATCCCTTCTCCTCCATTCTCCTCTTGGGATCTTGGGCATACATACACATGCGCCCGGTGTAAGTTTAAGCCACCGGGTCTGGGACTCGAACCGCGGTCGACTATATGGGAGTCCAGCGACATAGCCATTACGCTATCTGCTGGTCCCATTAATTTTCTGCTTTTTTAGGCAGAGTCTTGTTGTGTTACCCAGGCAGGTCTTAACCTTTTGACTCTCCTGCCTGGCTCTAAGTTGCTGCGACTGTGGCTTCATGCCACCGGGCTTGGCCTTTCAGCTGGCCGAGTGGTCTTAGCTGCAGAGCAGTGTCTTAGTGACACACACCACTGCATGCTGCTTATTCCCTCATTTAAAAAATTATCTATTTATTATTTTTTTCAATTTGACCAGGAAGAGACAGAGAGAGAGGGAGAGTAAAGAAGCAAGCCACCAGATCCAAGACCGAACCGTGGTCGGCCATGTGGGAGTGCCGCTCCCCAACCACCGCACCACCACACCCTCATTTTCAGTTAACAGCTTTATTGAGATCCAATTTGCTGTTCAGTTCAGCTTACTCCACAGAAACTGATGGATTTACATGCTCTCCCCCCACCGTTCAAAATTTGTTTTGAGTGTTAAGGCTAAAGACATCACACATAGCTCAAGAGGGCATGAAAAGGTTTAGTATATGTGTAATGAGGCTTTCTAGGGGAGCAGTTCTGTTCCCAAATGTGTCCTAAAGTACCCTGAGAGACACAAGGGAAGGAGACCGGGCTGGGGGCTGTGTGTGTTGGGTTGGTAGGGATGAGGGTTCCCACGAGGGGTTTGAATTTCTTGCAGGTGCCAAAAGAGAGAGGGACTCCTGGACTTCCTAACGGTTTGCCCAGATGTTTGAGCACAGGGGACTGTGTCAGTAAAACAAACCATTCTTCACTCTCTCCCTCAACGCAGGTCCCTTCTGTGATTACGAAGTGTGTGGGGCTTTCCGTCACCAGCAAACATCTGCAGTGAACACCAGCTGGGTGTCCTCTGAGTTAGTTCCGTTCCAACATTATCTACCAGGATATGGTGTCAGAGTCCAGAGAGGAAGGGCTCAGTCTCTAAGGCCGTCCCCAGTTTCAGACTTAGGCTCAGCCCAAGTCTGGGCCTCTAGAACTTCTGACCATTGGCTATAACTTGGGGTTCCCACAGCCCCACCTCTCTTTTTGTTAGCAGTTTGCCTGAGTGGCTCTGAGAACTCAGGGAAACACTTATGACTACTCAGGTGACACTTAAAGATGCACAAGTAAATGGTTTACTGGAAAGGCTTTTTAAAGAATACAGATGAAGGGAATCAGCAGTTAGCATAATGGCTATGTCGCTGGACTCCCATGTAGTCGACCGCGGTTCGCGTCCCGGACCCCGTGGCTTAAAACTCATGCCGTGTGCGTGTGCGTGCGTGCCCAAGATCCCGAGAGGAGAATGGAGGAGAAGGGATTGCGGCGTGACCATCCCTGCTGGGGGGTGATTTCTCGCTTTCTGTCTCTATGTCTCTCTCTGTCTGCCTGGCGAGCGCACGCGCCCTGTAGTGAAAACCTCTCCAAAAAAAGAAAAAAAAAAAGAACACAGATGAAGATATGCATAGGGCAAGGTATGTGGGAAGGTGCAGGGAGCCTCCACGCCCTCTCTGGATGCTGCACCCGCCAGAAAGTGCCACGCATTCAGTTTCCAGAAGCTCTCTGAAGCCTGTCCTTTTGGGTTTTATGGAGACTTCATTGCACAGGCATAAGATGCCAAAAGCCTAGGTGGGGAAACCCAGCAAAGTCCGTCTGTTCAAATTCTTGGCCTCTCTGTGGCATTCCTTCTTCCTGGGTATAGGGGAAGGCCCTTCTAGAATGAGGATCTCAAAGGTGGAGGAAGATTGGAGTTTCTATGACCAGCCTAGTGATAGGTCATAGGTGAAAGGAGGCAGGAGAAGATCTGTCTTTCACCTTCATCTCTATGAAGCTGTTTTAGAAACCAAGGAGGGTGAGCCAGTGGCATGGTGGTTAAGGCATCTGGATTCCATGTGGCCAACTGGATGGTTCAAATCCTGGGCCTGGTGGCTTGAAAAATATGCTAGGCACATGTGCATGCATGCCCAAAATCCTGAGAGGAAAATGGAGGAGAAGGGATTACAGCACGGCTATCTCCCAGGAGTGATTTCTCCTTCTACAGCAAAACTAAAAAAAAAAAAAGAAAGAAAGAAAGAAAAAGAAAAAAACAAGGTAAAAAGGTTGAAGAGTTAGAGCCAGCAACTGTGGATGAAAATCTATATATATTGTAGTACCATAGGGATTAAGGTGGGGTGAGTTTAAAAGCTGTCAGCAGTAAAACATCAAGAATGAAGTCAGGTTCCTTGTTCTATTCACATACCGTAAAAGTCGCCCTTTTAACATGTTCACTTCAGTGGTCTTGGGTACAGTTACAGACTTTGTATTGTGTATAGATAATGTGTGTATCAGAAACACCATCTAATTTCTGTAAAAGAAATCCTGTACCCATTAGCAATCACCCCTTATTCCGCCTCCTCCCTGCCTTAGGCATTAATATGCCCTCCTGTCTCTGTGGGTTTGCCTGTCCTGGACACTTCATTTAAATGGAATCATCCAGCGTGGGTCTTTTGTGACTGAATGAAGCCAGTCACGTAGCGTGTTTTCCCATCCATTCAGAGGGTGGCGTGTGTTGGTCCTTTGTTCTTTCTGTGGCTGAATGATACTCCATTGTGTGGCTATGCCGTGTGAGGTCGTCATATTGAAAGATGATTTGAGAGTGAGGCTGCAATGCGAATGTCCGGTGTCAATATTAGCAGGAGAGGAAGACAAAAACATGGGCCTGGGCCTCAGAAGGGTGTCAGGAGCAGGCATCCAGTCTTGGGAGATGTGGCAATTAAAGGCGACATTTGAAGATATGAGCGTAAATGTGATCTCCAAACTGAAATAGATATACTTTTTAGGTGGCTGCTTTTTGGTTACTAGTAGATATCTATCTATCTATTTATGTCCTCTGATGAAATTCATGGTAATTATCATTTCAGAGTCAAGATCTATCAGTGGAAACAAATACTATTTGAATGATTAATTTTGTCATCTCTATTAGCATGAAACACAATTTTGGTTTTGTTAAATTCTTCACTCTACTTTCTTGCCCGCTAATTTTGTTGTTTGGAAAATAATTAACATTTAAATGTTGGTTAAATGCTTATTAATGGGACCAGCAGTTAGTGTAATGGCTATGTCGCTGGACTCCCATGTAGTCGACCGCGGTTTGTGTCCTGGACCCGGTGGCTTAAAACTCATGCCGGGCGCGGGTGCGTGCACGCCCAAGATCCCGAGAGGAGAATGGAGGAGAAGGGATTGCGGCGTGGCCATCCTCTCTGGGGAGTGATTTCTTGCTCTCTGTCTCTATGTCTTTCTCTGTCTGTCTGGTGAGTGCACGCGCCCTATAGCAAAAACCTCTCCTCCCCCTAAAAAAATGCTTATTAATGTTTTTCTGAGAAGCATTACTTTTTCCAATAAATGACTGCTAGGAAATTTTTTCATTTTTCCCATTGTTTTAAGTTTTAATTGAAATTTTTTTAGTTTATTGAAAAATGGTTGACAAAATTGTATAAATTTAAAATATAGAATGTGATGTGCGTATTCTGTGAAATAATTATTGAGTAATCGGAAAAGTCATAATGCATTTTTGCTTAGAAAAACAGAAAAATGTGTTAATGACTTTTCCAACAACCCAGTACCATAATCAGATTAGCTAACCCCTGTATCACTTCACTTAGTTATCCTTTTTTTATTTTAATTTTTTCATGGTTAAAGATAATTAAGACCATTGTTTTAAGCACTAACTTAGATTTGTAAAGTAAGTTCAATAGAATTTACCAGTGGCTTCAAATTTACTTGTTTATCATTTATACTCCTTAGTAAAGTTCAAATATCATCTTTTATATCTCAAAAAATACTCTCTGGTGTCTGCCCTTGGGCTGTTTAAAACAGATGATGACAATAATAAAATAATTTAAAATTTCTCAGTATCAGGTTTATTTATGCCACATGAACTGTTGCTTTTTAAGATTTTTTTCTCCAGGAGTATAGCAGGTAGGTTAATTGGCAGATATTCTGCATCCTCAAAACATAATTTTTTAAAAAAGTTTTTGCCATAGGGTGTGTGTGCTCACTGGAGAGAGAAAGAGAAAGGGAAAGTGAGGATCACCCCCCGTCTAGGGTAGGGGAGAATGGCCATGCCACAATCCCTTCTTCTCCATTCTCCTCTGGAATTCTGGGCACACAAGCACAGTGCCCAATGTGATTTTCAAGCCCCTAGGTCCAGGACTTGACCGTAGTCAGCTATGTGAGAATCCAGTGCCTCAACCACCACACCACCTGTTGGCCCCCCAGAACAGATAGTTTAACCTCTGTGTTTAGTGTTTAATGATGTCTAGTATTCAGTTTTTATGTAAATGAGTTTTCATGTTTTTTATCTGCCAGCTTGAAGACTTGGATTATGTCAAAACTTGAGAGTAATTTTGAATTGTATAGCTCTGCTTTAACAGAATCACCCTTTGGAAGTGGAATGTTCTAGAATCATAGAGTCATTTGGTTTTGTGCACTTGGCCAGTATCTCCACCTCTTTGATCTTGTGTAGCTATTAGACACATTTTGCATTAAAATACAAGAGACCCATCTGTTTGCTTTTATATGGGGTGTGGTGCCTAAAGTAGCCATAGAACACTGATGTTTTCTTGGGATCACATGACTGGATGATGTTCTCTCTAGGTCTGCTCTCACTGCATTACACAGGTTTACTAGTCCCCAGGTCAGTCATTATAATTCACTCCAACCCGAAATCTACAGATAGAAAATGAAAACCGTTGTGAAATAAGGAATGATATCACAGCAGATCTTAAAAGGGCAGTCACTTTTTCCCTGATGCATGTTGTGGCCAAGAGGGTTTTCCCTGTGTGGACCGTGGTCTTTCTCTTTAGTTAGCCTTTAATGTTTTAGGAAGGAGAGTGGTAAGAGTCAACTTGGGGTTGTATTAATGACCAGCTTCCCTATTAGTCATCCCTAAAGATTCACATGAGGTAGCATAGTGTCACCGAGTTCAGGCTGCAGTGGGAAGATCTGCATTCCTTATGACTAGAAATGATAGCCCTGCCGTGTGTGAGACTTCAGCATGTACGTACTTACGGATATCAATGCGCACTGGAGCGCTGCCTCAGAGGACACATGTCTGGCCAGTCTGGGTAGCTCTTTATCCGTGTTCTCATTTGCATCTTTGGGTACCAGAGGTGGGAGAGTTCTTTAAGGCAGAGCAAGCATACTGGCCTTCTCTAGCAAAGAGAGGAGGTGGACAGAAGTCAAGATTGACGGGACAATGTTACGTTTCCTTGTGGTTTGCTGTCAGTAAGCTTTTACCCACACATGCAAAAGGTTGTTTGAAGTGGGCTTACACGTGTTTCCATAGCAGCAGTCATCTTAGCAATTTTACTCGTTTTGGGGCTTTCTTTTCTTTTGCTTCTCTATTCCTTGCTGATATAGTATTAAACAGCATATTTAGGTCAAGGAAAGAGGTGTTTGCTAATATAGATGCTAGGCTAAGCATTCTGGGAGAGTGCTTTCTTGCAGCAGATGAACATTCTTTGTGCCTTCCAGCAGCATCTGCAGCAGTGTGGCTGTCTGGCACTGTCTTTTTCATTTTGGGCAGGTTCTGAGATTCAGAACAATCCCAAGCACATCACAGGAGCCGGCGGTTTTCTGGTAACCACATGTAATCTTTGGCTTATTTGTTCTCAGGTCTCAACAGTGAAGCAATCCACTGGAAAAATGTTACTTTAAAGGTTTCGATGCCTGTAAGGTGTGTCGTCTTGTTTTTGCACCACCCCTCCGCTTTTACACTCGGAGCCTGGATTTTTTTTTTTTGTCAGGCTGTTGGGTAGGAGCGGATTTTAGCACGACAGCTCGGAGCTTCCCTTCTGTTCCGGTACCGGTAGCTGCTTGTCATGAAGACGGTACAGTGGGAGCCTGTTTCTCAGGAGCCAAGGAAGACGATGTGGAAATGGAGTAGAGATTGCTAGAAATCTGAACATCCACACCTTGGGGATGGGTTGCACTACTAGTGTGATTCTGTTTAAAGGCATCCGCACGGTCTTTGAAAGAAACTGTGCTTATATGTGCAAACAGCAAGGAGAGAATAATGCCCTTGAATATACAGCATACGACTGGACAAAAGAAGATTCAGAACTACTGATCTCCTCCGGTCTGGTAAATGCTGTCTTGCTTAATTAACAAGTAGTTTGATGGTGTTAGAATAAACTAGCTTTTACTTGTAAAGCAAATATATTTATTTCAATATGCTTGTGTGTGTGTGTGTGTGTGTATAGTGTATATATATGTGTGTGTGTGTATGTATATATCGTCTGTGTGTGTAAATGGGTAAATTTGAATGATGAGATGCCTGTTTGCATGTGTGAGGATGCCATGTATTACTCAAAGCTAAATACATTCAGAGAGGAGCTGGAGTGAGATATTTTATTGCAGAATAGTTTTCAAAGGTAGCTTTATGAGCTTGCATGTTCTTGGTATGTCCCAGAAATAATACTTGGGAAAGTATGTATTTAGGGTGTTATATACGTGGCTGCTCTCCCAGTGATAGTGAATTATTTAGTCCCTTTACATCTTAGTCTTTTACTTGGCTAGGTTTTTCTTACTAATGGCTTGTGGTCAGTCCTTTGATTCAGGGGGAGAAATTTAAAGGGAGTATGGAAGAAAATGTAATGGGCGTGAGGAGAATATTTATAGTTTTATTTTAAAAAGCTAGCTATTTTGAATGTTTTTGGGGGAGGTCTTGAGAGTGAAAGGGAGTTTGGTGTGACGTGACACTTCTGTGCTCTGTCCGCCCGTCACGAGGCAGGGAGAGGTGTCAAGTCGCAGATGGGTGTGCCTCTTGATGGCCTGCTCACCGATACCAGGTTTATGAGGACGCTGCATATCGGTCTCCTCCCCTCTTGGGATACCTTCCCATTTCTTCCCTCTGTTCTTATCACAGTTTTTGTCAGAACGTGTGGGAACAAATGCATGTGCGAGTTTCTGTGTGTGTCTTGCCAGCAGCTGCCCGCTGGGGCGGGGCGTGCGAAACACCGAAACGTTTCACGGTTGTGAGGCTGCTGTCTGAGACTGAGAAGGGGGTGTTGCATGCCAGATGCGCCTTGGGGTCAGATCGAGTTGCCCGGCCTTGCAGGGTCTGGAGCAGGGATGCTTCTCGCGGACGGGCTTATGTGACAGTAGCGCTTGAAGTACTCGGGAGGAAGAAAGGAGAGCGTCACTAGAGGCAGCTGATGTTATGGAATCAGGGTTAGGTGTGGTGTGGAATTTAAGTGGCGCTACATTAACTGTTGAGTATTTTACGCTCTGATGTATTTTGGAATATGCTTGTAAGAATGATGGGTATCAGAGATGAGAAAGAGCAGATCTCGACACCGCTCCGTCCCATTAGTCCTGACTCGACGACCCAGGGCCTCCCTGGGCCAGTGATGGCAGTGTCCCTCCTGTGCCACAGGCTGCTGGTCCCTGAAGCCGGATGATTTGTCATTGGTTAATCTGACTTTAAAGATTCTTATTTTGGGGGACCAGCAGTTAGCGTAATGGCTATGTTGCTGGACTCCCATGTAGTTGACCACGGTTCGAGTCCCGGACCCGGTGGCTTAAACTCATGCCAGGCGCGTGTGCGTGCATGCCGAAGATCCTGAGAGGAAAATGGAGGAGAAGGGATTGCCATGTGGCCATCCCCCCAGGGCGTGGGGGTGGTGTGATTTCTTGCTTTTTATCTCTCTGTCTTTCTGGCGAGAGCATGCGCCCTATGGCAAAAATCTCTCAAAAAAAAAAAAAAAAAAAAAAAAGATTCTTATGCTTTTCCCTTTTGTTGCACAAGGGAATGGTAACATGCCAGGAGCTTCATCAGAGCTTTGGGCCAGGGCTTCTGCAACGCAGCTCCTGTGCACCGCCCAGATCAGCAGGACCTGTGTGCTTGTGGCAACTCGCTGTGGCTGGAAAGATGCACCCTCTCACTCCTCACTGGTCTTCCTGTTTCTGCCCTTGCCCCCAGAGCCTCCTCTCCTTGCGGCAGGCAGAGTGGTCCTTTGAAAAGGCAAGTCAAGTCATGTCATCAGTCTGCTTACAGCCCTTTTGGTAGCTCAGGGTCAAATGCCAAATCCTCAGAGTGGCCTGCAGAAGGATCTCAGCTATGCCCACTGCAGCTCGCTTCCTCCTCTTCACCTGCTGCTGCTTCCTCACTCCTCCTCATTCCTCTCCTTGTTCTCACCACTCCTTGCTGTCGTCTCCTTCTAGAACATCTTCCATTGCCTGGCTCCTCCGGGTCTTCACTCAGACCCTCCTGACCACTGTTTCACCCTGTAATGCCCCTCGCCTCTCTTCTGCACTCCCTGTGTAGTTTCTTCATGGCACTTATCTTTACCTGCTGTATTCATAGACCAAAATAATAGCCTAAGTATAGTAATAGTGAGTAGTAGTGTTACTTAGCGTATATTTATGGTACTGTAAGAATAAAATAAAGGATGGCAGGAGGGTTTTTTTTTTTTTTTTTTTAATCCTTTTGCCAAAGGGTACGTGCACTTGCCAGAGAGAGACAGAAAGAGAAGGAGAGAGTGAAAGCACCCCCTCACCTCCAGTAGGGCATGGTCATGCTGCAGTCCCTTCTCTTCCATTTCTCTATCCTGTCTGGATTTGGGGCATACATGCACAAGAGTCCAGCATGTATTTCAAGCTGCCAGGGCCAGGATTCGAACCAGGCAGCCGACCACTGGGATCCGGCTTCCTTAACCACTGAGTGATGGAGATGGAACCGGCCTGGTAGCAGGAGTTTTTTTTTTTTTTTTTAAATCTGTTTTATTCACTGCTCTGTCCTAACAGCTAGAACAGTCCCTGGTTTATACTAAGTGCTCAGTTAATGAATGATTTCTGATGAAATGGTTTCACTGTCCTGAGCCTGAACTTAGAGAAACGGCCGAGAAGATATACTGGGATCGCTTGATTCTGAAACTTAAGTGTGATCTTTTTCATAGTTTTCTCCGAACAATAACTGGCTCACCTTTAATAATCTCTCCTATCCTGTTGACACTCAACTCCCCCGAGTTGTACTTTCCAACCCTTTAATCCTGGCGTTTTGTCAAGAGGTTATGTGGTTCAAGGCTGCATGTTTTGAGTGTTTGCTATGGTCGGGATTGGTAATTGCTTATGCTCTCATCCAGACTAGCTCTGTGGAGAGCTGCTCCGTGGCACGCTGAGAATCTTACTGTCTGGTTTGAGCCACCCACACCTCCTCTTAAAGGGCCCTGCCTATTGGCATTCCCTTGAGTTCCCTTTGTGCACAGGTAGGCTGGCCTTGTGGCAGAGAGGGTCCTTGTCAGGGCCCTCCGCCTTGTAGGGAGGGTGTGTGTCCTACCTGCAGCTCAGGTGGTGATTCCAGCCACAGGCTGCCATAACTGTCAGCAGGGAAGGGCTGCATTTCACCTGTCCTTGGAGGGCATACCCTCATCTGAGCCACTCAGTACAGACCAGGTTCTGTGGGGGAATATCGTGTCCACAAAGAGTAACCCGAAGGACTGGAGCCTTGCATTCTTCCAGACTCTGCATGTCCCCAGGGTCTGCCCATCATTCAGAGGGCCACATCCCCAGACGGCCTTGTCTGGACCCCAGTGGGATTTCTGCTCTTGGCTGACACTGGAACACATAAGAAACATCCTTGTGAAAGGGGGTGTGTACTGTAAGGATGTTGTTGCGGGCATTGCTGGCTCGCTTCTGGAGCAGCAAGAGTCATTGTAGCGTAGTGAAGAGTGCTGACTCTGGGGCAGGCAGGTGGTGTGTTGAGGGCGCTGGACTCCCACATGGCTGACTGCGGTTTGAGTCTCGGACCTGGCGGCTTGCTTTCTCATTTTCCCTCTGCCTCTCACTCTGTCCTTCTCTGGTCAAATTAAAATAAATAAATAAAGTTAAATAAAAAATAATTCTTTAAAAAAAGAAAAGAGTGCTGACTCTGGAGTCAGCCTTTGAAGTTTGAGTCCTAACCCTACAACTGTGTGACTTTGGACAATTTACTTAACCATTCTGTTTCTCCCTCATTACCTGCTATATTGTAGGTAATCACAATACTTACTTCATAGGGTTATTAAATGAGTGAAAATTTCTAAAACTCTTAGGACAATGTCTTGCACATACGTAAGTGCTAATTGTGGGCTATTAATAACATTGTCATTATTTATGCCCCCTCCCCCCCTTTTTTTCTGGTGTTTCCTTTATGAAGAGCCCTGAAAGAAATTTCTTCTTTCCATACTTTCAGTGGTTGTGCACTTCCTGAGGAACTACTTTGTTTTTATATAGTTCACTTAACTGATTTTGGCCAAGTCTTCAGTTAACTGTTAATATGATGTAATTTTAACAGATATGTAGGCTCTTTCGAAAATTTTTATGTATGTTGTGTTTCAATTTTGCTTATTTTCTTGTATTACCAACTTATCATAGTGTGCTTTTTCTCATCTGCTTATTAAAGTACTTTTTAATTGTATTTATATGTATGTATGTATATACATAAATCACTTTAAATCTGTTTAGAACAAAGGAAAATATCAGATAATAAGCTAATAGCTGTATAGTGAAGAAAAATTTTTATGATTATTGAGGATGACTGAAGTGCAAAAGAGCTATCTTGAGTGCAGCTGTTAGCTTAGGCCTGGGCTATGCATTTTCTTACTGAAAGGTTATTTTTATTATTTAAACAGAGTGAATCTGTCTCCTTGTAGATGGTATATTGCGAACTGGACTTATTTGGCAATTGAGGACAGACTGAGTTTCAAGTATTGACACTTCATGTTTGACTAGTAATTATTTTGGAGAGATTTTTACTATAGGGTGTGTGTGCTTGCTGTAGAGACAGAGAAAGACAGAAAGCGAGCAATCACCCGCCAGTGGGGATGGCCATGCTGCAGTCCCTTCTCTTCCATTCTCCTCTCGGGATCTTGGGCACACACGTACATGTGCCTGGCATGAGTTTCAAGTTGCCAGGTCTGGGACTCTAACCATGGTCGACTACGTGGGAGTTGAATGACATAACCATTATGCCATCCGCTGGTCCCTTGACTAGTAATTTTACATCAAGGGGCAGGACTGAGTTGGGATAGATTTTATTTCTGATAGAGTTTTCTTAAAGTATTTTACCTTTTGTAATTTATTGAATAGATTGATCTGGGGCCAGCCAGTGGCGTGGTGGTCAGGCAGCTGGATGCCACGTGCTCAGCCAGGTGGTTTGAGTTCCGGACTCAGTGACAACATACTAAGCATGTGTGCTTGTGTGCCCGAAATCCTGGGGGGAGAATGGAGAACAGATCATGCAGGAGCTTTCTCACTCTCTCTTTTTCTTTCTCTTTTTCTCCAGGGAGCACACATGCCCTATAGCAAATTAAAAAAAAAAAAAAAAAAAAAAAAAAAAAAAGAAGGGCCAACAGATGGCTTAGTGGTTATCTCTCTGGACTCTCACATGGCTGACTGTGGTTTGAGTCTCAGACCCAGTGGCTTAAACTTCAGGGCAGGTACGTGTGCATGTGGCCCAAGATCTCAAAAGAATGGAGAAGGATTGTGGCATGGCCCTCTCCCCTGGAGGGAGATTTCTCACGTCCCCTCTCATTGTTTCTGTCTGTTTCTCTCTCTCTGGTGAGAGCATGTGCCCTAAGGCAAAAACCTCTTAAAAAAAAAAAGTATCTTGAATGCATATTTTTTGGGTACCGAGTGTACAATGATGGGGATGCTGACTCATAAGATATGCAAGGACTATGTGAGGACAGGAGAGACTTTAACCTTGAGGGCTTCCATAAGGATGGAAGCTTGAGCTGAAACAAAATACTTGAGAAATTCCACTTTTCCGTGTCTGGAAAGGTTTGTGATGGAGCCAGCCATACTGCCTAGGACTTGACCTATTTTAATCATAACTAGTAATATCATTTTACTGCCTTAGCATGACTAGAGAAGCACTGAAGAGCTGTGGGATTATTCTGTGGCGTGTTCTGTCTTTGACAGTCATAACTAAAGTGGAAGAAGCTGTTCATTTATTACCCAGGTAGCAGCCAGGACCTGTCAGCTGCTTCATTAAGAGCCCCAGCGAGGGCAGACGGCTCGAAGTCACACGCCTGTCCTCACTTCTTCACTTCCTTTTGTGACATGTTGGGACAGTGCAGCTACAATTTTACTCTTTGTAAATTAATATTTAACTTTTTTTTTTTTTGGTCTCACTGCCTTAAAGCCTTCAAGTTTTTCATGGTTCTTTTATTCCAGGATTTGCTAAATGTCTTCAGCATGTCCTCAACCTTTGTTGACCATATTGACATTTATCAGACAACTTTCATCTTGCAGGCTAAATAGTCCGTTCTAAAAAAACAAAACAAAACAACTGTTGGCTATGAAAATCTCTTAATTTATCATGTGCTTATTTAAGAGTCATTTAGTTACGATGTGTCCTGTGTAAAGGGACCAGAGTTGTAGCAGTACGCTCTCTGGCCTGTATGGCCCTCAGTCTTGCTCGCGCTTATCTGTGTGTGTGTTTGGGGGCAAGGACAGGTGGGATGGGGTGGGGGGTAAATAGTACAATCAATACAGTTGGTAAACGAATAGGGCATCATTCCTGTCGGCTCCAGGCAGTTGGGAAGAGTAAGACCTGTGGTGATTGTAAGACGTGTTTCTTAAGATCTCCTTGTTACTCCCTGTGACCCCCTGGAGGTGTGAGGATGGCAGGAGCCTGCTGGTGCTGGGCCGGAGCCTGCAGCATTCCTCTGGACCTCGGCTTTGGGGAGGCCGTGTTTTCCATTTATTTGTCATATCCTTCCTAATAATGCCAGTGGCTGTCGTTGTCTATTTTGAGCACAACGATAGATTGGGCTGATGTTTTCAAGGAACAGTCTGCGCTGATTCCTAGATCCATTTCCTGCCTCTCAGCTGAGATTGCCTCCCTCTGTTGTCGCCTTTTTTTTTTTTTTTTCAGTGCAGCCAGTATGAGCCAGTGGAAGAGAGGGGCCTGGTCCTTCCCCTGCACTTTGTTAAGATTGACCATCTTATTTATCAGTGGGATTTATTTATTTTTCTTTTTTTGGAGAGGTTTTTGCTATAGGGCGTGTGCGCTCACCAGAAAGACAGAGAGAGACAGAGAGACAGAAATCGAGAAATCATCCCCCATGGGGGATGGCCATGCCGCAGTTCCCCCTTCTCCATTCTCCTCTCGGGATCTTGGGCACGCACACACATGCACCCACTGTGAGTTTAAGCCACCAGGTCTGGGACTCAAACCATGGTCGACTGCATGGGAGTCCAGCAACATAGCCATTACACCAAGTGCTAGTCCCCAGTGGGGTTTATGTTTATACTTATTCAATTTTAGATTAGTAATAAGCATTTATTATAGAATCGAAGCATGCTACGTCCACCACACAGCTCTAAACACTGAGTCAAGCATTTTGAGGGACAACCTACCAGGATTTTGTGCATGGGTAGCCCTGTTCATAAAACATATATGTAATGGTTACTATGGATGAATTGTGGCCCTTTCCTCCCCAATTGGTATGTCGAAGCTCTGTCTAACCCTAAATGTGATTGTATTTGGAACAGAGCCTATAGGAGGCAGTGAAGGTTAGATGAGGTCTTAGGGTGGGTCCCTAATCTGATAGGACTGCAGCATTACAGAAGAGGGAAGAGAGAATCCCCCCACAGACTGTGCATGCACCAGGTAAGGACACCAAGAGAAGCCAAGAGGCCAGTCACGTGCCAGCCTCTTCATCTTGGGCGTCCAGTCTCCAAAACTGTGAGAAAATGAATTTCTGTGGTATTTGTCATGGCCTCCCAAGCTGACTAATCCACAGTGTAACAGGAGTGTTATTGTATTATATAGTCTTGGATCTTGCTTTGAAAGGCCAAAAAAATGTATCACAAATATCCTTCCATGTCAATTAGTGTACATTTACACCTCGTTCTTTTTTGTTCAAATTTGTTCATTTCCTTCTTCTGAGAGAGGACGAGGGAAGGGAGGCAGTCCAGTACCTCCCGCAGTCAGTGTCCTCACGCTGAGCTCACCTCAGGCTCAGCAGGCCTGGTCAGAGAGTGCGCACCGGTGTCTCCGGAGGGCCCAGGATGCAAACCCAGCCCCGTGTAAGCCAGGACATTTACTGTGCCCGTCCAGTTGCAGTACGGTTGCTTCACTGCCTGGCCCCAATTACGCCTCACCCTAATGGTGTCATTTCACGTTATGGATGTAACATATTTTACATAAGTCGTACCTGCTATTCCATTTTTTTTTTAAAGAGAGATTTTTGCTATAGGGTGTGTGTGCTTACCAGAGAGAGACAGAAAGTGAGAAAACAACCCCTGGTGGGAATGGCCACACTGCAGTCCGTTCTTCTTCATTCTCCTCTTGGGATTTTGGGCATGTGTGTACACATACATGGAGTGAGTTTTAAGCCAGCAGGTTTAGGACTCAAACCACAGTCGATTACAAGGGAGTCTGTGGGAGGCTGCGCACCAGCGAATATTGCCGGTTTCTCAGAGAGCAAACAATTACACAATGCCAAAGGCCATGATTGGCTCCCCTTCAAAACCTCACCTTCAAAACCATACTCTGATTGGCCACTTCCCATAGCAAATTGGTGAGCTTAGAATCCCTCAGATTTGCATATCTGGCACCTCATGATTGGTCTACAAAAGCAACCAGTCATAACCCACCTTTTACAATGCTTCATTCAACCAATCACTGCCCACCAACATGTATATAACCACGATCCCTGGCCCACAATCGCCAGACGACCCGGACGACCCTGAAGAACTGTGACACCGCGTTGTCTCCGGAAGACCCTGAAGAGCTGTGACACTACGTCGTCTCTGTGCTGCCCACAATAAACAGATGACCCTGAAGAGTTGTAACACTGCGTCGTCTCCGTGTTGTAACACTGCGTCGTTCGTCCCGTCTCTCACTCCTTCCCTCAGGAAACCTGTTCGACTGTCCCCCGGGACAGGACAGGAGTCTAGCAATGTAACCATTATGCCATCTGCAGACCCCACCCACTATTCCATTTTTTTCTTGATTATAAATACTGTGATAAACATCATTGCATATGTATATTTTATTTTATTTTTTAATTGCCAGAGAGTGGGTGTAATCACCAGAGAGAGAGAGAGAGAGTGAGAGCACCCCCAATGAGATGTGACCGTAACACAACCCATTTTCCTCCATTTCTCCATCCTGTCATGATTTTGAGCACACAGGCACACAGTGCCTGACATGTTTTTCAATCTGTGGGGGCCAGGATTTGAACCACAATTGGCCATGTGGGATCTGGTTCCCTATGCATGCACTTAACTGCTGTGCTGCAGGGCCAGCCCTGCATGTGCACCTTAAACACTAGTCAGATTGTTTCTTGGCAGATTTCTAGACCCAGAGTAACTGGGTCAAAATATATTTACCGTTTAGAAGATTTTGTTATATGTATATCCAGATTGCCCTCCAGAAAGGATTATTTTAAGGTGTTTAAAAATTCAAGACAAGGAAGTTTGTACTTTTTCCCTTGTGATTTGAAGCAGTTTGCTCTCATGATTCTTTTTATTACTGTTAAGCTGTTGATTGGGTTGTCTATTGAATAGAATACAGCGACTCAGGCAAGTGAACAGTCATGCTGGGTTCAAATGAACATGAATTTGCCTCCATCCTGGAAGTATGACTGCTAATATTCTTAAATATCCCTGGAGAATTCTGAACGGTCCATCGTGGGGGTGGGAGCGTGTGTTTTCTGGAAGGCCTTCACCTTCTTGGAGCTGGAATAGCTATGTCAGGGACGTCAGAAGGAAAGAGCAGCAGACCGCAGGGTGGGAACGTGGACAGCTGTTGCTGCTTCGCTTAAGGCTCGCTTGTGAAATAGAGTATCAGAGTTGCTTTTTATTTCTCCCATGGCCTTCTTGAGAAGCAGCAACTTTTTTGGTTGTTGTTGGTTTTTTGCTTTTGAAATTTAAAAATGGATTTTATTTAAGATCTGAAATTCGATTCCTAAAATAGCACCTTCTGCAGAAAACTGGGTACACAATGATGCATTGCCTCTATCATGTTGGAACATGCTTTAGACTCAAATACAAAAGCCATGTGACAAACCACCATCCTTCAACAGTTTGAGCAAAGATAGGATGCCCAGTGAATAACAAAGATGGACCTGCAGAGGGTGGGCTTACTTATTTAGTAAGGTTCTTGCTATAGGCGTGTGCACTTGCCAGAGACAGAGAGACAGTGAGAGAGGGAAAGTGAGAAATCACTGACCCCCCCAGGGAGGACAGTCATGCTTTCCTCGGATTTAGGGCCTGCATGCCATGCACCTGGTGTGATTCTCAAGCTGCCAGCTCTGGGACTTGAACCACAGTTGACCATATGGGAGTCCAATGCCTTAACCACTATGCCACCTGCTGGCCCCAAGGATGGGCTGTTTTAGTAAAAGCATCATTAAAAAAGAAAACAAAAAGTACAAATGCATGGGTTTTCAGGTACATACATTAAGTTGAACTTTTGGCATTAGGACATCAGAGCGTTGTGTCACATTTAACACATACTAGAAAATTGTGTGGTGTCAAAGGGATAGAACCTCCAGATTCAAGCCATGTTGCCCACTAGGCAGTGAAATGTTCTATTGAATGTTTCTTCTTTGTCTAGTTACTGCATACACTGGTAGCAACTTCGAAATGAGAAAAGAAGCTTGGACTCCTATTTTCTGTTTAAAACGAAATAGAAACCAAGCTGAAACATAAGTCATGTTATATGGGAACAATTTTAAAGACTGTCGATTACACAAGACAAATGTAAGAATGAAAGGTGTGTATAGATCCCAGATATAGCAGAGTGGTCAGTACACCCTCACAGGACTTGGCCATGGACTCGGCAGGAGCCACTTTGTAATCACTGGCAGCAAACAGAGATGCCCGATTCTTTGCCAGATGTTGCAGGAAGCACGCAGATAGCGCCAGCAGTAACTCAAGGCTGTTCTCATCAAGGGGCCTGCAGGCCAGCATTGCTCTGATTCTTAGACATGATCTCAGTAGGTGGGGTGCCCCATAAACGTGGGCGTCCGTGCATCACAGTGAGCCGAGAGGACTTCGGAGAGCAGCTGAGTGCCTAGCGTGGCATTGGAGTATTCTTTTTTTCCTGCCACAACTTTGTGAACTGCATGCTCCTTGTCATCAGTGTCGCCCTGCTATTCCTGCTATTTGCAGCTTTTTTTTTTTTTTGGAGGAAGTTGGGACAGCTGTTTCTGCTGGGTCACTAAGTCCCAAGTCTTTCAACAAGCCACAGTTTCAGTTTTCTGGGACTCTTCACTTTGGTCTCCATTCTGTTCTTGAACGCCTTCTCACTTTCAGCAGTGGGGTCTGCCCCGGCCCTTTTCTTCTGAGGGGCTGAGGTGCTTCACTGGTACTGCCACCATCTCCGTTTGCAGAAGTCTTCTGCTTGTTTCTTTCTTGTCTTCCTCACCGATCCTGAAGGGGGTTACTCTGCAGAGTGACCCCTCCGTCTTCCTGGCCGAGCTGGCCCCTGACTTGCCTGCTGGGGACTAGCTGTCTTCTTTTCCAGGAGGCCCCTCTCAGCTCATTTCTCTGCTCCTGGTCAGTCTCAAAGTTGTCTTCTTCTGCAGATTGTTGTCCATGAGTCTGAGAACCGGCTTCCTGGAACTCATTCCACCCTGTTTTCATTCCAGCCAACATTCTTCCTTCTTTCCCTTTCAAAAGACTCCTGGTGATTTTCCAGATGAAATCTGATAGATCTGGGATGGCCTGGAAGGATGGAGGGGAGACACAACCCGAGATCTTGTCCTCAGGGACGGTTCTGCCATCAGGGTCAGATCTCCTGCTCCTTAGCACAGCACAGACGTAGCTGCTCTGAGGGTGACCTGGGAGGAGAACCCAGTTCTTCCCAGCAGCCGGCACAGGAGCATTGCCGTTCCTCCAACCACTGTAGTGAAGCCAGCTTTTTTCACTTTTTAAAAAGTAACATTTAGGGAACCAGCAGTTAGTGTAATGGCTATGTCGCTGGACTCCCATGTAGTCGACCGCGGTTTGCATCCCGGACCCGGTGGCTTAAACTCATGCCGGGTGCGTATGCGTGCGTGCCCAAGATCCCGAGAGGAGAATGGAGGAGAAGGGATTGTGGCGTGACCATCCCCCCTGGGGGTGATTTCTCGCTTTCTGTCTCTCTGTCTCTATCTGTCTGGCGAGCGCGCGCGCCCTGTAGCGAAAGCCTCTCCAAAAAAAATAAAAAGTAACATTTATGTTGTCTTTCATATTTAGAAGGCATAATTGTTATAGAAAATTTAGAAATGACAGAGAAAAAAGAAAACAAAAAGCATGCATAACTTCACAGTCCCAGGAATTATTACTGCTTCCTGTGCAATGTAATGTCTTCTAATATTTTCTCTACTTATGTAAATATTAAAAATGGGATGATAACCCATAACTCGTTCCTGATGCCTTTTTCACTTACTATTTTATCGTGAGGGGTTTTCCCTTTTATTGTCTCTGACAAGTGCACATGTCCTATGACAAAAACCTAAAAAAAAAAAAAAAAAAAAAAAAAAAAAAAAAAAAAAAAAAAAAAAAGCTAAGGGTTAAGGTTTGAGTATAAAGTGTGTTTTTACATTTGTTTCCTTGGGAAATAGCCTTTCATAAAGTAGATCAAGCTTGTCTTTATATGGACTCCCTGATGCATTTTGATGAAAGAAAAATTCCAGCGTGGCAGCTGCATCCTCAAGTAACCTTGATTTGAATCTGCATTTTTTTCTATATCCGGTCTTTTCTAACAAAAGGAGACCTAGCAAAATAGAAGCAGAAGTGGTACCAGAATTTTCAAAGTATATTAATGGTTGCAGGAAATATATCTGTGTTTTTATAGGAGAATAGTAATAGTTTTTATTTTATATGCTATACGGCTTCCAAAGATTATTTTCCTCTACCTAGATTGTATACATGTAGTGAGTTTGGGTATGAGGTGTGTGTGTGTGTGTGTGTACAAGTACATAGACATATTCAGACTGTGTGTATATATGTGTGTATAGTTTTGTTGTCTGCTCAGTGCTGGGATATTAGATGAAGGGGTACTATATTATTTTTTCCATGACCCTGACTGAGCCTGAGCTTGGATTGTGACATGAAGACCCTCTCGGGCTTATGTGTCTCTCTGTATCTCTCCCTCTGTGTATGTGTGTGTGTATGTGTGTGTGTGTGTGTGCGTCTTTCTTTCATTCAAGAAATTAAATAAATGACACACAAAAAAGATTAAGTCAAGATGGAGGAAATGAATGAATCCCAACACAGTGGAAGAAAAAGATGAGACCAAGGGGCCAGCAGGTGGCATGGTGGTTAAGGGTGCTGGGCTCCCACATGACCGACAGCAGTTCGAGTCCCAGACCTGGTGGCTTGCTCACTTTCACTATCTCACTCTGTCCTTCTCTGGTCAAATTTTAATAAATAAATAATAAATCAATAAAGTTAAATAAAGTAATTCTTTAAAATTTTTTTTTTTAAAGGACGAGACCAAAAAGAACAGGGAGCCTAGTGCAGCTTGGGAAATAAAAGTGAAGATTAGCAGGAAAAGTAATTGCTGAATTCCACAAGAGATCAAAGGGCTATGTGAGCTAACTGAGCAGGGACGATGGAGAAGAGCTTAAGAGACGGTGACATTTGAGCCGGATTTTTGAGGATAAGCACCAGTGCTCAGATTAGGTTGTGCACGTGGGTGGGGATGACTGAAGGAGTCTCGGGTTCTGTGGTGCTCAGGGGCACTGAGACATCCAGAGCTTGGGTCCGGACGAGCCATCCAGTTGGTGAAGAGCTATCTGTGTGGACTATATGTTCACATCCTGAAGCCTGCAGGCCACTTGGGGATTTTCAGAGCCACCTTTTTTTTTTTTTTTTTTTTTTGAAGAGAGGTTTTTGCTATAGGGTGCATGCACTCACTGGAAAGACAGAGATAGAGACCGAAAGTGAGAAATTCCCCCCCCCCCCCCCCCATAATGGCCACAGCACAATCCCTTTTCTTCTTTTCCTCCATTCTCCTCTTGCGATCTTGGGCACACATGCACATACTCCTGGTGTGAGTTTAAGCCTCTGGGTCCAGGACTTGAACCACAGTTGACTATGTGGGAGTCTAGCGACGTAACCACTATGCCATTGGCTGGTCCCCAGAGCCACCTTTAACATCTGAGTGGGGTCAGATCAGAAAGGGAGAGACTGGAGATGGAGTGGTGAGAGCTTAGAGGCCCCACATAAACTGTATGACTTAGGGCGTGAGGGACAAGGGTCAAACTGGACTGGTTTTTTTTTTTTTAAATGGAGCTGGAATTGACTTGACCGTTGCAGGCTGGAAGTGGATGAGGGAGCAGGGAATGTCAGCACCCAGTCTGCTGACCTGGGAGGTGCGGACGCCACTAATCAGATGCAAGCACAGAAGAGGAGGCAGGCTTACGTGGAGGTGGGCTTAGAGCCGAGGGAGGTCATGGGTTCACACTTGGTCTTGCCGAATTCCGGTGCTCGAGGAACCTTCAGGTCAGGTAGAAACCCAACTTTTGTACTCCTTGTTGTTTTTACAAGTTGGAGTCTCTCTTTAAGAAAAGGAAGAAGAGAGGCCAGCAGATGGCATAGTGGTTACATCGCTAGATTCGCACATGGCTAACCACCGTTCGAGTCCCAAACCTGGTGGCTTCAAATTCACGCCGGGTGCGTGTGCATGCGTGCCCAAGATCCCGGGAAGAGAATGGAGGAGAAGGGATTGCGGATGGCCATCCCTCCTGGGGGGTGATTTCTCACTTTCTTTCTCACTGTCTCTGTCTCTTCTCTCTGGTGAGCGCACATGTCCCAGAAGCAAAAACCTCTATAAAAAGAAAAGGAAGGAAAAGGTACAAATAGCAGGTTAGGTCCAGCACCTTGGGAGGAGCCTGTGCAAGGGCAGGTCCTGGAGCAGAACCCTCATTTCCTGCTCCTCAACCTGCTCCTGCTTCAGGGCAGGTGGCCGAGGCCCCCTAACTGATGTCTCCAGGCCGTGTCACCCTTGATGTCACACAGCCCTCAGGTTCTCTCTCAGCCACAGGCTGGCTGACATCTTGTTTAGACTGTGAGCTGATTTAGGTGAACTCAGGGCTTACCTTAGCGCGAGGTCTGGGCAGGCCCATGTACCCATGGTGTGCCTTCGGACTGATCTGCAAAGTGGAACACTGAGTGGAAACTGAAAGAGAAAGCCACAAAGGGGGTCATGTGTTGGGGGAAGGGGGGGTCCCGGCTGCCATCATGACCCCTGCTCATGACAGAATGAGGGTGAAAATCCACTCTATATTTCGACTGCCAAGAGGAACGGGTAGCCACGTGCACAGAGAACACAGGGCTCCTAGCGCTTCCTTTAATTTCGGAGCTCAGGGGAGCTATTTTACCCAAAGTCTCTCACTTAAAACAAGACCTTTTAAACTAAATTTAAGCGGTTCGAATAGAGACTGAAAAGTCATTTTATAATAGTGAGTAAATGTAAGGCAGTGCACTGAGCTAATTATCCCAGTAATACAAAACGAGTTCCAGAGCGGTAAGATGGGAGTGGGAAGAGAATCCCGGAATTGTTCAGTGTGTTCTTTGAGCCGAAAGGCTTTCGTTGCAGGGAGGAGATCGCTGACACCACCAAGGATGGGGCTGTATTCGGGCAAATGTGTGGAGGTCCCTCCACCTCCTCCCGTGACCTCTCTTCTGCTCTGCCTTGGCCTTTGCAACCCCCCAGCTCAGTGCCTCCCGCTCTGGGTAGCCACCTACCTACCCACGTGCTCCTGGCCTCCACCCCCACTTCTTTCTTCAGTGTCAGAACTTGCCAGTTTCTGTGTGTGAATGATCTCAGCTGGGTGGTAGGTTCTGACCAGATTTTAAAAAGTCACAATATGGTATAAATAGCTAATAGACTGGTATCTGCCAAACGGTATTTGCATTTTAGAGGGGCGTTTGTTAACAAAGGTGGCACTGGAGATGATTATGGAAGGTTTGGAAGACATCTGTCGTCCCTCTCCTAACTACAGAATGAATGGGATCTGAATGCCAGGTAGTCTGTATGTGAGTTTGGGTTTTTGTTTCCATCCTGGGAGGAGAATGCCTCATTTTTTCTCTTTCTTTGCCAAGAAGGTGACAGTTTTCTGGGATAAATTTTAAATGATTAATCAGAGAGAGCATGAGGTTTTTAGTCGGTGGCCTTCCCTGAAGTGTCTCATGAGCTGTAAGCCATTCTGACACCAAGCTCCCAGGAAAATGAGTCCGGGAATCCCAGCATCTTGCTTTGGGGAGGTGCTGTTGTTGGTGTGAACGAAAATAACTGCACATTGCAGTGCTGGGCTTAAAATCCTGGGGTCTTGTTAACAGAGGGCATCAAGATGGTGCCTCTTCATTCAAATCTGTGTCTCTGGTGCCTGGGCACTGCGTGCATGGCTGTGTCTTCAGATGAGCATAGTGGCAGAAGAAAGCCCAGAGAAGGGTTATTAAAAGGATTGGTGCGTGTTTACCACTGAAGTTGTAGGTAGGAGCCCCTTCCATGTATGGTCAGACCAGGTCATTCTGCTCTTACACGTGACCTTGGGGTTGGGTAAGATGAGCAGAGCATTGGATGTTTTAGCCACTCCAAAAAAGTGGATATTGTTGTCTTATTTTTCTCCTAACTCATGTGATATTTTACCAGTTCTGTGCCAAATAACAAATGAGGGTGTGTTGATGGGATGCATGAGGATGTCGATGCTGAGTTTCTGTTTTCCTTTCCGCTGTGAAATTCATCCTCCTTTAGACTGGGATGTTGTGTTAACAGAGGATGCAGGCGACTGTCCAAATCACACTCTCTTACCCAGAGTTGTATAGCAAATAGAAACTGATAGTTTGTGCAGATGCATATTTATCTGAAAATGCTGGGCACTGTCCAGAGGCCGAGTGTTCACCGATGGTCTCAATTTTTAGAACAACCTGTAGCTCTCTCAGAAACCTAATTTTTGTTTTTTTTTTTTTTAATTATTTATTTAATTTTATTTATTCATTCTTTTTTTTTTTTTTTTTTTTTTTTTTTTTTTTAATCTAACCAGAAAGACACAGAGAGAGAGAGTGAGAGCGGGAAAGTGAGAAAGCAAGCCACCAGGTCTGAGACTCGAACCGTGGTCGGCCATGTGGGAATCCAGTGCCCTTATACACCACGCCATTTGCCAGCCCCCAGAAACCTAATTTTTTAAAAAAAGTTTTATTTATTTTTTTCGTAAGCGAGAGAGAGAGAGTGAGTGAGGAAGCAGGCAAGCCTGTGATGTTCAGGGAGAGAGAGAGACAGGTACCCTCGACAGTTTCACCATGCTGTGACCCTCCTTCCCAAGCCTGGCAGCCAGCCAGGATCATGGAACCTGGTGTGTTCAGATCGAGCCAGCATCCAAACCATGGGCCTTCCCATTTGGCCCCAGTATTCCATGGCGGTACCCTGTTGCTAATGCCACTGGGGTTGAGCCCATTTTTATCATTTCTAAAAATTAAATTAAAAAATTAAAAAACAAGAGACATTGAGGATACGTTTTAGGGCGTTTATGTTGTTTATCCTGTAGCTCCAGACATGTCAGATGTGGCTGGAAGCAAGCAGTTAAAGATTTCAGAAGGCCAGATGATCTTGAAAAAGCAAGAAAAAAGTTCATCACTTAACAATTCTATTAGGAGAGGGAACCAGCAGTTAGCGTGATGGCTATGTCGCTGGACTCCCATGTAGTCGACCGCGGTTCGCGTCCCGGACCCGGTGGCTTAAAACTCACGCCGGGCACGTGTGCGTGTGTGCCCAAGATCCCGAGAGGAGAATGGAGGAGAAGGGATTGTGGCGTGGCCATCCCCCCTGGGGGGTGATTTCTCGCTTTCTGTCTCTATGTCTCTCTCTGTCTGTCTGGCGAGCGCACGGGCCCTATAGCAAAAAGCCTCTCAAAAAAAAAAAAAAAAAAAAAAGGAAAAAAGAATTCTATTAGGAGATGAAAAAAAATTTTTTAAGAGAGAGGGTTTTTCCTTTTTTAAAAATTTCACTATAGGGTGCATACACTCGCTAGAGAGACAGAAAGCAAGAAATCACCCCTTAGGGGGTATGGCCACACCACAGTCCGTTCTCCATTCCCTTCTTGGGATTTTAGGCATGAACGCACACGTGCCCAGCGTTGAGTTTCAAGCCACATGGTCCAGGACTTGAGCCGTAGTTGACTATGAGAGTCCAGCGACGTAACCATGATGCCATCTGCTGGTCCCAGGAGATGAAATTTTTTATTTTTTTTGGAGAGGTTTTTGCTATAGGGCACGTGCACTTGCCAGAAAGACAGAGAAAGATAGAGAGACAGGAAGCAAGAAATCACCCTCCAGGGGGAATGGCCACGCCGCGATCCCGTCTCCTCCATTCTCCTCTTTTGGGCACACACACACACGTGCCTGGCGTGACTTAAGCCACCGGGTACCTTCCAGCGTGCGTGCGTGTATGTGTTGTGTGTGTGTGTGTGTGTGTGTGTGTGTGTGGGTTTATGTTCATAAACTGCTCCTGTGGCCTATGTTCTAGGTTGCACAGACACCCTCTGAGCGTGTGGACACAAGATTAATTAGCTGAACAGACTGTTAACGGATCTCAGGGAATTGTTGCACAAGGTTTTTATTTCCAAAAGACACCCTGTCTGAGTTTCTAGTGCCAGTGACTGAGTTTAGGTTAGGTTTTTTTATTAATATTACAAAAGAGAGTGTTGATACATACCTTTGAGTTAGTATGCACACTATTATCTGTGGTTAGCAAAACTGTTATTCCAAACTGGCTGTCCCTTTTACCCACCCCTATAGCAAAAACCTCTCCAAAAAGAAAAAAGGGCCTTAAAGTGTTCATCACTTGGTGGGTGACAGGCGTTTTCCATGCAGCTGCTTACACAAATGCTCAGCCTTAGCTGATACCCAGAGGGTGAGCACAGTTAGAACAACAAAGGTAGGATGGCTCCTGCCTTCGGGGGGCTTCGTTCCATCACCCTGGTTGGTTTTGCCCTGATGGCATATATCTGCTAGCTGTGGTCTCTTCTGCCCTAAAGCGTTACTGTCCATCGAGACCTCACATCAGCTGTTCGCACCTGTGACTCACTCCCAGGTCCCACCAGATGCAGAGGAAAAGCTGAGGAGAGCGTCAGCTTGCGCACCGTGGTCTCCTTTCACCACCGTCCTGGAGGTGTTTCTGGGGTTTGCCTCCTCTCTTGGAAAAGCAGAGTAGCTTTTCAGTCTGAAAAATCTTCAGGGCCTGTCCAAATAGGATCCTGGGAACTTAGGAGGGATTTGTTGTGTTGGTAAGATTGAGGTGGGGCTGATACCACACTCAGGCAGAGCAAACCCCTCCTTAACTGTGAGGTTGGGAAATGCATGCTTCTAAATTGTTCTCCCACGAGCCTCACATGGAAGTGTTTTCTATTATATAACAAAGATGACAAAACCAGGGCTGGGGAGTATTCCAGACCACCCAGGACTTGAACTTTTCCTCCTGGTGAGCTGCAAATCTGCAGTGCCAGAGACTGGAGAAGTGAATTCCCACGAGGAAACAGCGAAGGCTGTGCATGGCAGGTCCCAGGAGAACGGAGTGAAGGAGAGAAGTGTTCTGAGAACCAGAAGGATGTCCGATGAGAGGGCAGTTTCGAATGTATAGCTTACTTCACGTTGTTCCGATCCGCTTTTATTCCTGCAGAGGTAACCAGCCTTTGAGAAAGGCCTTCTGTGCAGAGTTTTGTAGATAAAGCAACTCTGAGACGGGCTCAGCAGGACTCAGACGGTCAAATAATAGGCTTTGTTAGAAATGTGAGCCGAACAGGTGAGTTTATTTCCCCCCAAGTTTCATATTGCTCTTGCTCGGGTGTAGGTATGGGGAGCGTGCCTGAGGAGCAAGCAGGAAGTGGGAGGGAGCTGCAGAGGACGGGGCTCGGTGGTTTCATAGGCTCCCGACATGCCAGAGGTGAGTGACATTCTGCAGCCAGTGCCCATGTGCGCCTGCTCACTCTGAGCCTCGTGCAGGGAGGGGCCCATGTGCGCCTGCTCACTCTGAGCCTCGTGCAGGGAGGGTTCCTTTTCCGTTCTGAGCTTATGGCCAGCTGAGAAATGGGCACAGGTCAGGCAGCACAAGTGGAGTGTCTTTGGATTTCAGAAAGCTCACATTTTGTTTTGTAGAGAGCTATCCTGTTTGCTTTACCCTTGGCAGAACTACGTAATTCTATGTTACTATCATAATCACATGTAAACAATAAGACAAAGGAAGGTAAAGGATTAGCTTATCCCTTCCAGGTCAGAAATCCTTTCATTATTAGACCGTCCGGATAATGGAAGTGGCTACAGTGCAGTTTGAGTCTAAGTCCAAACACCTGAAGAATGAAGTAGCTGTGTGGTATTAGTATTAATCGTAATCTTAGCTCAAGATTGCTTGAGAGGGTGTATCCGAAACCCGCTGTTGATGAAGTGCTGTTAGGACTTGGTCTGGAAGGTGTGGACCGCTGTCACGGTTGCGTTCTGGTTGGCAGCGTGGACATAGTGTGAGTGAGAGGGAGGTTGTGGGAATTAGCAGTAGCACCTGCGCTTCCGAGAACGCTCTTCTTGCTCTCTCCTTGGCCAGCATCCTCTTAGGCGCTGCCATTCACGTTTGTTGTTCTAGCCTCTACAGGCCTGTGCTGGGCCAGCATACTTGCATCTGAAGCCCTCCATCCCAGGGTACTTAAGGCCATATATCATTTTCTACTTAAAGCCCCTTAATGACTTCCCTTTTAGCTCAGGTTGAGAACTCACAGTCCTTAGTGTGCCTGTCTGGGGCAGCAAGGCCAGTGTGGTCTGCGCTGCTTACTGCCTCCGGACTCACTGTGTGCCAGCCTCCCTCAGACCACTGCGCTGAAGCCTGGTGGCCACCTGTTAGCTCCCCAACGAGGGAAAGCTATTTTGTGCCTTGGGGTCTTTGCACTTGCTGTCCTGCCACCCCAGAACTCATGCTCACTCAGCCATTCTTTGTCTTTCCATCTTCCTTCTAGTCACACTTGGAAGACTCTTCCTTAAAGAAGGCCTAGGTGACCTCAGGTGTGTTATAGTTAAGCGCCGTCTGCCTTTCTTCCATTGCACCCATCACCACTGTAAATAAACTAGAAATTGTATCGTTGCTTCCTGGATGATTCCATTGTGGTCTCTGGGTGTGTTACATTATTGAAAGTAATGTCATACATTTTTATCTCTGAGATAAAACCCATTTATTTCCTTGGATTTTCAACATGAGCAAATTCCATGGATTAGTTACGTAATTTTGCTTGTTTGGTTTTGCCATAGGATGTGTACACTTGCCAGAGAGGGAGAGAAATCACCCCACCATCCCCACCCTGGGGAGAAGACCAGGCCACCTTCTCCTCCATTCTCTCAGGATCTTGGGCGCACACACACATGTGCCCGGCATGATTTTCAAGCTGCCAGGTCCGAGACTTAAACTGGCAGGTGGCCATGTAGGAGTCCAGCACCTTAACCACCACGCCACCTGCTGGCTCTGTCATGTAATTCTAAATATAATGAAAGAAAACAGTAAACTTTTTTTTTTCAGAGAGTTTTTTTTTTTTTTTTTTTTTTTTTTTTTTTTTTTTTTTTTTTTTTTAGAGAGATTTTTGCTATAAGTTGTGTGTGCTTGCCAGAGAGTTAGAGAGACAGAAAGCAAGAAATCACTCCCCTGCCCCAGGGGAGATGGCCATGCCGCAGTCCTTTCTCTTCCATTGTTCTCTTGGGATTTTGAACATGCACGCACACATGCCCAGCATGAGTTTTAAGCGGCCAGGTCCAGGACTTGAACTGTGGTCAACTACATGGGAGTCCAGCCACGTAACCAATATACCATCTGCTGGTCCCCAAAAACAGTAAACTTTTTAAAACAAACTATTTTAATCGCTTATTTTTCCCCTCTGATCACAGAGGAACTGTCCATATATGGAGCTCAGAATATATTTGTTTCAGACAGAACTCTCCTCATAGCACATTTAGAAACGGAGACACTATGGCCCTGCCATGGTAGCACCCGGTGGTAGATTGCTGCTGCTTAGCAGGCTGGGCCACTGGAAGGCCTGGGTTTGATTCCTATCCCGTGCTAAAAGCCAGGCAAGTGATGTGCACTTGCAGGCCCAGCCACTTGGAAGGATGGGGCAGGAAGATTGAGGCATAGCAAGACCTAGTCTCAAAAACAAAAACAAAAATCCAGCAACGACATCCAACATTTGCTAAAGTCTTTTCCCCAGCATCCGCTGTGTTTGGACAGTGTACTAACAGCAAGCCTATTTTAGCATCTTCCTCTGAGCAGTCACTTTCACTGTTTCCCTGTTATGTTGCCTGTATGGACAGACATTTATGGTGGTGGTAATGTGGGATTTGGTATAATAAACATGGCTCTGATTTTGTGGAATATTATTCATGGCGATTTTAGAGATTATCTATCTCACCGTGACATGTTTTACAGACTCAGAGGGCACTGGCATCTGGCTTTTCATCCAGTTTGATAAGTTGGGAAATGTTTTTCGTTTTGGATTTGTCTTGAATAGTGGGAGGAGGGCACTCAGCATTGAACTACAGGCAAGAATTCCTAATGAAGTCATGATACTCCTCCTCATAGTCACTGGTTTCCTTACCTGATCGCTAGCCAGTCTGTCTTCCTTTCTGCATTATTCTTTGTCAGTACTGGTTGCTTCTAAGATAATCAGCCATTTGTGTCTCATCAGGTTTGAGCAGTACCTTAAAATAATGAAATAATGGACACTCCTTACAAGTAAATTGTATACCTCTTGCTAGGAACACGTTAAAAATTTCCACATCTAATCTCCCAAAGGCTTCTGTGAAGTAGACTGAATCAAGCATTCCTCTGCTTCTAACTCAGAACACAGCGCTTACACAGCACTTGTCTCTTAGGTCAGTAGTGAAATAATAATACATGGGTGGTTGCTGCAAGAATTAAGACTTTGGAGTCTCACACTGAATCCGTATTAGACCACGTTACTGTGCTGGTCCCCCGTCATCTTGTAGGATTTTGTAGGTAATGGAAGTATTAGTAGCTATTCATGCTCACTTTAGCGTACTTATTTTTGTTGCTACCTGGCTTAGGAAGCTAAGGCTCTGCTTTCAAGCTCTCTCTGAGGAGGCGGGATCCAAACTCCTGCCTGCAGAGGACAGCTCTTCCTTTTGACTTCTTCTGCCTTTCCGGCATTATCTCCCTTTACCTGTCCCATACCTGTGGTGCTGCTTCATCGAACATCTTGCTGTTCCCAAACACACCATGCTCTTCCAGCCCCCCAAACCATTCTGGTCATGTCATTCCTTCTCCCTTGAATGCCTTTGACTGTCTTCTCTCTAGACAAAATCTTGTGTCTCCTTTAAGACTTTGCTTTTCAAGTATGTTCCCGACTGCTGAACTGGAATGGCTGAGGGAAGACCGGCTGGTGGCAGCTCAGAGGAAGGGCTGGGGAGAACTGGGTGCCTTTAGGTCAGGGCCAGTACTCCCACACACCCCTTACCTGGATTAGAAGAGGGTCCAGCACTTCTCAAGAGAAGCCAGATCCCAGGTGATGAGCACAGTGCTGAATCCCAGCCTGACTGACCTGAGCATGCTGGGCCTGTATGCAGGCACCCAAGATCCAATGAGCTGGAGGACTGGAGGGAGGGGCTGGGGTGTGATCAGACTCTCCCTCACGCGCATGCACTCTGTCATTAATACAAAATAAAATTCACACTATTTTTAAAGAAAGAGAGCCTAGTAATCTGTTTTTAACAAGCTCCCTGGGTGATCCCGATACAGTGGAGTTTGGGAACCACTATTTTAGACACATTCACATGATATCTCATCTCCAAAGCTTATCCTGACAACTCTGAACAGGTCATCGCCCTGATTTGTATTTTTTCACAGTATATTAATTAGGTAATTGCTATAACCAAATGCAGTCAGCATCACTGTGAATGTACATCAGCGGTCCTCCGTGTGGTGATGCAGGAGCCCAGTTTTCTTACCACGGGTGGCTCCTCTGTTGCTCGGTTACCCGTGGTTAATAAACGCTTGCTGAGTGATGGAGCAGGCAAGGGACTTAATGCGTGCATCCACTCATTCTTGAATGGATTCTTGAGTAAATACAAGGGAGCATTTTTTGGGACTATTTTAGTGAAAGTTCCTAAGGCGTTCTCTTTTGCAGTAAGTGCTGTGTCACACAGGCTGTGGTGAAATAATGTCACATAGAAGGATAAAGTGAGCCCGACTCACTGTGGCACTAATGTGTGTCGCTGAATCGCTGAACTGCAGAGAGTCCGCTGAAAGAACCTGTCCATGAGATAGTCTGGGGTCCTCATTTTGACGACGTGTGTCCCTGAGATAAGCAGAATCTTGGCGGTGGCACGCCAGCTCTGGGGAGCTGAGTCTGCGCACACTTTGCATTGCTTTAATTCTATTGCAGTAAATCTAGAAATCCTGAATCCCCCCCCCCACCCCAATAAATAAGCACTATGGTAGTATGTGCTGTAGTTATTTCAAAATGAGATCGTAGGGAGCGTGTTGTTGGCATAATCTCTATTTATTTTTCTTTGTTTCAGTATTTATAGGTAGAAATAGATCTTTAGCACACACTTTGTGTTTATAGAATTCTACATTCACGTAAAGGTTTTTTTTGTTTTATTTTTTGGGCCTCAAAGTGAATTTAACATAATCTCAATTTAAAAATGTGCTGAGACGAGCAAATGATGTGATAGTGGGTCGCTGGACTCCCATATGTCGTTCACAGCAATTCGAGTCCCATACCTAGTGGCTTAAAAACATTGCTGGGCGCGTGTGCGTTTGTCAAAAATCATGTGAGAAGCTTGGAGGAGAAGGGAGAGGCGGAGCGATTATCCCCCTGAGGGGCGATTTCTCGCTTTCCATCTCTCTGTCTCTCTCTATCTCTCTAGTGAGTACACACAGTCTATAGCAAAAATCTCTCTCAAAAAAACAACAACAAAAAAAAGGTTTAAGCATGTGCTAGGGCCAGCCTGTAGTGTGGGGGTCGGGGTAGCTGTATCCCACATGGCTGACTGCACGGTTCAAGTTCTGGACTGGTGTCTTGGAGGCATGCCAGGTGTGTGTGCCCGGATGCCCATCATCTGGAGGGACTGGAGAAACGGAGGGGAAGGGATCGCACAGTGGCTCGTCCTTCTGGGGAATGCTTTCTTACCCTACCCCTGTAAGCACACATGTCCCCTGGCAAATTTTTTAAAAAGAAAAAAAAAAAAAAGACTGCCAAACAAAATTTAAGACTTTTTATTTTATTTTACTCTCTGTTTTTAAGTCTTATGTCAGAGACTTGGTGAGATTACAAAAGCTTTATCAACACAGTGTGTAATCTGAGGAGCAGATTCTGTGTGGATGGAAAATCTTAGTCCGTTAAGTCTGTAATACTGGATCAGGGCTTTTTCCTCGTTGCTGCCTAGTTGCAGTGAATTACGGAGGAGGCATACGGAGGGTGTCACTGGCATTTTATCACCGTTCTGACGGGGGAAAGGAAATCCTTAGAATGCACTTTAGTTTTCTCTAAACAGATTGCTTCATTGCTTTCAGTTAACAACCATCCCATAATGGTCATAGATTTGAACTTGAAGGAGAGCTTGCCATTCAGCCTACAAGCAAGAAAGGTGTTTGCGATGGAACTGGAGGCAGCGAAGCACTAGGATTGATTTTGCTCTATTGATAGATCCTCTTTCGGAAGGCATTCTGCCAGGCCAGGGTTTCAGTATGAGATCACAGCTACATCATTAAAAACATTCGAGGGTTGTAGAAAGACGTGCTGCTCTGTAGGTCCTCCCATATTGGTTTGAAATGGAAAGATATTTTATTTGGGGTGTAGAGGAAGGAGAAGTGATGGATATGGTAATTAGCTTGATTTCATCATTCCACAATGTAACACATATCAAAACATCACATTATAGCCCATAAGTGTATACTTCTTTTGTCATTTAAAGTAAATTTTAAAAAGAATTTTATATGTCAACACGATGGGCTTCACCTTTCCCTTCTGGGGTAAGGGGAACTCTTCCAGGAAAAGTGTGGTTTAAAAAGACAGTGAGATTGGGAATAGCAGTTGGTGTAATGGCTATGTCGCTGGACTCCCATGTAGTTGACCGTGATTCGAGTCCCGGACCCAGTGGCTTAAACTCATGCTGGGCGTGTGTGCATGCGTGCCCAAGATCCCGAGAGGAGAATGGAGGAGAAAGGATTGTGGCACGGCCATCCCCCCTGGGCGGGGGGTGGGGGTGATTTCTCGCTTTCTGTCTCCCTGTCTCTCTCTGTCTTTCTGGCAAGCGCACGTGCCTATAGCAAAAACCTCTCCAAAAAGGAAAGAAAAAGACAATAAGATCTTTAGTGAAGCTTTAAAAATTGGAACTTCAGTAGACATGAATATTCCACTGATCCTTTCACAAAGAAGAGCCATGTCTTAACGTTTTTCTGTCCTGTAAAAAGAGCAGGTTAAATACAAAATAAATGGGGCTTGAAATGTGACAGAAAACATTTAGGGACCCTCCAGGCACACTCTTCCATTTGAGCTTTGCCAAGACCTGAAGCTAGAGGTCAATACTTATTTTATATTTGGACCGTGGCACAGGTGAACAAGGAGAACATGTACCCAGTCCCCAGGTGTTTGATGTGCGTTCTTATTTAATTCAGTCCAATTTATTGCTTATAATACAGCACTTTAATTATGTATTATTGTTCATAGAAGCTGGTGTTCTTTTTTTTTCTTTTCTTTTTAAGTTTATTTCCATATGACACGGGCATTTGCTGGGATGGTGGGGAGAGAGACAGACAGACAGTTACAGAGAGAGAGAAAGTGAGAAATCACCCCCCCACCCCACCCCATAGGGGTGGCTATGCTGTAATCCCTTCACCTCCATTCTTCTCTCAGGATTTTGGGCACATGGGCACACATGCACACGCGCCTGGAGTGAATTTCAAGCCATTAGGTTGAATACTCAAACGGCGTTCAGCAATGTGAGAGTCCAGCGCCTTAACCACTGCTCCACCTACTGATTCGGAAGCTGGTGCTCTTATAAATCAAATAACATACCCAAATTCACACGGTTGCTATGCTTCAGAGCTTCATTATGAGATGATTTACAAATGTGACAGAAGTAACAGTCTAAAGCTTTAGTAATGGACCTAACCTAGCTGCATCACCATTCCCATATTTTTCATCATTTTTCCTCTGAAAAATCCCAGTGATACGTGTTTCGATTGTTCTTTTTTAGCAAAGAGAAGGAAAACTGATGAACTTCCTCCACACTCACCCTTCTACCTGCCTGGTGTCTGCAGCTCTGGCCACCTTTATTTGTAGCCCATTTTTGAAGAGATGAAATTCAGTTTAGTTTCTTATTTTTTACAAACAGTGTGAGTGGGGAAAATTTAACTTCTCAAGACTTGTTACCTAGGAGTAACAACTCAGGAGCCCCCTAACCTGCCTGGCTGTCTGTTCTGTTCCTTGGCAGGCTCTTAAATTCTCATAGGAAACTCATTACAGTGAGCGTGGAGGAAGTAGCCAGGCCCTCGTTTGGTAGCAGGAAGAGGAGGGACACGTCATCTTTGCCAACCTTATCTTATGGAAGGGATATAGCCTACACTTTGTGGGACAGGGGACTTTCCAGTTATTGTTAGGGAACTGATGTTACTGTCCATGGTCATTGTCTTCTTAATGCAAATTAAATTAAGCCAGAAGTGGTGGGGAGACTCTGTAGTCTCCTTCACACACTTTCCCCATGATGGACTTCCTGTTAGAGGCTGGGGGTACGTTTCCTTTTGCAGAACTGGGTGTCCAAAGTTTGCCAGGAGGTCCGATCTTCTCTGCTCTCCACGCTAGGTAACTGCTTGCCAAGAACTGTGATGCCTGGGAGTTACCAGAGGCATGTGACCCATGCCAGCTTGTGCTGTCTGTGTCATCTATAGATTAAGATGGTCTACTGTCTTTGCACCTTATAAACACTAATGGAACTTGCTTTAAGTATTGGGTCGTTGGAAAAGTCATGATGCATTTTTACATAGAAAAATAAGTCTTGACTTTTCCGATGACCCCATACATTTAACATATACAAGGGGACCACAAAATTTATGGAAAAATGGAATTAAAGTACAAATTAATTTTGGTGCAGAAAACTTTGAAATCCACACCTAGTTTTTTCATAATATACTTTTTTTATTAACTTTTTAAAGACCCCTCTTACAAATAAAGATTTGTCAAAACCAATGAACTTAGAGGATGAAACTTGTGTTTTTACTAGGGTGCTTTGGGAGGTGGATGTGGGAAGAAGTGAAAGGAGTTATATTAGTTATACTAGGATAAAGAAGTTATCCTGGTTATTCTTGAATGATTGAATGATGCATTTATTTCAAAAGAAAAGCTCAGTTTCTTTTTTTTTTTTTTTTTTTGGAGAGGTTTTTCGCTATAGGGCGCATGCACTCTCCAGACAGAGAGAGAAATAGAGACAGAAAGCGAGAAATCACCCCCCAGGGGGGATGGTCACGCCGCAGTCCCTTCTCCTCCATTCTCCTCTCAGGATCTTGGGCACGCACGCACACGGGCCTGGTGTGAGTTTAAAACCACCGGGTCCGGGATGCGAACTGCGGTCGACTACGTAGGAGTCCAGCGACATAGCCATTACGCTAACTGCTGGTTCCTGAAAAGCTCGGTTTCTTTAAAAGAAAAAAAAAAGGTTTTGATTGTTTTTTCAGCACAAATGCGTTCTCCAGGTTCCCCGTCTAACCTTAACTGGCTGGGCATGGGGCGTGTGCTGGTGGTCCTAGCCAGCTTGGAGGCTGGGCAGTAGGACTACAGTGTGGTAAGACCCTGTCAAAATACCTGTTTCTCTCTCTGTCCCTCATAAAAAAATAAAAAAAGAAAAACAGGATACTTTTCTCCGGTCCTTAACCTCCACAATTGTGATGTAGTGAGGAATGTTAGAAATTCTAGCACATGTGAACTCCAGTGAAGCTTGGGTCTGTGACAGATCGTAGCAAGGTGAGGCAGCTTTGTGATTTATTCCGTAAGCACACGTGGAGAGACTGCCCACCATCTGCACAGCACTGCACAGTGCCAGGCACTGGACACTTGGCTGGTGTCCTTCCCTTCCAGTGTTCAAAGCTGGACATGGGAGATAAAAACACTTGCAGATAATTCCGAACAAGGTGGAGTCCAGGTTTTGACGACCCATACTGAGAGTTTCATTTCCTGTGAAAAATCCCAGGCACATTATGTTTTTCTTGGCTTTGTGAATTTCCTTTTTTAAAATAAATTATTGACACTGTTGAGCAAAGTATTGTTAACACAATCAAAATTGATTGATAGTCTTCACAGGTGAACTATTGACGCCCAGTGCTAAAGAGATCTATTTCCAGTTTGAAGGGATCCTGCCCTTCAGTAACTCCCTGAGATGTATGTTTTTAAGCACCATTGTGTTTTAGGATCTGGGGACAGAGCAGAGAACAAAACAGGCAAAAACTGCTGTCCTAATGGACTCTGTTTGTATGTATGTATGTATTTTTTTAGGGGGGGTAGTTAGACAGCAAACAAACAAGAACAATATAATGCCAGATGTGGGGGGGGGGATGTTATGGGTGGGGGTGGTGCTCGACCATTCCATGGCTGTAGGCAAAGACCTCTGTTCTACGTAGAGGGACACATCTGTCATCAACACGAGTCCGCTGTCAGTGTGACTCCGGCCGTGTTCTTTTTCCCACCTGGAGACAGACTTTCAGGGCTCGTTCCTGCCGCCCCAGCGCTGTGGGCTTACCTAGAGCTGGGTGGGGCAGGGGCAGCAGAGTCCCTGCCACGGCGTTCTTCACTGATGGCTCGTGTCATTGTTCTTATCTGTCAGCCTCTGGGCTCTGCCCCTGCTCTGCTGGACGTGAGACTCTGAGGCATGTAGAAATATATTCACTTTTTAGACTTTGAGTTTTTCTTTTGTGTATAGTAGGACAAAATGATTTTTAAATGTTTAGTGATCCACTGCGATGTTCATTAAAATATAAGTAAGCAAAGTTCTAGTAATTAATTATTACAGGTAAATAGTACTGGAAAAATCCTTCATTTTGCGGGTGATGTTTGTGGGGCCCAGCGGGGTGGAGTGACTTGTAATGTCACATAGTTGAGTGGCATAGTGTCTAGAACTCTAGGGTGACTTTCCCCTATACCATTATCTTACTTGTTTATTTATACAGCTTTCCACAAACATTTACTTTACATCTTAAAATTTTAGCTCATACTCCATAGTTCTTGACAGTTAATAAACAACTTTCAAAATTTTGAAATACTGGATTTTAAGATAATGTTCAAAATATTTTATTTATATATAAACACACACACACACACACACACACACACATATTGTTCATACATTAAATCGCTATACATCATTTAGATTGTGAAGAGACTTTACCCAGCATCATATATACCTCTGTCCAGCCCAGTTGAGACCACCATACACATCCTCGTCAACAGATAATAGACCTTATCTGTGTCCCACAAGTGTCTTACCTCTCAGCAAATCCACTCCTGGATATCTACCCAAAATATTTCTTATAATTTTGTATAATTTTGTTTGCGACTCTATAACAACAGAAACAGTATGGTTTTAAATATTTTTGGAAAATATTTACATTGTCAGTTACTTAAATTGTTGAAAAGCAAATGCCCAGCACACTAGTCACACATAAACCTTCTCAGTTCAGCCCTGCCTACCAAGTATTCTGTGATATACCATCTGGTAGCAAAGATCAGTCTCTCTTTCTTCCTTCAAAGTCTTTCTCAAGATAATCCTCTGGTGTGGTTGCTTTCATGTAGTCTCTACTGGTTATAATGCCGGGCTGGAAAGGTCCAGCTTATTTTATGTTATAAATTCTTTCATAAATTGTCTCTAATCTTTTCTGTCAGTCATCAGCAAATAAGTAGACTGCGCTAATGTTGACCCTCCCGATCGCCATGTAATAAGTAGACCGCGCTAATGTTGACCCTCCCGATCGCCATGTAATAAGTAGACCGCGCTAATGTTGACCCTCCCGATCGCCATGTAATAAGTAGACCGCGCTAATGTTGACCCTCCCGATCGCCATGTAATAAATAGACCGCGCTAATGTTGACCCTCCCGATCGCCATGTAATAAGTAGACCGCGCTAATGTTGACCCTCCCGATCGCCATGTAATAAGTAGACTGCGCTAATGTTGACCCTCCCGATCGCCATGTAATAAATAGACCGCGCTAATGTTGACCCTCCCGATCGCCATGTAATAAGTAGACTGCGCTAATGTTGACCCTCCCGATCGCCATGTAATAAGTAGACTGCGCTAATGTTGACCCTCCCGATCGCCATGTAATAAATAGACCGCACTAATGTTGACCCTCCTGATCACCATGTAACGGTGGTCTGTACAACTGGTAGACCGAGAAGAGATTTGTATCCTGAGACTTTGGTTGGCTGTCCAGCTCGGCTCTTCAGACCTGTTTCCTCCTTCTGTGAGTGGATCCCTCACTGGTTCTTCTCTAAGAACTGGTTGAACTTCACAGACCTCCCTGAGTCATGTGAAGGCCAATTTGATAAGTAAGTTGTTAGAGGGTTCGTAGATCATTGTCCTCCAAATGCCAGCCTTGGGTTTTGACCTGAGAAGCACTAGACTAGATGATAATGTAGATGGTATTTCTACAATTCATGTTCGATTACATCTCTAATGATAAAAACAAGTGAGGTGAGCATCAGACTTCATGTCAGAATGTACTGGTTTTTATATGAACTCTTCTCGGGGACACTTAGCCGATTCTGAGACAGAAATCCTCTCTCCTCCTCCCCCGGTCTTGCCCCACATCTGTTCTGTTTCTGTGGCTTTCTCCTCGGCTGTGACCGACCGTTGACTGCCCTGCTCCCCGAACCCATTCCCTGTGATGCCATCCCGTTCTTCTGTTTGGCTGCTTCTCCTTTCTATCTGCCATGTTTTCGTTTTTCTCAGAAGGCAGATCATTTCCCTGACACTTTTTTTTTACTTTGGCTGGCAGGCTGACCAGTGACAGTGCACTGTGGAAAATCTTCAGTCATATGACCCTTTGGAAATTAAAAAAGATTTCTACTTACTCTTTCTATTTCTCTAGAACAAAACAAAAAGAGAAATGATCCAAAGCATGCATGTGTGTGAGTGCATATACGCCTCTTCTCTTTCGCCTTTAAAGTTGTTTCTTTTTAATACCAATATGCCAAAAGCCCCCTTAAAAAAGAATTTGAAAATTCTGTTAGGTTGAAATAATTGATATTTATTTCTTGTATGGTTTTTTTGCATATGGTTATTAACCACAGCAAACCTGGTTTCAAAATGTATGTAGATTAATTGCTTAAAATCAAGTTTATTTGTATTTCTTAAAGGTTTATTTGTTCTGTTTCCAAATATAAGTTTTGCAGAATAACATTTTCTTCCCTGGGAGAAGGGAACATTTTAATTGTTATAAAATTGTTGTTGAGCTTCAATTTATGAACAATTACAATGCCCGTGCCTTAACTTGGACCTTTCATAAATGAAAATGTTTTCATATTTTTAAGTACTCTATTTCACTTTAGGCTAGGGATGACCAGTAACACAAAACTGATACCAGCATTCAATACAGTAATTATGTTTTCAGTGCTTTAAGTCCCTAAGACATTGGAGACTCAAAGCTGGTTAAGACACAGTCCCTGGCCTCAACACATTGACAGTCTCACTGCAGCATTTGGCAGGAGCAAATGGAATAAGAGATAGAGAGCTTATGAAAAATGCCCTAGTCCTGGTAAAAGCAGGACCCAGCGAGTAACAGAGGAGCAGCTATTTCATCCTGGCTGGGAGCATCAAGGGAGATTTCCTGGAAGATGGCATTTAAATGAGTCCTGGAATGGGTAGGCGTCCTCTGGGTGAGACTCCTTCAGCTTCTGAGTGTGATAGAAGTTCATTCTACAGTAGGAAGAGGAAGATAGGGCTTTAGGTTCTAATGTTAGCCTTCCTTAGAGTTGAAAATTGGCCTCAGAAAATTCCTTAAGTTTCTTGAAAGGGACCAGCAGGTGGTGCAGTGGTTATGGCCCTAGAGTCCCACGTGGCTGACTGCCAAATGTTCGAGTCCCAAACCCAGCGGCCTCAAAGTCATGCTGGGTGTGTGTGCCCGCCCAAAATCCAAGAGGAGACTGGAGGAGAAGGGACTGTGGCCTGGCCATCCCCCGGGGAGTGATTTCTCACATGCCCTATACCAAAAATCTCTCTTAAAAAAAAAAAACAAAAAGTTTCCTGTGAGGTTTTTGTGCTATTATACAGTACATTAGATATTAGAAATTGTTAAAGCTGTATAACAATTTATGTCCGTATTACAAGCTGAGAACTGAAACTCATATATAGAAGTGCTCATTCTAAGCCTGCTCTGAAGTATTCCCGGTTTCCCGTGGGATTTACCCTATTCTGTTTTCACAGTGAAACTCTATACCCAATGCATATTAATAGGTGCATTGTGTGTAAGGGTTAAACAGTAAATGTGTGGGGACCTTGAAGTGAGTAGGTAGTCCTAGCTCAGTAATGTTCGTGGAGTTTGAATCCAGAGGTCTGACGTATACCTTGTTCTTTGAAAATGTTGTCAAGGAAAACTTGGCCACCTACTTCCTGTCCTTCTAAAATGGCATTTCCTCTAGTGGCTGTGCTGACCAGATGTCCTCGTCTTCTCAGACATCAATCAAGTGAGCCCTTTCAAGAAACCACATCCTGTTCGGAGGTTTAGGACCTGAAGTCGATTGCTGTACTGCGACTCCCCTTGGCTGTCCGAGTTCTAAAGCGTTGGTGTTCCTGAGCTAGCAGGACAGACTGTGAGTGCCTTCAGTGGCCTGAGAAGTTCTGTAGAGGGAAAGCTGACGGGTGTCTTCACTCCTCCAAGCCCCCGGCATTGTCTCCTTTCGTACGTTGGACCCACTTGAGTGTGATAGACTTAGACAGCTGACTGACTCTCAGAATTGCTTACTAGATCTAGGATTTATGTTGGATGCCCTGGGATGGGGTGAGGAACAGCTGTGTGAATTTCGCTGCTGCATTTCCAATAAACACGTTGAGGACCTTGACTAGGACGTAAATCTCTCTGTGAGAAACTTCTAAATAAATTTACTTGCATTGTAATTTCATATATTTTCTCCTTTTGAGGCTATAGATTATAGAACTGATCATGTTTACCCTTTTTTGAACTGGTTACCTGGAAGCTCTGAGCCAATCGAAAGTTTTTCCTTGATTATAAAAGAAATACCGAGCCATGCCTAAGGTGAAAAACACAGAAAAGCTTCAAGGAGAAAGCACTTGGTTCATACCATGAGCATGTTGGGTTCGAGATGACTGTTGGAAGACGGGTGTCACCAGTAAGCAGTGCAGAGGGAGGAAGGGTCGATTTTAAGCTGCCGAAGCACTTTGTAATGTGTCGTAGCACACAGGTGGTGCAATTGTCATTTTAGATTATACAGCACAGTCCTGGAATTTAAGGCGAAGGTTAATATATTTAGGTTGGAATATCCACAATGACTACAGTAGGTATCACTGATGAACCCCTACCATGTTCCAGGCACTAGAAGGATCATTTGAAGACCGTTTTACCGCGTTACTAAATCCCCTCGTGCTGCTGTCACGTTCCACTGCTGGCTCGTGGTCGGTGCAGCGCCTCTAGCAGTCTGAGCAGAGCTGGAGGAAGCAGTGGCTCCGTGTGGAACCTGGTGATGAACTCAGTCATGGGTCCACACTGCCACCACTCACCACGGAACACTGGACTGCGGCGTATATGGAACTGTTCTTTGTATCAGTTTCTTCATCTGTAAAATGGGGGTGACCGTGTTACATGGAGTTGTTGCAAAGATAAAGTAGTACCATAAGGACTCAAGCAGGCTTGGGCACTGAGCTCCTGTCAGATAAATGACCTCTGAAGCTCTGTCTCATTCTTTGCAGACTAGCAGGGCGTTTGACCGGACACATGGAATCGCGTATCAGTTCTTACAGCCCAGTGATTTCTGTGGCTTCATGGCAGTGGGGGCTCGAGGAAGAACTGGGGTATTTAGAACTGCTCAGGCCACTTCAAGCAGGTTTTTAAATGGTAGGTTGTGCGGTATTTAACGGAGGCTGAATTTTTCTGTTTTGTGCTTGTGGGTTTATCCTTTCTTACCTCCCTGATTCACAGGACATTTCTACGTTTTGATTTAACTGTTACTTCACTTCTGTGTATCTATGTAGCCGAGACACTTTTTTTTTTTTTGCCTGCTTTCTGTAACTTTACAAAGACAGATTTTAAAATTTCATAGGTCATATTATTTTGGAACACAGATTTGATAGAGCTTATGTTTGTCCTGCAAAATTACCTAAAGTTGAGAGATTGGGTAGTTGTGGGACCAGCAGTTAGTGTAATGGCTATGTCGCTGGACTTCCACGTAGTCAACTGTGGTTCAAGTCCTGGACCCAGTGACTTAAACTCACGCCGGACGCATGTGCATGTGCGCCCAAGATCCTGAGAGGAGAATGGAGGAGAAGGGATTGCGGCGTGGCCATCCCCCCTGGGGGGTGATTTCTCGCTTTCTGTCTCTCTGTCTCTCTCTGTCTTTCTGGGGAGTGCACGCACCCTATAGCAAAAACCTCTCAAAAAAAAAAACAAAAACAAAGAGATTGGCTAGTTGTTGTTATTAGTTTGTAATTACTATAGAAGCCACTGATCTTTTTAAAATTTATGTACTCAGTAATCATCTGCGATTTCTTATATATCAGTAGTTAACATCCATATTTGGGAGGACTCCTGGTGTTGGAGTGTCAGGCCCCTTTAGCTGTTGAAGTCGAGCAGCTGGTGCTGGTAGGGCAGGTGCACCTGGCTGCCATGCTGTCTCTCCTCAGCCCTCCTGGCCGCAGGTGCTCTGTCCGGAGAGTGGGAGACTTGCGTCTGTATCTTGTGAATAGCTCACACATTCCCCTGGGTGGTGCCTGCAAGGCTCCTGTTTCTGACGATAGCTCGGTCCCTGTTTACGGACCGGTGCTGCCCCTGCTACTTCGTTTGCTGCTCCCTGAATTCGGGAAATAGGCGGAGTAGCGGAAGGGGAGAAGCTCTGCAGCATTCCAGGAGGGGCAGAGTAATAGTTAATCCCCTGGAAGGCTCATTTCCACGCAACTGGTTTTGTTTGTTTGTTTTTGTTTTTGTTTTGTTTTGAGAGGTTTTCGCTATAGGGCACATGCACTCGCCAGAAAGCCAGAGAGAGACAGAAAGCAAGAAATCACCCTCCTGGGGGGATGGCCATGCTACAGTCCCTTCTCCTCCATTCTCCTCTCGGGATCTTGGGCACGCACGCACATGTGCCCAGCGTGAGTTTAAACCACCAGGTCTGGGACTTGAACCATGGTTGACTGTATGGGAGTCCAGTGACACAGCCATTACGCCATCTGCTGGTCCCTCCATGCAACTTTTTAATAAATTTCCTCTGCTTTAATTTTTCCTCAGAGAAGAATCAATTAAAAAATCACTTGACTGTTAATGTGAGGAAATAATAAAAGTAGCAGACTTCTGGGTGCTGTCACCACTGAACAGGGATAGTGACCTGGCGACTTTCCTGCTTTTGTGTACATCTCTATTAATTATGTTGATTTGTCATTTATGATGTTTGTTCACTTTGCCTTCCCAGTGAGCTGCTAAGTTCCTGGCAAGGAGAGAAATTCTATTATGCCTTATTTTTACTGTGATCCTTGTAATACCTAGCTGCCAGTCAGCTGCTGATGGATTGCAGATGATATCTCCTTAATGAAAGCATTTACCACGATACATGGTATCCTGTGAAAATGTAAGATGACTTCATGTTTCTGGGGTAAATAGTAGGTCAATTAAATTTTGTGGGCTGTGGTCTGTCATGTCGGGAGAACCTCTTTTTCTTTCCCTGCACCCATGAGGTGCAGGCTGTGGGAACACCCTTACCACTTGTTCTTCTCTGCTTTGATTGTCAGCCAAGTATTTGGTGTGTAGCCATAACACAAATGAAAGCATTCCAAAACTGTAAAAATTTAGAGCAACCAGATGACCTCGCTGTCTCTTAAGATCTGCATGCTTCAGATTTGAAGTAATTAGGAGGGAGTCTAATTGTGACTGGTTTTCTTTTAAAACACTGCACTGTTTGGACTGGGGTTGATTTGGCCCATGCCGAATGGAACAGACACAATGAGGCTGGTCTGTGTCGGAGAGGCAGTACACTGTGTATTGTTCAGTCCGGGGTTTGTTTTCCTTTGGCCAGCAAGTGAGAGCCTCCCATTTTCCAAGCAGTAGTAACACCCCTGGAGGCTGGCCTTTGCTGTCATGCCTTCCCACCCCGCAGACTCTGCAGACCCAGCCACTGCGGCTGACCACTTGTGCCTGGGAAGTCAGCCTCCTCTCCTTCCTCAGGCCCTGGCATGCGTGTGCCTTGCACTGCCAGGGACTCGCAGCTGTTCCAGTTGCAGACTTTCTGAGTTGCGCTGTCAGCCGAGAATGCAGGCTGATAAATGCAGGACCAGTGGTAGAAATGTCAAAAAGGAGCTGGTGATCGAGTCCCCCCTGCAGTACAAGGATGCGGCTCAGGGAGACGTGGAGGCAGAGAGCCCAGGCCCCGTGCTGGTAAGAGGATCTTGTCTGAAGTGCTGTTTTGTTGGGGAGACGGAGGCCAGTGTTGATGTCTCTCGCCTCTGATTTTAAAACTTTTTCTGCTTGTCTCTTGTGCGTTCTTCCTCTCTTTTCCTGAACCCTGACTTCAGTTCCACTTTTATTCTTCTTTTAGAGGAAGAGATGTTGACATTTTGTGGGAGAACGTAGTTTCCAGGAGGCTTCCTGGTATAGAACAATGATGCATTGTTCATAATGATGTCCCACCTAACTGCAACGTTTCCCAGCGTAAACCCAGAGAGGCACATTTTAAATGCAACCACATGTTGGAAGAAAGATGCACTTGGCCAACTAAACCCTTTTCTACATTATCTCTTTGTGTTATTGAGAAAACAAGGCAGGTGGCATGAGGAGGAGGTGGCATTTAAGAGAACATAACTGTTGAAATTACGGTTGTTCTCTCTCACTCCTTTTAGCAAAGTTGACCTTGAACAAAGTAGGAAAGAATCTCAACTCCGAACCAACTGGTAAAAAAGTTTTTGGTCTTCATGTTAGCGAAATCCTTGGCAGTTTGGACTAAGTCAAGTGCTTTGGTGGATTTGTAAGGGAGGAATGTGAAAAATGGTTGTGTTATCATCCATGAGTAGGTTGTGCTTCTCTCTTGGAATTTCTTTAGTACAATAAAGGCACATAATTTCTCAAGCAAGCTGCAAAAAAACCACCAACATGCGCTGCAGAGGACACAATTGAGCCTTTCAACTTATCAGTTAAAAGCACTGTTAAACTAGCAGTGATCTTACATAGTGATTTTTTTTTTTTTTTTACACAAAGGTCCAGTTGCTTTTCCTGTGAAGTGTTTGGTTACTAATTTACTTAATTTTCAACTAGTGTCCTGTGAGACTCTGAACTTAAATTTTCCAGCACACATTTGATTTGAACTGAATTGCTTTCCTGTGTGACATGTAGGACTGACCGCCTTCCATTGTACTGCCTTCAACACTGTATTGTAACCCGGAACCCCGAGTCAGTAAACGGGGTGGTCATTCTCACTGCAGATTTTCATCTTACAGCTTTAAGTTTCTTTTTTTTTCCTTCACCCTTCAGTACGTTGTTTAGAAATGTTATTCATTATTTTGGATCACTTTCTGTTCGTGTAATAGCTCCTTTATCTGTTGAGTCCCTTGAGTTGCTTACATGCTACATAGATTTAACTGCTTAAAGCTTCCAGCTGATGTAGCTTGGAATTTCTTGGAAGAAGTTCTGTGGTTTGGGTTCTCTTGTGAATATTCTGAAAAATCTCCTGTCAGTGATTCTCCAGATGTGTAGAAATATTTGTCTAGGGGACTGGGCATGCTATAGAAAGATACCACGTGGTTTTTTTCTTTTTTTTAATGACACAAGTGACTTTTTTAAAAAAACGTTATTTGTCTTTCTAGTTCTCAGAAAACGTGCTGCTCATGTACCGCTTACTCGTTTAGGTCAGACCTGACTCCCGGCAGTTCCATGGGGAGGCCTTCGCCCAGTGCAGCAGCAGTGGGGCAGGCCGGGCTGGCTGCGCTGCACCAGGCAAGAAGGGCAGGAATGCTCCTCAGGGCCCGGAAGCTTCTGGCCATTTGGACTGAGAGGTGTGAAGGAGGTGAAGGCAGCACTGATACAAGGAACTTGTTCTTATCTGACAGTGCTTCTCTTCCTTCAGCAGGGTAAGCAGATCAGAAGAGCTGATCCCAGATGAGAGCAGCACAGATACTAAAGCAAGGCCTCCGCTCAGGGTAGATCTCCTTCCTCGTGGCTGTGTCTGTCCACAGCAGAGAGTGTGTAACACACTGCTCAGAATACAAGTTGTTTCACAAGATCTTTATTTTTCCTTTTTTTTTTTTTTTTTTTCTGTTACAGAGAGTGGGGGCGCACTTAGGAGAAGCACCTTCCCAGGGCCTAATCATGCTGTGACCCCTCTCCCTAGCCTCCCAGCTCCTTAGAGTCCCGGGTGCAACATGTTCTCAGGCCGACCTGAGGACCCAAACCCATGGTCACCGTATAGCTTCCAGGTTTGCGGGGCAGTTCATTACCTCAGTGCCTTAGCAGCCGTGCCGATGTCTTCGAAGAGTTCAGACACGGCTGTGAGAGCTCCGGTAGTCTGTTCCTTAATTTCACATCAGTCCACAGTCTTGGTAAGACCCCCAAGTCTGTCTGTCCTTTCAGCAAATGATACCAAGTATGGCCCATGCTTTGTTCAGCATTAGAAATCAAGTTTTTCTCGTTTTAGTTGTGTACACAGTCTTTGAGGGGAAGTATTAGTTTAGAGGGATAAAAGTCATTAAAGCCTGTGATAAGAAATGCGAATAGTGTCGAAATGGGAAGGAGCAGTGTCCTTATCCTTTCTCTTCCAAGGTGGCCACAGTGAATAACCTGGTGTATACACTTTCAGTCTTTCTCCTACACATAAAAAGCATAACTTGGTGTATATGTGTTTTTGAAAAATGTGTTAGTGGAATAGATTTCATGTTGTCTCCCAGAACACATCAAGAACTTTTTTTTTTGTTACCAAATATGGATTTATGACATGATTATGTTTTGCTTCATGATAGAAAGTGTGTGTACACATGTGTGAGAGAGAAGAGTGTCTGCCAACGTGCTCTGGTTTTGTTGCGACTCCGTTTTTGGTCACGTGGCAGTTCCGTTCTGCCAAGTCTCCAGCCTGTCAGCGTCCTGTCATGGCATGTCCAGCATGTTTTGGGTTCTGAACCCTGGGCAGCTACGTGGCTTCCAGCACCGCAGTCTGGGATTCTACCAACTGCATCATAGAGGTGGGGCCTGTGCCATTATTTTAAATGGCTTCATAGCATTCCATTTTCTATATTTCATTTTATGTCTATACCAAATGATGGTGTAGACATAAATGTGGTGGTTATTCAATATGTTTCATATTCTCTGAAGTCAGTAGCAATACCTCAACAAATGTACTGGTAATTATATCTTAATGCTCTAAAGCAAACCAGAAGCACCACTTATTCTAATCACTTGCTTTTTTTTTTTTTTTAAATTTGCCAGAGAGCACATGCACTCACTAGAGATAGCATGGTGGCTCTGTGTGTGTGTGTGTGTGTGTGTGTGTATAAATACCCCCCATGGAGAATGGTTATGCTACAATTTCTTCTACCTAATCTCTCCCTCCTGTTAGGATTTTGGGGATGCATACATGTGCACTGGTATGTTTTCCAGCTGGCTGGTCTGGGGCTCAGACTGTAGTCGGCCATGTGGGACCCCCTGCTTTAGCCACCACACCACTGGCTGGCCCTCAACACATTTTCTGTCAAAAGTTTCCTCTTGGGCCAGCACAGTGGTTAAGGCATTGGATCTCACATGGCCAACTCACTTTTGAATCTTGGATCTGGCACTTGAAAAACATGCCAGTTGCATGTGTATACATGCCCTGAATCCGCAGAGGATGATAGAGGAGAAGAGATTGCTGTGTATTCACTCCTCTTAGGGAGCGATTTCTTACTTTCCCTCTTTTGCTGTCTTTCTCTGGCACAAATCCTGGGGGGAAGGTTTCCTCTTGCCCTTTCGTCTGGCAGCAACGTCTCTGCCCTTCTCCTGGACAAGAGTTACGGTTTCCCTTAGCGGCAGCTGCCTGCTCAGTGATAGGGAAGGTCAGGGTTTCCAAGCCAGGTTTGTGTTTGTTCATCGTGAAGTTTCAGAGGCTGCAGGGTTCAATTCACAGACACCTACATAGGTGTGTCTTGTCCCCTGCGTTGTGACAGTAAGTGGGAAAGGAAGTGCACAGTGGAACGTCCCCATTTCAATCCAGGCTCGCTGCCACCCCGCTGAAAAACGCCTCTGTGGCTGTGAATGGACGGCAGGGGCCCATCAGGATATTCTTGCTGTCTACACGTGCGTTACCCTGCTTATGTTTGAATGCCTACTTTTGCACCCCAGACCCTTAAGTAGTTTCTGGAAATGACTTATTCTAATTATTATGCTCAGCAGTTTAGGGGAAAGGGGCGTGGCCTCCAGGAGTCAGGGCGACTTGGCTGTCTGTCATTGCTGTGGTGCTTCCTTGGGCTCCTTTAGCCAGGCAGGTGAGGACTGCAGTGCAGGTCTTATTCGGGGAAGTTTGGAGGTGGGAAGAAGAGACACGGAAGAGCTGAATTTTCACGGTGGGTGTGTTCATTAGGTTTTTTTTTCAAGTATCCTTTAAGAGACACCTTTTAGATTTTTCATATTTCTTTGGGATCTTCAAGTGTTAACAACTGAATCTGAGTTCTGACTATAATATCTGGATGAACGCATGAGCACTAGCTGTGTAACTTCATGAGAAGGCAGCTTGTGTGCCTGGTGTGGAAAGGGATAGCGAGGGCTTGGCTTCTGGTTGCACAAGTCTGAGAGGAGGGAATGAAACTAGAAAGCTTCTACCCTGGAGTTCTGTGTGCTCTAGAAACAGCAGACTAGGTGAATCCAGAGACACGCGCTCTGGAGCGTAAGCGCGTGGGTGATGGGTACTGTGAGTGTCCCATCAGACCTCGGACCATGGTGATTGAGTTAATTAAATTATACTTACATCGGAAGACTGCCCTGTAGGGTTTCCTGCATGCCTATAGACTCCTGTACAAAAAAATAATTACGCTGATGATATTTAGTAAGTCATTTCTTTATTTTTAAAACATTAGGTGGTACAGGAACAGGAAAGAAGTTCCTGCAAGCTTGTGACATAATTCCCAGGTGACAAAAACAGGAAATTTTACTCAGAGCCACGAGCTTTCACTGCTGTGCTCTTTGTGTTTCCCTGCGTTTGTTTGTTCAGTTGTTCATTCAGCCCACGCTTACAAGTACCGAGGTCAGCCAGCTGGAGCTTGGGGTGCAGAGTTGACAGAGACTGGCCTTTCGCTCCCCGAGCAGCAAGGCCTGGGTAGTGGGGGCTCACCCCTCAGAACTGCTCCCAGCTTAGTGAGTGCTAACCTCACCTGTCCTTTCCAGGCACCGGGGCAGGCAGCTCTGAGGTCAGCCGCAGCGCCAGGGCGGCCTGCTCTGGGATCTCTCAGCATCCTGGCAGACACAGCCCCAGCTCCGCCTTACTCCTCAGTAAGGGCCCTGACCGCTGCTGTGGCTGGTGTGGATCAGGCTGCTACTGTTGCACTCCTGTCTAATGAACTGGGGCTCCCAAAGCTGGATTCTGGGGATGCTCATGATTAGATAAGGTGGGAGCAGATTGAGTGATCGTGCAAAACTACCACAGAGAGTTTGTCACTGCCTTTTTAGAATGCTAAATAAGCCTTACTTTGGGGGATTCTTGTACACACACACACACACACACACACACACGCACACATTCACACACTTACACCAAAAACAAACAAACAAACAAAACCCCCAAACACTAAAATCTACCCAGTTCTGGCAGATTGTAAACTTGGAGATTGTAGGTTATCTGGATACATACACACAATTGATTGATGAAATCAACTCAGGTTGGCACTGTAAAGATGAACAAGAAAGGTAAAAACACCCTGCCCTTTGAAAACTTAAACTTCTTAGAGAAAGGCCAATTTGCAACACAGACAAAGAGGATGATCATCATGCTTGAAGAAGTTGGAAACATGATGGAAAAAGAGTTGGAATTAAGTAGGAGTCACTCTTATCTTGGGTATTACATTTTATCATCTTCCCAGGAAGTTACAAAGGAGCACAGAATGGGGGCATATCTGAGGCTGGAGGCATCTTGTTTTCCTCTCTATCTTTCTGTCTTTTTTATTAATTTACAGCAGGATCCAGGATAATCCCGAAGTGCGTATTTCGTTATCAGTGAAACAGCACGCTGGTCTCTAGTGTTTAGAAGAAGCTGCCATCGCCTCCCTGGGCTCTGTGGTTTGAAAGGTTGTGGCTGACCGTGAGGCAGCAGAACCCTTTTGCACGTGGCTGGTGGCCCGGGTGGTCCAACAGAAAGCCCTTTGGAGATCTGAGGCCTCATTTCGATCCTGGATCTGCCGCCAGGTCTGCAGATTGTCACCACCATCGCCCACCCTTCTGGGCTTTCGTTTTTCTCATCTATAAAATGAGAAATAAATACTATTTGCAGTCTCTTCCTGGCTCAAGCTCCTTGCTGTGAGGGAGTCAAAGTTAGAACACCTGAGTTTTAGTTTCAGGTTGTAAGCTTAGTTGACTCAAAACTGGATTTTGGGTCGTTGGAGCTGCAAAACTGGATATTGAGTTCCTCCCCAATGTGCGGAGGAGACCAGTGAATGTGTTGTACCTGGAAATGAGTAAGAGTGGTAGTAGGATTTAACGTTACTAGACAGGAGAAACAAGAAGACCTAGCTTGAGCCTCCAAGATAGCAAAGGACTGTGTGGATAATTTTAGAACCAAGAAAGCTTGAAATTATAGTTTTTCCTCAACTTTTCAGAAGTTTGAAATACCCTGTAATGTGATACACAGTTAGGGCTAAGTTTCTTTCTCTTAGAAGGATGTTTTGAGGCTTCGGGAATTTTTAGTGCTTCGTTTCTTAACTGTATATGCCACTTACCAGTGGGTCCCCGAGGGCTCTGCCAGGTTCCTGGGAAGGGCCTGGCCCCATGGTTCTGTTTGGAGAACTCCTTGCTATGTTTTCACTGCCAGAGTCAAGGCGGCAGCAAGTGATGTAAGGAGCCCGTCACTCACTCTCCAAGAGCCACTCCATCCTGCTAAGCCAAGTCGGCACCCTGTGTCAGAGGGAGTGGGGGCAGGGCTGTCTTCAGGCTCCTTGTCTCCAATGGTTCTCTGGATTGCCTGGTCGGCTCGCTGTCTTTCCTTACTCTGAGCCATGCCACATCCCGCCATCAGACCACACAGAGGCCGCTGTTAATTTCCTGCCAAAAGCTCTTCTCTGCTTCTCCTTTGGAGAGAGGACAAAGCAAGGCTTCCTTGACTTGGAGAGGCTAGCTCTGACTTTCTGGCTGGCTGTGTCTCCTGCAGCTTCCAAAATGTTTTGGACTTGGGCTCTACATCCCTCCACCTTGGGTGTCCACAGCTGGGCACGACCTTACCTTTGCCTTGCATGCACCGCGTGAGAGTCTGAAATTACCACACTCTTCAAAGCTCAACTCACAGGCCAGTTCATTCAAGAAACCTTTAAAAACCCTCTTCCTGCATTCCCTAGTAGACTATGTACGTCTGTGGCCCATCATGACATTGTCACTTAGCATATTACTAGTCACGGCCTCCTACTGTAGCCAAGATTTGTGCTCCAGACCCCCTCACTGACTGGGGCTTGAGCCCAGCAGGAGACCCTGGTGATTTTGTTTTCTTTGTATCCCAACTCTGACATAATGTCCAAGTTCTTTTGTTTTATTTATCTATTTTTTTTTTCCTTTAACATTTTGCTTTTCCCAAGGTTCTGATTATTCTTTGGGGTATTGTATTGACGAGGAATGTTGCCTCCAGGGGAACTGGATCTGAGGGTCATTCTCCGTGTCATTCTCTCCTCTTGTCATTCTCTCCTCTTCCACGTTCAGAAGTTTAGCCAAATTTCTTTACGTGTTGAATTGCCAAAAAGCAGGGATAAAACCAGAGGAAGCTGGGCGGTGCACACGCTGTGGGTATAGCGCTCCCTCCACCACTCCCCTGCGCTTCTACCACTTTGATCTCAATTAAAATGTTAACGTTTTGGGGAATATTGAGAACGAAACAGTAAACAAACCTAAGTTCCCCAAATCCAGTCTTTCTTTGTGTTCCTCTTGGCCATCACCCCATTTCTAGTTTTGGTACCATTTTTTCCTGGCTGTCATGCTTCCAACCTTAATGTCATCACTGATGCTCATTGTGTGCTTGGGAAAATCGTGTGACCTTATCAAACCACCCTCCCAGTAAATTGATTATATCAGGCAAAGATAAAGTGGGGAAGAGGGAGCACAGCAAGGTGAGAAACACGGAACAGCAGCCCGATTACCTCGCCAAGACCAGATCTGGGTTTTTCTCTCATGTGCTAGTTTTTCCGAAAGTCTCGTCTCCTCAAGTAAGAATTTCAGGAAGTGAGCTGTCCTTTGTCTCGTAATAAAGCTTTAATGACCTATATCTGAAAATTTTATGCAGTCTTTAATGGTGCTCTGGGTTGTCGGAAAAGTTATGACACATTTTTGTATAGAAAAACATAAAAACGCATCATGACTGTTCCGACAACCCAATACAACATGAGCCACATGTGTAATTCAAAATCATACAGTAGCCAAGTTAAAGAAAAAGAAACAGGTGTAACTAATTTTTAGTGTTATAATTTTATCTCAGTACTTCCCAAATATTAACCATTCCAGCATTTACTTCGTATAAAAATATCCGGGTATCTTGCATTCCTTTATTCACACATTCGGTGACAGTGGGCGTCTGCTGCCGATCGCACATCGGAATGAAGAACAGTCCCTTATGCGCACAGGAGTCGCATGTGACCAGTAGCGACCACACTGACAGTCCAGGTCTATAAACTTACACATTCCGTAGCTTAAATGCCTCAAACTAGGTATTTGTCCACTTGAGGGTGGGCCATTGATTGGGGTACCATATTATATGTGAATCTGTAGAGGAAAAAAATGCATGGTTTATATGTAAGGCTGAAATTTCCTTGCCTTGAAATATTTGATGGTAATTAACTTGCGTACTATTTAATGACATCAACACGTGTCCACGCATTCCTACCTGGTTCCTTGGGACGGTTTATTATTTGGGAGAATGATTTTCAGTGGTCTGCAGGTAGTCAGTGAGTACTGCTCAGGAAGGCATCCCCCTGGTATCTTTGGTGGTAAGACTGTGAAGCCCAGCAAGTCTCAGAGCCAGGCAGAAAGCCCCAGACTGCTGTCCCCTAGCAGTGTGGAGGCTCAAGCATCACAGCGTGGAGTAGAATTAGGCATTTCATACATGGTGGACAGAGGATTTGGGGAGGCACTTCCTGTTCTAGAATCCAGGAATTCACCGTGCTTATTCATATGTGACAGGGAAGGTCCTGGGCTTGGGGCCAGGAGACCCAAGATGGTCATCTTGTGACCTTCATTAAGTCATCTAACTCCTTCGAGCGTCAGTTATTTCATCTCTGAGCTGATGTTTCATACAGAGTTTCTGGGGATGTGGGATGAGATCATGTGTGTGCGATCCAGTGGGGTGTGCGTGTTGCCGGCACACAAGTGCTGTGGGATCTGTGCTGCACAAAACTACCATGAGCTCCCGCCGCCTTTGCCTACTTCCTGCTCCGTGCCAGGGCCCATGTATTCTGAAACCCTCCAGTACCCCGTGAGGATGACAGAAGTGTTGTGTTTCCCACTTTCAGATGTGGATATGGAGAAGTAGAGATTAGTTAAGCAGCTTGTTCCAGGGTCACATAGCCAACAAGCAGTGGAGCCCAGATTTTTGAACATCCTTTTTTTTTTTTTTTTTTACAGAATTACTTACTTCACTTTATTTATTATTATCATTATATTTTAATTCATCAGCGAGGGACAGAGAGAGATTGAGAAAGAGAAGGAAAGTGAGAAAATAAGCTGCTAGGTTCAGGACTTGAACTGTGGTCAGCCATGTGAGAGCCCAGTGCCTTAACCACCACACCACCTGCTGGCCCCATTGTGTATTTCTCTTACACCTTTTCTAGGTACTTTTAAACGTGAAATTCTCACACATATGCAGAAGTAGATATAGAGGAGGGTGGCCTCAAACATGAATGGGCAGAGGACTCGCCGGGAACTCCATTAAAGCACAGCGAGCCCTTCCTGCAGAGCTCCTGACCCTGAGGCTGGGATGAGTTTGCATTTCTGTCAGGTTCCAAGTGATACTGATCCCGCTGGTCCAGGGCTTTGAGAGCCACTGATCTGGTGGAATAGACCCTGTACCTATCACTCCCCCCAACAGTAGTAAACGGTGTTGGAGTGGGACTGTAAATTCTCACTCCAGACACTGCCCTTCGCTGGTCTCTCCACTGCCTCTGGCAACGAAGTCTTCAGAAACTCTTGCAAAGCAGAAATGTATTATGAATATCACATTCTCCACCCCCAAGATCTTAGAAGAAGGAGCTTAAAGTAAGTTGTCTTGAAATCTGACTCAATCTGGCTTTTAGAGCCTTTCAGCTTACATGCCTTCTTCATTTCAGAGTCCCCAAAATAGCTTCTATTGACATAGGAAGAATTAAGTATTTCAGGCCATAGTACTAACAAAACAAAACAAAACAAAACTCTGGCTGGGACACAGTCTAGATTTAATATTAAATTATGTCATTGCTGTGGTCTTCCCTTTGTTGTCTGCTTTCATTATTGTTTCTCACGTGTGTGAAAATGGCAGGCAGCATTAGCAGCCAGGACTAGCGTGTGTAAGTGCACACGCGGGGCCTGCCTTCGAGTTCCCTGTCTGGTTATTTCGCTCTGTGCCTCATTTTGGCTCATGGTCTACATCAGAATAGAAAGAAGACACTTCAAGCACTGTATTTGCAAGGGAGCCATTCCCGTTCCACTCAGCTCGCTGCTCATGTGACTCGGTGGGCCGGGCCTAGAGCAGTCCCCTAAATTCCTGTCTTGTCCTCTCTTCATTGGCATGCACAGGGTGTCCCCATGCAGCACAGCTGGCTAAGTGGCAGTTGATGGGGTTTAGTTTATTGACATGATTATTACTATCTTTATTATCACCTTAATTTCCATTATATATTTCTTTTACATAGTTCCTAGGTGCTGTTGATTTAACAGTTTTTCTTTTACTAACTCTTTCATTGTATTTATTTTAGAAAACAGAATAATAACTTTGGAAAGCCATGGTGGTTTATAAAAATGACAGATACAAACCCAGACTTTTCCTCCCATCAGATTGATTGATTTTGAGTGTCCAAGTTTTACTAATGTGGATATGCCTTTTTTTTTTTTTTTTTTTTTTTTTGAGAGGTTTTTGCTAGAGGGAACATGCGTTCGCCAGACAGACAGAGAGAGACAGAGAGACAGAAAGCGAGAAATCACCCGCCGGGGGAATGGCCACGCCACAATCCCTTCTCCTCCATTCTCCTCTTGGGATCTTGGGCACGCACACACACGCTCCTGGCGTGAGTTTTTTTTTTTTTTTTTTTTTTTTGGAGAGGTTTTTGCTATAGGGCGCGTGCGCTTGCCAGACAGACAGAGACATAGAGACAGAAAGAGAGAAATCACCCCCCAGGGGGGATGGCCATGCCACAATCCCTTCTCCTCCATTTTCCTTTTGGGATCTTGGGCACACACGCACACGCTCCCGGCGTGAGTTTTAAGCCACTGGGTCCGGGACGCGAACCGCGGTCGACTACATGGGAGTTCAGCGACATAGCCATTACGCTAACTGCTGGTCCCTGGATATGCCTTTTAAATGGAATCTTCATTCAGTGACGAGTTCTCTAATTTGATGGCTTTTTAAAGTGCTATATAAAAAGCAGATTCAACATTGTATTAGTGTTTATAATATGGAAAATTGAATTCACAAGTGTATCATCCTTGGTGTTCTCAAGTTCACACTGCATGGCAGTGTGAGAAATATATTTAGCTATCCAAGTTTGGTGTTCTCATGCCTTCTGCCAACATTCTCCAAGTCATTAACACTTAGGGCTTACTGCTCAGGTTCGATGTGACTTCTAAATTCAGCCTAGGTAAGGTCTCTTTCTCGTCCAGTGTTTATATTGCATTCTTTGCGTGCTGTCAGTGTAAGTGCAGAAGTGGAGCCGCGAGGCCTTGTGTGGCAGGGGCTGAGAGAGAGTCTGCGTTAGAGCTCGGGAGACCTCAGAGACCCCAGGACAGTCCACAGCTCCCCTGCTTCTGAATTTCCCATGGGAGACAAAAGGGCCATACCGGAACATCTCAGGCTCCACAGCCTGGATCATCATCTCAGGTTCTGCTATTCACACGAGCTTTTAGTGCCAGCTACACCTTTCAAACCTGCTGCAGGGCCAGGAGGTGGCGTGGTGGTTAAGGGTGCTGGACTCCCACATGGCTGACCACGGTTCGAGTCCCGGACCTGGTGGCTTGCTTTCTTACTTTCCCTTTCTCTCTCTCTGGTCAAATTAAAATAATAATACTAATTATAATAACAAATGGAATTAAATCCATAAATAATTCTTTTTTAAAAAAACCTGCTGCAGCTTTAAAAACGCATGCTTCCCTGGATGCACTGTCACTGTGGAGCAATCTGAAGAACACACATTACCGAGCGAGGAGGAGATTGTGTCTTGATTATTATCACCCAGTTTTAAAGTCCTGGCTTAGGGCAGAAGAGATGTCTGTTACAAGGTGCTGGGGGGTCATCTCCGTTCAGCTGGAGGACGGTGCAGGACCCAGTTGTCTCGCAGTGTTGGTGCGCCTCCTCCTCTTCCCAGCTTACTTAGGGCCCCTTTGCTGTGGCCAGCGTGGAGCTCCAGCCTCATCTTTCTCTGCATACTCTAGTCTAATCTAGATGTGACTTTGAGACATGTGGGCCCCCGAGCCTCCCCCTCAATGAATACTGTGCAGATGTTTATTTACATGTTAGAGAAAGGACTAGGCTACGTGGAGAAGGGGAGTGGGGATCCCAGGAAGAGCATGTCCTCTCTGACTGCAGTGTCATCCGGTGTTGTCAGCTCCTTGAGAGGACCCAAGGCCAGCAGTGGACCATCTCTGTTCCAGATTCCAGAAGCTCATCCATTCGGAGTCCTGCCACGGACCTGAGGCAGCAGCTGCCCTTTCAGAAAGACACTCCTAGATCCAGTGTCCCCTGGCACGTTGGTGTCCCAGTGGTGCTGAAGGCTCCTGGAGACTGCCCCACTTCCTGCAGCTGTGCCCCAGTCATGCTGAACTGCTTGCTAGTTCCCAAACTCACCATGTTCAAGGAAGACTTATTTGGAAGCTGTTGAAGCTGAAGTGTCAGGACTCCCTCCAGGGGTCCTGAAAATTGACTCCAGCACTTTCATATCCACCGATTTGTATTCTTTACCTCTCCTCCACTTCAGTTGTACAAGTTTCAAGTCCCACAAAATCATGTCCTCTCCATGAGTGTGCTTGCTAGCGTCTCCCTTTTCTCTGCAGGAAGCCCTCGGCCAGCCCTCAGTCCTGGCTGCCTTGTCCATCTCCTGGCCTCAACTCCAGCAACCTGCTTTAGGAGGCCCCGCATCATCACTGCCTTTGCTTGTCAGTACATTGCTACGTGTCTGCACTCGGCCAGGTGCTGGGGAGGGGCTGGAGAAAGCAGTGCATGGAACGGAAGTCTGCCTTCAGGGTCGGGTTTGTTCTACTAGGTCAGATGCCACTCTGGTGTCCCTATTGTCATTTGCCCTAATCGATCACCTCTCTGACTCCCCTCTGGTTGTGAGCTCTCTGAGATGCGGAGGCTGTGCCCTTTTTTCTTGGCATGGTGTGGGTGCGTATAGACCGGCTCAGCAAACATCTGTGACTGGGAGGAACACGTAGCTGCTGATAGCGTACCAGGAAGGGAGGCAGCCCACCGAGTGACAGGGAAATGAGGACTCTTCCTTCAGACCCGACCACCTGGAGAAGTCCATGGTGGGAGTGTGCAGGAGTGTGCGGTGAGGTCGCGTGCAGGAGCGGGAGGAGGGCTTCTGCACCCCGCACGCAGCAGAGCTCAGCTTCTGAAGACCTCTCCGTATCACAGCTGCCACGTCCCCCTCCCCAGTGACAGTGCTGATGTCCTGCTGGCCACACGGAGAAGCACTTTGAAAATGGACTAGGTTTTGTGAAGGGTTTTTATCTCATCGCTCCGAGTAGTTTCTATAGCCATGCAGATAAATGAAGGAAGTCCTAAATTCTTTATAAGCAGAAATGATGAGTTTCTCATTTCTTAAAATAGAATGCCCGAAGAGTGGCTATTTCCATAGTTTGCTATTTCGAGAAGTGGCATTCAGGATTTCAGCTCGTGTTAACATTTAATAACCAGAGACAGGAAGACGAGCAATGACTAGAAAGTTCTAGAGAAGCTCTCTTGTCCGAGGGAATAGCAATGGAATTACCATTTGCTCTTTTGAGCTTAACTTTCCCCATGATTTTGGAGGCTTTATACATGTTTGGCCAAAACTGAACTCATTTTGTGGGTGAACGCTTTGCAAGTCTGCTGGATTCCGATGAGGGAGGAATCTCATTTTCCAGGCCCTGGGAAGATTCCCTGCTTCTAATTGCCTTTTGATCTGGAATTTCACTATGAATGGTTTCAGGCTGCCAGACCCAAAGCAGCAGAGGCTGTGGGAGGGAGGGAGTTCAGAACTTAGCAGAGAGGTTCGTGGGTAGGGGTGCTGTGTGAGAGCTGTGGGGACCTGGCGTAGCCGGAGGTCCGCCACGGCCACTGCTGCGCTCAGTGGATTGGGTCTGGTGTGGTTTCCGTCTAGTGGCTGACCAGTGCCGGTGTTGCCGTCCCCGGAGAGTAGGAGCTCTTCCTTTCTGATTACTGTGGACATTGCCTAGCCTCAGGCCCTTCCTGCAAGTCTGCACTAGGGAAGCCAATGTTTTGTTTGTTTGTTTTTCTGTTTTTGATTTTAAAATTATTTGATTTTATTTATTATTTATGTACTTCTTATTATTATTTAAAAATTTTGCTACAGGGCACATATGCTCACCAGAGGGGGGAGATTAGTGAGAAAGCAAGCACCAGGCCCAGGACTCGAACCACAATCGGCCATGTGGGAGTCCAACCACCACGCTGGCCCCAAGGAAACCAGGGTTTTAATTCTTTGTTATGAAGACATCTAGGGGCCTTGGGCCTTCCTAGACTTCTAGCTGATAGTGCCGCCATCTTTTCCTGGTAAAGTGCCACAGGGCTGTCTGCACTGGGACCCGGCTTTACCCCCGGCCTTCTTCCCAGTCCTAGATCCTGCAGCTTTCCTGAGCTGTCCTAGTGGGCGTGGGTCTGAAGGCGTCTCTGTGCATCCCAAGCCCCACTGCAGTCCTTCTCAGTCCTTCCTGCCACAAACTGCTTCAGTACCCGATTCAGTTTATAATGTAAGCATCTATTTCTGTTTTCTCTGGGCTCAGCCCCGAATTTCGGTGTCATCTCTATTTATACAGTTTTCTCTGTTGGGTCTTTTGTTGTTCATTCTTCGTCATGTCCCTACCATTGTTGTCTGTTTTATTTCATATGTTCCTGGAGGGTGGAGGAAAGTTTTTGTAAACATATTGGTGAAATTGAATGTGTGTGGGATAGTCACTAAAAAAAAAAAAAAAAAAAAAAAAAAAAAAAAAAAAAAAAAAGAAAAAACAAAAACAAAAAACCAAGCAAACCAGTCATGCAAGCAGTATATTCAATAATAATAATAATAGTTACGTTTGTTTTGTGCTCACAGTTTGCCTTTTGCGTGCCTAGCTCATTTCAGCCTAGTCACAGTCCCATGAAACTGCTTATTTTTCTAAACACTCTACCTTCCTGCCTTCTATTTGATAAATATCTAGGTGATATATTTGGCCCCATCAGAACAAATTCAGGTTTCATGACAGACAGAGTATAGAATGGGGGCAGGGGCTTCTTTAATAAAAATAAGTCAAAATTTGAGGAAGAAAATAAAGTATGGAGTGAAAAATTCGAAAAGAAATCACCGCAAATGACAAAGTTTAAAAGCCAACCCAGGGGCAGCTGGGGAGGTGGTTGTTAAGACAGCTGGATTCTCCATAGCTGACCCTGTGGTTCGAGCCCCAGACCCACTGGTTTGAGAAACATGCCTGCACGAGGGCGTACGCGCCCAACCCTGAAAGGAGAGAAGACAGAGAAGGAGTCACGATGGAACCATTCCCCGTGGGAGGGATCTCTCTCTCTCTCTCTCTCTCTCTCTCTCTCTCTCTTTCACAAGTACATGCACCCTTTGGCCAAATTTTTTAAAAAGCCAGCCCAAACCATAAACACCAGAAATCCAGGGATACAACATATTTTTATCAGGGAACTTCTTGATGGACTTCCATAATAGTTTCTCCCCTGTGTTTTTTGGCCTCATATTCCTTTACCAACTTTTCACATGATTGTGGTTGTGTCATCAGTCTCTACCACAAGGACAGTCTTTCCCTTGGCATGATTAGTCAACGTTTGTAATTTACAGGGACCAGCAGTTAGCGTAATGGCTATGTCGCTGGACTCCCATGTGGCCGACCATGGTTCGAGTCTTGGCCCCGGTGGCTTAAACTCACGCCAGGCGCGTGTGCATATGTGCCCAAGATCCCGAGAGGAGAAGGGAGGAGAAGGGATTGCGGCGTGGCCATCCCCCCTGGGGGTGATTTCTCGCTTTTTGTCTTTCTGTCTCTCTCTGTCTTTCTGGCGAGCTCACGCACCCTATGGCAAAAATACCTCTCCAAGAAAAAAAAAAGTTTATAACTTACACGGCACATATCCGAGGTGCTCCTGCGTGCTGGACCACATAGGAAGCCTGAGTTGTTTCCAGGCCTAACCTAACCAGATGGGGCATGGTGGCATGTGCCTTTGTCCTGGCTAACCGGGAGGCTGGAGCCGAGGAGTGTGAGGTGGTGAGACCCTGTCAAAGGTATCTCTCTCTCTCTTTCTCTCTTTCTCTTTTTCTATCTGTCTCACCAAAAATAAAAAATGAAATTTCTTCTAGCTTCACAAAATTTGGTAATGTCACAGGAATTTCTTTTTTAAAAGAGATTTTTCCTATAGGGCGTGTGCACTTGCTGAAGAGAGAGAGAGAGAGACAGAAAGTGATAAATCACCCCCAAGCGAGGGACAGCCGTGCTGTAATCCCTTCTCCTCCATTCTCCCCTAGGATTTTGGGCACACATGCACATGGGCCCGGTGTGTTTTTTAAGCCATTGGGTCGAAGACTCAAACCGCACTCAGAAGGTACGTGGGAGTCAAGTGATACAGTCATTATGCCGTCTGCTGGTCCCAATGTCACAGATGTTTTTATGGTCAGAAAAACCCTCTGCTAGATTTCTTTCATTATGTGAAGTGTGTATTTGGGGATATTCTCAGTTTGTGCAATGACTAATCAGAACTTCTCAAATAGCTCTGGGGCCAAGCATCTCAGCACATGTCTGTATTAAGATATGGCCTCTGGGGGGACCAGCAGTTAGCGTAATGGCTATGTCGCTGGACTCCCATGTAGTCGACCGCGGTTCACGTCCCAGACCCGGTGGCTTACAACTCACGCCAGGCGCGTGTGCGTGCGTGCCCAAGATCCTGAGAGGAGAATGGAGGAGAAGGGATTGCGGCGTGGCCATCCCCCCGGGGGGTGATTTCTCGCTTTCTGTCTCTCTGTCTCTGTCTGTCTGGCGAGCGCACACGCCCTATAGCAAAAACCTCTCCAGAAAAAAAAAAAAAAAAAAAAAGATACGGCCTCTGGTCCCACACCTCTGCGTCGTGACATTGGGCTCACATGGCGGGTGTGTTTCTAGAAATCTCGCTACGCCCAGATGCCCAGCGCAGTTGAACTGCGTGTGCACTGAACCGCCAGAAGGGGGCCAGGCGGTGGGGCATCAGGCCCTGTCAGCCTCACGGCAGTCATGTGCTGGGCATGGGAGCGATGCACAGAGACAGCGAGACCCAGCCCTGCCCCAGGCCTGGCACTGCGTGTGGAGAGGTGAGCAGCTGATGACGGGCAGTGCACCAAGGCCGAGCGCCCTGCCTCCCTAGCACTGCTCCCAGCGCAGGCTGGGGCAGCAGGGAAGGCCAAGGTGGATTTTAATGAGTTGAAGGAGGGGGCACCCTAGTTGTACGGTCAGGTACCGTTTGCCTCGGGGCTCAAATCTGCTTTAACTTGATTACCACATTTGCTGTGTACAAGATTTGTTTTAAAGGAGGGATTTTGCTGCTGTAATCAGGGGAAGAATTAAACTCGATTATGTCACGATGGCTTTGAAACCAAGACTGTGTGCCAGATCTGTGCTAAGCCTCTTTCTTCTAAACCGGGAGTTGGGGTCTAGCAATTTGTCAACCTGATGTCATCTTGCTGTTAGTGCGGCTTCCCTGTCACTGATCATGCTGTCGGCGAACCAGGCCCCTACCCTCCGGGCTGTCCGTCCCTCCTCCCCCACCGTGAACACCTGGAAGAGCTTAGCGGAGCTGCAGAGCAGTGAACAGCTGTGACCCGTGAATCCTCTGTTCGGAAGAAGAGTAGAAAATAGGCGATTATCCTCTTAACCCACAACTGAGCAGATGGAGCGGTGTAACTTCCCACGGACCCACCTCCACGTCTCCCAGTTCCCGCCCTTCTGCCATTTCTTTCTGGATCCGTTTTCCTTCCTCCTCACGCTTCCTCATCTCTGCCTTCTCTCACCTTTCTTTCTCACCAATTTCCATTCTCTAGCCTTTCTCTGGTTGTTCCTCCCTGCTCTGCTTTCTCCCCAAGGGCACATGTAATGTAGAAAGGAGGCCTTGGGCCAGGTGTTTTGTATCTGAAGCAAGAGTTTTTTAACTTTGGTAGCAGCTGAGTTGCTCTCAGTTGACTCCTGGAGTCAGCTCTTCTGTCCTGGACCGTGTTCCCTACAGTTGCTGGGCCTTTGTCCCATCAGGTCCCTAGGAGCCATTTCATTAAGTGACCTTAGTTAGGTTCACGCAAGGTTCAGGTGTGCGCGGTCTCTGTCCATGCTAATCCTCTGCAGGATTTCCCTGCTGCTGACATCACCCCATGGCTTTCCTGGTTAGCCGCAGCCTCACTCTTCACCAGAAACCTGGCTTTTCAGTTCTCCACCACGCGTTTCCTATGGCCGAGCACTGAACACGGGCTGGGCCGCAGAAAGGGCAGCCCATTGTGGGAGAAGAACGTCCGTTTGACCGAAGCCTGTGTCCTAATGCAGTCCTGCTGGGAATTTGGCGGGACACTGTGGGCTGTTAGCTCCGTTATGATCCCCAGTTTCCAGCCTCGGTCGTTGGGTGAATTCTGAGTGATTGTCTGAGTGCAAGCACCTTAGACATGACACTTCGGCACACAAAATCAAATACTAATATCCCCAGCAGCACATCTTCTCATTAAGAGTCTCTAAATATCTTCAGGGGAAAACAGTCATTCATCTAATTAACACATTATTTGATGGCCTAAGTAGACAAAACTGATTTGCAAATATTTTTATTATTAAACGTTTCAAGCAACCCAAGTTTAGACAAATAGGCGAGATATCATTAAGTATGCATAAGAGTTGTAAAGTTACTCTCTGTATCAATCCAGAGACCGGAAGCACATGAGTAATTGAACGTGGACAATGAAAGAAGTATTAGGCAGGTAGAAGGGGAATTAACTACCAGGGGATAAAGAGAACTCTAAAGCAGGGTCAAAAAACTATGCCCCTGGGCCAGTTCTAGCTGTTTTGTGCAAGTTTTATTCTAACACTGCCATGCCATTTGCTTTCTTAGCATATCTATAGCAGGGTTTGCTAGGGACAGAAACCGTAGGCCAGCGAAGCCCAGAATACTTACTCTCTGGCCCTTTATGAAGTGTGTGGACCCCGGCTCTGAGAATATAGGAAGAGCAGATGCAGGGGGCAGAGGCTTAGTGCTTCAGCAGAGAGCCCCCACTCCACCCAAGACTAAGACGCAGGCCTGGTTGGAAACAGTGGGTCGTGGCCTCCTCGATGGTGCTGAGGTTTGCCGGGGGCCGTAGGCTGCTGCTGGGGTCGCAACAGGCTCCCCAGGTGTGCCAGCACTTCTCGCAGGGTGTGCACCCCCAGGTCTCTTACAGAAAGCTCCGACCCCACCCCAGCTAATGTACTGTAGGTACAAGGCAGAAAAAAAAACAAAAAACCAAAGCAGAAATACCGGAACGTTCCTGAAGCTCTTCCTCAGCAGTCTGCCGCCAGGCCTTCTGCCATCCAGAGTACACACTGTGTCACTATCTTCTGACGAGTCCCAAGGAACCGCAGCTGTGTCTGGAGCAGGAGGAGCTGATGCTGCTGTGTTGAGAGCCAAGGATCCTCCAGGCCAAGGCTGCACCTGTGCAAGGCGCCCAGGGCTGTCCTGGGGAATAGCTTCCCTGGCCCGTGGTCCTGCGGCACACACCGTGTCAGCCAGGGAGAGTGTGGTGTCTGCCTGTCACATTCTGCAGTATCTGTCCACCTGACCTCTTCGTGATGAAATTTTAGAACACTTTCTGCATATTTGGGTTTTATTAGGAATATGGTCACAGTTACTAGGGAAGAAGTTATTAACCATACTATCGACAGTATTTTATTGCCTTTTTATTACTATGTGCCATATAACAAACAAAAATAAAGGCACGAATAATTTTTTATCTTGAAGAATATTTTTTTATTTTCTGTGGCAATTCTTATTTTAAAAGTAATTTAAAAAGTGGAGTGATGGTTAAAGGCGCTGGACTCCCACATGGCCAACTGTGGTTCTGGTCCCAGACCTGGTGGCTTGCTTTCTCACTTTCTCTTTCTATCTCTCTCTCTTTCACTCTGTCCCTCTCTGGTCAAGTTGAAATAAATAAATAAATGGATAAATAAAGTTAAATAAAATAATTCTTAAAAGAAAAAGTAATTACTCTGGGGGCCAGCAGGTGGCATGGTGGTTAAGGGTGCTGGACTCCCACATAGCCAACCACGGTTTGAGCCCTGGACCTGGTGGCTTGCTTTCTCACTTTCCTTCTCTATCTCTCTTTCTCTCTCCCCCTCCCCCCTCCCTCTCTGGTCAAATAAAAAAATAAATAAATAAAGTTAAATAAAATCATTCTTTTTTAAAAAAAGTAATTAGTTTGTAAACTTTTTTTTTTTTTTTTTTTTTTTTTTTTTGCTTATTCTGAATGTAAAAACAGTTTAACATTGTAAACATTTTGGAGGAATCACCTATATGTTCATTATTATAAATGATCAATTACCTAGACTTCTACAATATAACTTACATTTGATTTTCCACATTTTTGTCTCTCTCTATATCTTGTATTTTACCAGATTATTGTGATTGTACACTTGTCTGGGCATTGCTTTTTCTCTTCCCATGTCAAAAAATGTTTCTGAGATCTACGTAAACCAAACAATTGAAGTGAAATAGGTGTGCGAGACAGACAACTCCAGAACCTCAGCAGCCAACCTGGTAGCTGTTTCAGCTCTTGCTCCTGGAGTTGTTCAGGGCTCATGCTAAGTAAGCGGCGTCTACAGGGCGACTCAGCACCCAGACTCCTTCCATCTTAGGGCTTCACCTTGTCCTCAGGCCTCCAGGTCCAGGCCTTGAGCCTATGCGTGTGACTGGCAGGGGAAAGTAGAGGAGGACAGGACAGGGAGGTCACGTGGGAGGCTCTTATGGACCTGGTGTGACAGTGACCACACCCCTTCCACTTGCATGCCATTGGTCAGAAGGAAGTCACATGGCTGCACCTAACCATGGAGCCTGGGAAAGGTGATACAGCTATATTGGGGAGGAGAGAGGACAGATTTGGAAATGCATAGAGTCTTAGTCACAGTCCCCAACTTACATGCCACATGCAGATGTCTTTAATATATTTCCTGTATGTAAATTCTCCCTTTAATATGGACAAGCGTCCTTCTGTATAGACAGAATACCATGAAAACAACTTTTATTTTTTATTTCTGTTTCTTTTCATTATAAAACTAATACATTGTTGGGACCAGCAGTTAGCGTAATGGCTATGTCACTGGACTCCCATGTAGCTGACCGCGGATCGAGGCCTGGACTCAGTGGCTTAAACTCACACCGGGCGTGTGTGTGTGCGTGCCCGAGATTCCAAGAGGAGAATGGAGGAGAAGGGATTGCGGTGTGGCCATCCCCCCTGGGGGGTGATTTCTCACTTTCTGTCTCTCTGTCTCTCTCTGTCTTTCTGGTGAGTGCACACTCCCTATAGCAAAAACCTCTCCAAAAAAAAAAAAAAAAAAAAAAAAAAAAACCAAAACCAAAAACAAACTAATACATTGTCATTGTTGAGAAATACAAATCTCATGTTGCAGAATGTATTAAGTCCTTTAATCTTAAGAAATTGTTTTCATCTATAAGAATGTTTTACTTACATGTCTTTTCACTTTCCAGGCAAAGCCAAAACTAATTGAGCCACTTGACTATGAAAATGTCATCGTGCAAAAGAAAACCCAGATCCTGAACGACTGTTTGAGGGAAATGCTGCTGTTCCCTTATGAGGACTTTCAGGTAAGTGACCTTACATTTCCTGTCGGTAGAGCCGTGCGCTCGGTCTTTACAGGCAGCTCTTCTCTCTTGATTCATTGTTTGGTTAGCTAATTTGCAATTTTTCGAAGATTAAAAGGAGATGTTATCTAAGACAGCCAAGTTATGTCCTTATATACTTCCTGCATGAGTTAATATATTTACTGATATTATTTTCATATTACATGTGTGTATGCGTGTGTATATCTATTGTTATATATGTAAAATTGTGTATGTACATAGTTAAATACACACATCCGGCGTGTGTGTGTTTTGAAAGAAGAGCGCACTCTGGGTTGATTTGGGGCACCCGCGGTTGCTGTTGGTGTAAGTGGAGGTTCAGATATTTCGGCCAGGTACATTTGATTCTGGAGGATGGGCTTTGCTGGGGGGCAACGTAAGATTTCCTCCCAAACTCTTTTAGGATGGCGGTAGAGGAGCCTGCGGTGAGACTTTCTGAACTGGGTGTGGACCCCAGAGAAGGGGTCAGGGTGAGCCAGGAATGTCATGGAGTCTGTCTCTTTCGTGTGACTTCGGTGCTGTGGCTTGGAGGAAAAGAGGGGACCTCGGTGCAGTGAACTGCTCTCTAAGTGATGCTTGAGGTCTTCCAGGCTGTGGCATGTGACAGAGTGACCCCCAAGAAACTTTGAGGATACTGAGGACCAAGGGTGACATTCTTGCTGCAGGAAACCCAGTGGTGTTAGAGTCCTGGCAACCTGAAGCCACCTCGGTCTGTTTAGAGGTTCTGGTTACCTTCCTTGCTCTCCTGGTACTGCTTCCTGCTAAACCTCAGGCTCTTACCTGGTCACTTCTCTACTGATCTGCTACCATCCAAGCCCGTGTCCTGGAACTGAGCTGCCTTATCTTTTTTTTTAAGTGTCACTAATTCCACATTGTTTAATATGAAAGGTACTACATACTTCTGAAAAATGAATTAGTATTGCGGGAGCCAGCAGTTAGCGTAATGGCTATGTCGCTGGACTCCCACGTAGTCGACCGCGGTTCGCGTCCCGGACCCGGTGGCTTAAAACTCACGCCGGGCACGTGTGCATGTGTGCTCAGGATCCCAAGGGGAGAATGGAGGAGAAGGGATTGCGGCGTGACCATCCCCCCTGGGGGGTGATTTCTCGCTTTCTGTCTCTATGTCTCTCTCTGTCTGTCTGGCGAGCGCACGCGCCCTATAGCAAAAACCTCTCAAAAAAAAAAAAAAAAAAAAAGAATTAGTATTGGGTCTCCAGAAGAGTCATGACATGTTTTCCTATGCAAAAATGCGACATGACTTTTCGATGACTCAGTGTAGTAGGCACATACTGAAATAGTTGACATTAAAAGCCTTCCCCATCCTTTTCTTCTTCTTTTATGCCTGAGGGCATGTGCTCATAAGAAAAAGAAACAGAGAGGGAAAGTGCCCCTCAGGGGGTCCTGGTCATACCACAGCCCTTTTCCCTGCATTCTTCCATTCCATTGAGACCTTGGGCACACTCTCATATATGTCCTGCTTGTTTTTCAAGCTGCTGGGACTGGGATTTGAACCATCATTCACTATGTGGGGTCTAGCTCCCTCCACATAGTGTATGACCATGGTGCTATGGGGCCAGCCCACCCCTACCTTCTTTCTAATCGCAGTCCCCAGAACATAACTTTGTACAGTTGTGTGTATGCTGAATTGTCTTCAGAAACTTCCCTGTCAACAACAATGATTAAATTACAATCTCGGAGTGTTTTATTCAACCAGGTTTAAAAGACTTTAGTTTACAACAGAGGCAAGAATTTTCACAAATGTCCCCTCTTTCTTACTTGCATCTTACATGGGCAGAAAAATTATTCTTTAGTTCTTCTTTTGGGGGTGGGGGAGAGGAGTGTCCCAGGAATGAAATTGATCAGAGGGTGATGTTGCTGCCAAACTGCGTTCCACTGATAACCCGGTTTCAGATTGTGCCCCAAGTACCATGCTTTGAAAACTTCATTACCTGATTACGACGACACAACTCAAGGATAAATAAATGAGCACCTCAGGACAATGTCTTTTACTTGTGATCTGGCAGCAAACAAGAAGCAAAATGAAATGATTATAAATTATTCTCCATGTTGACAAATTTTTCCTGCGGTGTTCTGAGGAAGCTAACAGTTATTTGAAGTTTCACAGAACATGAAGTGTTTGTTCTTACTGGTAGTAATTAGAGTAACAAAGGTATTTGGAGGGGGCGCGGCCTAGCAGGCGGCATGGTGGTTAAGGTGCTAGACTTTCACATGGTCGACCTTGGTTCAAGTCCCAGACCTGGTGACTTGAAATTCATGCCTGGAGCATGTGCATGTTTTCTACCCTTCTCGGTTTTTCTTGTTGAGACCACTTTAAATTCCATGCCCTTTGGAGCTCTTAAGGACTCATACCTTCCATGTCAGAAACATTGAATTTGGGTAGGGGCCAGCAGGTGGCATGAAGGTTAAGGTGCTAGATTCCCACATGGTTGACCACTGGTTTGAGTCCCAGACCCACCTGCTCAGAAATCATGCTGGGCACGTGTGTTTGCATGCTCAAGGCCTGAGAGGAGAATGGATTAGAAGGGGCTATGGCATGGCCACCCCCCTTGAGAGTGATTTCTCACCTTTTCTCTGTCTCTGGCAAGTACACACAATGTTGGAATATTCACTTTGTAAGCAAAATAATGTGATTGCATGTGTAAAAGAAAATGGAAAAAAAAAGAAAAAAAAACCTTGTGAGTACATACCCAGAGGAAGAACACAACGTGCCCCTTTTATCCTTCCATACAAATGCTATCAAAAGTTTGTTTATTCCAGATGCTGAAGTGTAACTTTTATGAAATATGCATGACATCCATAAACTGCCTCCCAGCATCCTTTTTCACTCTTTACTACCCTCGCCATGTTCTGTCATCTTACGTAACTGCGCAGGCGTTAGTAAACCTTATTATAGCTTACAGGGGGCTTGAAAGCCAGGTGAAGACTTAGGGCTTGATCACAGCAGTTAAGAGTGTTGTCACGGACAGAATCGTCTTACAAAGGACTTCTACCTGAAAAATCATGATTGGAAATCAGTGGGCAGCCCCCATCTGAATTCTTTTTTTTTTTTAAGCTATAGGACATGTGTTCTCCAGAGAGAGAGGGGGAGAGAGAGAGAGAGAGAGAAAGTGAGAAATTTCAAAGGGGACTCAAAGAGCTGCTTGTACACCTGTGGTTACACGAGCATTATTCACAACAGTGAAAAAGTGGAAGCAGCTCAGGAGTCTATGAGGAACAAATGGATGAACAAATTGTTGTATTTGCATACAATGAATTGTTATTAAACCTTAAAAGAGAAGGACATTCTGTCACATGTTACAGTACTGATGGACTTTGGGGATATTATGTTAAGTGAAATAAGTGCCAGAGGGGGTCACCGTATGATTTCACTTATGCGAGGCCCCTGGAGCAGTCAGATTCACAGAGACAGAAAGCAGTGTGGTGGTTGTCGGGCTGGAAGGGGCGGAATCGGAGGGAGTCGTTTAACTGGTACAGAGATTTAGTTTGGGAAGATGAAGATTGTGGAGATGGATGGTGGTGACGTTGTACAGTGAGAATGTTCTTAATGGCACTGCACTGTACACGCAAAGGTGATTAAGACAGTAAATTTTATGTTTTCCATAATTTGAATAGAACAGTATGTTGTTACGGGATTTCCGTATGGTATGTCTGGGTGTGTAACTAGTCCCCCTTAGAACTGAGGGCAGTGCTGGGTAAGGAGTGATTCCTCAGGTAACTTTCCTACCGATAGCAGTGTATTATCAATAACAGTGTCTTTGCAAGAAAACTTAAAAGGAAGAATGGAAATACAGAGCAAAGATTTTTTTAATAGTCGACAATCCTAGAAATTTCCCTTTTGGCGATGTTTAGATAAAGGAGAATCCTAGAGTGTTCTCAGCATTGTATAGAAAAATGTGGTTACTCCATTTCCCTTTCAATAACATCCTGGCTTTTATTTTCCCCTGCTTCTTTTCCTCTTCTACTTACACAAGACTGATAATGATCTACAAACCACGGACCTGGAGAGGAAGCCAAGCCCCACTACTTACAAAGGCCTGGAAGTCCCTGATCTCGTTTCCCATCTGTCCTTTTGAAAACAAAATATTTTTTTCATGGTGTTTTGTACTTGCTTTTTTTATTATGTTGCCAAAAAAATTAATCTCAATACTTTGTTTTTGACTTTTATTGAAAAGTGTCCTTTTCAAAAATTCCTCGAAACTTCTACCAGTCAGTATTCAGTAGCCAACAATGTAACTTTCCATGAACAGTGTGGTTTGTGGGATATTAGTTCACGTCTAGGATTGGGCTTAACCTGAAAAACCTGGATAAATAATATTTCTGAATTGACATTGGCCAGACCTTCAGGAGATGAGAATTTTAATAGTTCAAGTAATGTTTTTTACAGAAAATGGCAAATGATAATTTTTTTATTACCAACTATTCTTTAAAAAGAAAAACTTACTCGTCAGCTGAATAGAGAGAGTATTTACGTAACATATTTATCCTACTTGTGCAAAGAGCTCAGCTTTAAAGGAGTATAAATACAAGAAGACAGGGTCCCTGCTTCCAATTGCTCAAAGCTTAGGAGATAAAGGCATGGATTCATATTAATAATAGCCAGAAGAATGTGCCCAGTGACATAAGTCCTGTCCCATGGGGATCTATTTTAGGAATACGGAGTTTGAGGACTCTGGGACATTCGCGTAAGTGATTGGAATGCAGAAGTCCAGCCTAAGAGACAAGTCAGGGCTGCAGCGCTGGAAGCACCCTCACCTAGGGAGAAAGGTATGGGAGTGGAGCCGGAAAGCCAGGAAAGAATCAGGAAACTGCAGCATCCTGGAAGGCGGTGAGGGAGAGTCCGAAGGCAGGCAGGGACAGCAGACAGTGTGTCCCTGTCCTGGGGAGGGCTGGACAAAGGTCGGGGGACTTCATCACTAACGGGGGTCAAAGCAGTGAGAGGGTAAGACGGAGAGGTAAAGTGAGATGGAGAGAGAGAGGAGAGAAATCAGAGTGACTCAGAGCACTGACAAGGTCTGCAAGAGGTCTTGTCAGGATTGGGGACATCTAGGAATGAAAAAGATTGAGAGACAGGATGATGTGAGGGTGCAGTTTGAAGCAAGGCTTTTCAGGGGCATCTGCAGGGGTGGAATGAAGGGTCCTTGGAGGAGGCCCTTAGAAGAAGGTGAGATACTGACGTCTTAAATGGCAAGGAGAAGACTGTATCGAGGAATTGAGAGAGAGATTAGGCTGAAAGAGCTAAGGTCGGGTTGGCCTGGCAGGTGCAGCTTGGGAAAGTGAAGAGGGGATTTGAGAGTGACTTCGTAGATAACTAGATGAAGCAGGACTCACACATACACAGTACTACCTGTACAAATGAAGTAAGTCTGAGAATTTATTCTCTTATGTAGAATAAAGGATATTGGTTGAATCCAGTAACCCATCAGTGTGTGCTTGTCTTCTCCCTGTCAGGTCACTCTCTTTTCTTTCTTTCTTAAAAGTAATATTTAGCTCACATTTTCAATAGGTCGGAGAGAATGGTCAAAGTTCTTCAGCTGGTAGAATTGGGTAAACGTGGATCACGCTCTTTACCGGTGAGGGGAAGAAGGCCATTTTACCTATGTGATTAATGTGTATATGTGTATATGTATGTCTTTGCGTATTAAAGATGACTGACAGTCACGGACAGAGGAACGTTTAACCAGAGATGGTATCTTTAGTCAAAGGTAGCTTAAGCAGATGGAGATTTAGGAAGGATGTAGTGTACCAAAGGCAGTTGTAGCGTACCTTTGTCTGTTACACTTTTGACCGTAAGACTGGTTATTGTTTTCTTCTCAAATCGGAAATAAAATTTCCATGAAAATATAAAATCAGAGTTTTTTAAAAAATTACAAGTCACAGGTTTTTGAAGGTTGATCTTTGCCTTTACCAAAGTTCCTTTTTTTTTTTTTTTTTCACTATAAGGCGCGTGCGCTTGCCAGACAGACAGAGACATAGAGACAGAAAGCGAGAAATCACCCCCCAGGGGGGATGGTCACGCCGCAATCCCTTCTCCTCCATTCTCCTCTCGGGATCTTGGGCACGCATGCACACGCGCCCGGCGTGAGTTTTAAGCCACCGGGTTCGGGACGCGAACTGCGGTCAACTACGTTGGAATCCAGCGACATAGCCATTATGCTAACTGCTGGTTCCCCCTTTACCAAAGTTTTTACAACAGCATTTTATCCATTTTAGACACTTAATGTGTATCACACAAATGGATGGATTTGCGATCTTGGCAGCACCAGCTGCCTTTGAGATCATAAGAAGTTTACTTCAAGGTGGCAAGTCAGGGGAGTAGAAGAGAGGGAGACATCGTATGTTTTTATGCAAAACAAACAAAATAAGAATGAAGAGGTTGGCCTGGGCAGGAAAGAAGATGGAAATCCAGGTTGTGGCCTTGCTCACAGGTGCTATTTAATATATTAGCAGGCACAGAGTCTTTATGGTCCCTGCACTAAGTGGTTCCTGCTGTGTATATTCCTGCCTTTTTCTGTCAGGACTGTCTGGATGAACCTGAGTGATACTGAGTGTGTCCTGCATGGGTCTGAGCAGCCCACGTCAGCCACACCCTTGATTGTGTGCCTGTGATCCAAAGACAACAAATTAGTGAAGTCCCCTGTTGTCACAAGTCCTCGATTCAGAGGGCCTTCTCCATCTGCTTAGCCATTTTTAAAGTTTTTTTTTTTAATTTATTTTTTCCATGAACAAGAGAGACAGAGACAAAGACAGGAGAGAGAGAGAGAGAGAGACAGCACCTCCAAGAGGGTCTCAATACCGTGACCCACCCAGCTCGCCCTGGCCCACGGAGCACGGGTGCCCAGTACTCAGGGTGGGTCTCAGACCTGCCCGTGGGGATCCGTGTCGCAGAGTGCTGTGTTTTACCGTTGCGCCATCGTCTGACCCCCTCCACCTGCTCAGCGCTTTGTCTGCAGAGCGTGAGCTCTGCTCCACTGTGTCTGAAATCAGACCTGATGGCATCCTAGGGGCTGAGGTAGTGTCCTGACAAGATCAGCGTGGTGCAGATAAACTCACACAGGGATTCGAATGGAATTATTCTAACGGAAACAGTATGCATGAGCGATGGGTGGCACTTGAGGGAATGTGTCTTCCCAAGACAAGTCCTGCATGGGAAGTTCATCAGTGTATTGGAATGGATAAGTAATGGGCATGTTTTAACTTGAAGCATATTCACTATGCTAGGTATTCGCACAAAGGTATGGTCCTTTTAGCAACTAAAATTATGTTCTGAAAAAAGACAACCAGAGACATGTACAATCAACTAGAAAACAAAAGAAACTACATTTGCTTACGCCTTCTTTCAGTTGTGCTGCCGGAGGGGTGGTAGGTAATCCATCATTGTGTGCTTGTGTTCTCCACGTCAGGCGCATTCTCTTTTCTTTTCTGGACACTAGTAGTAGAGGCAGGACCCAAGATTTGGTCACAAGGGCACAGGAGTTTTAGTCCCAGGCCTCTATCTTATTACTCTGGGTTCATTGGTAAGTGATAAACCTTCTTAAAATGTTCTTTTCTTCATTCACAACTCAGGAATAACATTTACCCCAAAACTTGGATTCTCATAGATGTGTGGAATCCAGAGATATCACCATTCAGGAGAGATCTTTGCACACCCCTACCGATGTTCTTCCATTGGTGGGCAGGAGCTGGGTGACTAAGGTGGCCTCCATTTTCTCCTCTAGGTAACACTTTTGAAGGTGGCAGATTTGGGTTGCAAAGTGATACGGTGTCTGTCAGGTTGAATTCCTTATGAATTGGAAAGCTAGACTTGCCACTTGGGCCCTGCGTGACCACAAGGCCACTCTTGGTTTTCTGGATGTCTCCCCCATTGTCCAGTAGGACTTAGGAAGTGATGACAACTTGCTTCTCTGTCGAACCAAACCACACATTTAAAAAAGAAAAGAACAACCTCTAAAAAAAATGCACTTAATAGATGTGCCTAATCATTAAGGGTTTTGAACATTTAACTGATTTATTGGGTTGTTGGAAAATTCATGATGCATTTTTGCATAGAAAAAAATACATCATGGCTTTTCCAACAACCCAGCAGTTTACTGCATTTGAATAAACAGTTACCTGACTTTGGGGGTTGGAGAAGGTAGCAGAATGAAACAGACTCAGAGGTCTTCTGAAATATGACTTCTTAGGAAGTAGGATATTGTATGGTGACAGAAACACCCTGAAGTCTTATAAGGTGCTGTGAGACTGCTTCATTGGGGATCCCCTGTGATTTTGCAACTGAAGGTCAATCTCCATTTTTAACTCCTCATCCCCATTCACTCAACAGTCCTTACCTTGTGCCAGGTGTTATGGTGGGTATTGAAGAGGCAAAGATAAATGACCTAGTTCCTCAGGTCTGGGGGGAGATGCAGAAATGCCATGAGCATTTCAGCAGAATGGCTCTAGTGCTAATCCAGGGCAGTGTGTTGCAGGAGCCCCGAGGTCAGTGTGAGCAACCCCACAGCCAGGCACAGGCCCGGTGAATTAGGGAATCGGTATGTTCCATGCTGCTGGAGGGTTGGAGAAGAGCAGAAGCAGAGTCCAGAAAAGTAAATAAGGTTGGTCATAAAATATCTTATATCCTGGGAACCAGCAATTAGCATAATGGCTATGTCGCTGGACTCCCACATAGTCGACCGCGGTTCACGTCCCGGACCCAGTGGCTTAAAACTCATGCCGGGCGCTTGTGTGTGCGTGCCCAAGACCCCGAGAGGAGAATGGAGGAGAAGGGATTGTGGTGTGACCATCCCCCCTGGGGGGTGATTTCTCGCTTTCTGTCTCTATGTCTCTGTCTGTCTCATCAGCGCACGTGCCCTATAGCGAAAACCTCTCCAAAAAAAAAAAAAACAGTCTTATGGTCTTATGTCCTGCAGAGGAATTTGGGTTTATTCTGGGAGCAGTGAGGACTCATCTAAGTACTTACAGCTAGAGACATGATGCTGTTAGGAGAGTTTTAAAAAGCTGTCTGGCAGCCATACAGAGAGTAGATAGAAGAGGAGTTAGAAGGTGGCCATCGCCAGTTAGGACGCTCCACGGTGCTTTACGTGAGCGTGCCCTGAGCTGCTGCAGGGATGTGGGCTCCTTGGGGAGGGTCATTGACATCACACGGGTGAAAGGTGGCTCTGTTGAATGAACAGAGAAAGACAGTTGAGGTGGAAGTTTGGGGGCTGTGCAGGTGCCACGGAAGAGGAGCAGTCAGAGGAGGAGTTAGCCCACCCCTACGGAGGTGGGCTTGTAGAATCTTTCCTAGTTGAGCCTAGGCTCAGAACGTCCACGACAAATGCATGTCTCTGCCCATACCAAGATTCAGCTCTTAGAATGTTGTTTTAATTTATTCCTTGGGAGTTTCATCACTATATCCCTCCAGAAAACTAAATAGAATTCTGCTCTAGACCCTTGTCTTGTCCCATGCTTTGCTCATGTTCTTATTTACTGGTGAGTTAAATATTGAGAATCCTCAGACAACTGCTTCCCTGAAAATGAAATTGCCTGATGTTAATAAAACACTGGGTTGGCTGCCAAGCCATGAACTGTGAGGCGAAAAGTTGGGAACGCCCCGCGTGAATTGTAGTTTCCAGCCTAGCTTGGTACTGAATCCTCTCAAAATGCAAGTCATATGCTCTGACACAAATACATTTGCCAGATATCTGGAAAGGTTCCATCAGCACAGTGCTCAATAAGTTGCAGCAAAGTTCCCATAGCGTGTAATAGTAATGTTTAACACGGCGCTGGTTGCAACGCATTTAATGCACAGACATGCAACTGGGGGGAGAGGGGGAGGGTTTCCAGCAGAGAGCGAAGGACTGGAACTCCACAGACACGTGGGGCACTTCTGTTTGGCTCAGGCCTAGGGACAAAAGGAAGGAGCTGTTGGGGACCCTCCATGGACTCAGAGGGAATGATTTGGAATTGTAGGTAACTTTAGAAAATTAGAGTGGACTCTGACCTTTTGGCCCAGCAGAGCACAACAAAAATTCTACCTACTCATTTGTTGAGGGAGGTGGGCCACACCCAAGGACGCCAGCCAGAGCTCAACCTCAGAGCTTCCGTGCTTTGCTTTGGTTGTGCCCACTCCCCTCCCTTCCCCTGGCACCTGTGCCCTAGAGTTGCCTTCCCCTGGCAGATTCGAGTTTGGTTTCTCTGGTAATGTAGTAAGTCTTCAGGAGTTTGCAGGCCAAATTCTACATGTAAATGAAAAGAAACACAAGCTATAAAGATGAATATGGGATGCTTTACATGGAATTAAAAATAGGTGGCATTGGCTGCTAAGCAGATGGTCCATGTTTTAGCCTAAGGGTGCGGAGGTTGGTAATTGGGTTTTGAGGCCTGATGGGCTTCTCTGTCCGGCCGGTGGTCCATGAGGCCTGCTTCTCTGACTGTAGGCTGTCTCCAGTCCTCAGGTACCTAGAAATTTCCCCTCTGCTTTCTCCAGTCTGCAGTCCTGTTCTTTCTGATAATTATCTCCCCTTGAAGAGAGGCGTCTTCTCTCTCCTCTGACTAGCGTCTCATTGAGCACTTTCTTCCTGAGGAGTCCCAAGGATTTGCTCCTTATCCTCCTGTCTCTTCCTGCCTAAGCCATAACCCCTGTCTGGGAGTGCCCGACGTTTGTTTTTCTGTCTGAGGGAGGGCAGTCCCAGCCCCCTGTTCTGAACATTGGGAAGAAGAGCCGTAGTTGTCACTGATCCTGAAGTGGCTCCGGTTACGGCCGCCCCCTTCTCGGGATATTGTCTTTAGCTCATTGTTCATTTGGTCCCAGGGGGAGGGTGGAACCTTTAGTTTCAGTCTTTTAATTAAAATCTTATAAAATATTTTAAACACTCAGTGGTTGTACATACTTCCCACCAGGAACTAAGAGAGTTTTTTTGTTCTGGTCTGATGCCTGTTGGAAAGTGATTAATTAAAAGTCTAGTGCCATGTGAGTTAGAGAGTTAGAAAAATAGAGAAATGATGACACAGGGCATGTCTTTGCTAATACGCCTATATTTACTTAAATCTATGTAGTGAACCTAGTCTTATTTTAATCAAACAATTTCTCCCATAAGGAAACATAATGGGGTCATAAAACTATAAATCATCATAAATAGTCATCTTTTTTTCTTGTTTTCTGGATGCCTTTTTTGTTTTAATTTCTAACCAAGGAATTTCTAGCATCAAATGTTATACCATTTGAAAGACTCAGACTTCACATTCTGTGTTCATAAAACTGTGGAATTTTTAAATCACAAAGGGAACCTGTAGATCCTGGAAGACGGTACGTTTCATGGGTGTGGAAAGTTCAAACTTTCCCCAAGATTAGAGAGCTAATTAGAGGCAGAGCTCAGATGAGGGCTTAGGTTTCCTGGCTTTTAATCTCAAACTCTTTCCAATATCACTTTTCAAATTCTTCCATAGGAGGTTAAATGAAATGATTCGCTTCACATGGCTTGTGGTTCGAAACTCGAGCTTCTCCTACCTCCCCGCGTTAGAGGAGTCGAAATAGCGTGCTGGCTGTGATGGCGCGAAGGCAGAGCCCTAGCCAGGCTGGACCTCAGTCCGTAGTGAGGCATAGGAATTGCAGCTGGAGGTACAGGGGTGTATAGGTATCGGGACAGAGCAGCCAGTGATGACGGAGAGGGGCCAGCCCCAGGGGCTGGGCCTGTTCCCTCCCCGGCTAAGCATTGCTTTCCAATTGTGGCTCGTCTCCTTCAGAGTGACCCCAGTTTTTAGAGGGAGTCATTTCAACTGAGAGGCAAAAAGAAAAGTTTTTAAAATAAAAGAGGTCTATTTGAAATTTGCCAAAGCAAATTAGACTTGGAGATAGTTGTAAATTTTACTCTTTGTGTTTGGATCTATGGCAACTTTATACATTTTTAACTCATCTCATTAAAAATACAAATCAAAAGACCCATAAAGATTGACTTCGGGGTGTTGGACTAACACATGACTGACCACAGTTCGAGCCCTGGATGTGGAGGCTTGAGTAGCACACCAGGTGTGTGTACGTGAGTGTCCAAAATCCCCGAGAGGAGAATGGAGAGAGATTGGGGTGTGGCCATCCCCCAGGAGGATGATTTCTTGCTTTCCCTCTTTCTGTCTCACTTCAACAACTGCCCTATGGCAAAAATCTTAAATAAAGAAAAAAAAATTGATCAATGAGGACTTTAGAGCTTATTGAATGCAAATCTCCAGGTATTGGCTTGGGTCTCTCTGATGTCCATTCCCCCTTGTGTTAGCTGCTGGGGAGTAGACTTTATCCCTTTTCCTTCCTTTTCAATTGCACTTGTGACTTTGTGGAACTCCTCATTAGACTCCTGTTCATATTTGGCCAAGGTAAATCAGGGTTTGTGTGTGTCAAAGACCACCTGTGTGGACCGTGAATGACGATAGTGACCTAGAGTAATTTAGATCTACTATAGTAACTATCGGGCTGTTGGGAAGGTCATGATGCATTTTTGCATAGAAAATTAGGAAAAGTACGTCATGACTTTTCCAGCGACTTATTAGAAGAGGGCTTCTTTTATTAAATTATGTTTTGTGGTGTGGACTTGTATCCCAAGGGTTGTCTGAGCTGCTGGCTGTGTTTAGGTTTAATTTTCAGATCCATGTCTCACTTCATGGTGTGAAGTGCTGTTTTCCCTTCTCTTTTCGAATGTTCAGCTTTGCTAGTAGAATGGAAATAATTTATTCCTGAATACAGTAAGGGGACTGAATTCTTTGAATGTCCAATCTAGATGCTGATTTATATAAAGTGGACATAGGCCCATTTTTTAGTAGGAATATGATTTTTTAATGAATTATTTAATTTTATTCATTGTCATTAGTTTTATTTTACTTTTTGAAGTTGACCAGAGAGGGAGAGAAGGAAAGTGAGAAAACAAGTTGCCAGGTCTGGGACTCAAACCATGGTCAGCTAGGTGGGAGTCCAGCCACCTTAACCACCATGCTACCTGCTGGCCCCGGAATATGATTTTAATTGATGGAGAAATAGAAAAGAATGCCCAGCTGCAGTAATATGTGCTAGGTGCTGCTGTGGCAGGCTAGGAGCCTGGGTTCAATTCCTGGCCCACCCTCAAAGCCAGGAGCATTAGTACAGACATTGTAGTCCTGGCACCGTAGTGGGGCTAAGGCAGGAGGATCACAACCTTGTGGTCAGTGTGGCAACACAGTGAGACCTTGACTTATAAAAAGAGAAGGCTGAAAGAAATACCACAGCCGTGAATGAGAAAATTCAACCAATGAGAAGGACTTTAGAGCTTATTGAATGCAAATCTCCTGGTATAGACTTGGACTCTGTTATAGGCCAGATAAATAAAACTATAGAAATTTAATGCGACTTGGTTTGTCATAAGTAGACTATTATCTGAATAGGACTTTAAATATAAAATTTAAGGAGATACTAAAACAGAGTATTTATGTACACTGTAGTCTTTCCTTGCCAATTTTTATAATGGACCAGAGAACTTTTTATAATAATAGGAAAAGCAACTTATATACAAGTAATGGATGGTTATTGGTAGGTTCTCATTTCTATCTCCGTTGAATGCTTTACGCATTCATTCTGGAAGCATTTATTGCATACTTAGCACAGAGCTACAAATAGAAAGATCTCCTGTCCTCAAGGAAATTTGCAATCTGGTAGGGGAAACAAGGGCGTGTGCCTGTAGAAGAGTTTGGATAATGGAGTCAGCGATAGACTAGCCTATTCGTTCAGGTCTCAGTGAGATAGTTTATCAGGTCACCGTAGTCTGTCAAATAGTGACAGAAACACTGACAGAAGTGCTCCAGCCACGCACGCCCTGCTCTTACTGACGGCCCATTTTTTCCCAGATGAATTAAAACCTTGACTAGGCTCTAGGTTGGTGGTGCTTTGGGGGTGTTTAATTCAAAACCAGTGAGATTCTAGAATGGTTTTCCTTTGATATAAGATGTGTTTTTAGTTGTAGGATTTAAGGAATATTTAAATTTTTCCAAAGACCTAATCTCATTCATTATGTCTTGATTTTGCTCTTTTAACTCCCTAAGGACTCCTGAGTTTCTCTTCCTCTGTACTGAATGCAACTCGTACTCAACCTTTATAACTGAGCTTACGTGTCTTTCTCTCACTGTACCTTTCCTTGACGTCTCTTCTTCTTCCTGTTGGATTTCGTTCTCTTACCCTTTTCTCTCAGATCCTTCTGCGCTTTTGTGCTTTTCTCTAAATCTTGTCCATAGTACTTGTCACACTCCAGTCATGTATTTCATCAGACTGAGAGCTTTCTAAGAACACCAACTACAGCTTATTAAACTTTGTGTCTCTAGCCCCTAGTTCAGTGTCTGGTAGAGGTAGGGACCCAGTAAAGGTTTGGATGGGTGGATGCATAAAATGATACTTACGCCGAGCTCTTAAATGATCAGTAGAAAGTTTTTCATCAAGAGAAAGTACTGCAGTCTACTCTCAAAATTCCATAGACCGGGCCAGCAGGTGGTGTGGTGGCTGAGGTGTTGGACTCCCACATGGTTGACACCAGTTCGAATGCCAGGTCTGGCATTCGAACTTTATAATCTGACGACAATAAAATTAAAGTGATTCTTAAAAAATATTCAACAGACATTTTTCTACCTTACACTGGCTGAGTAAAGGGTAATTGTGGAACCAGATCACAGTATAGTGTATCTTTTCAGTGCTTCTGTCCCAATCTGTACTGTAGCTGATAGTTGAAATACCTTTTCATGTATTTTCAGTACTGTAGTTGGGAGATGTTCCTAGTCTCCCCCAGTCTTGTTTTCAGTTATCAGTGGGATAAAAAATTTCATGTATTGTTGAGCAGTAAACCACCCTGGAGCCCTAAAGCCTAGTAACTTAAGACAGTAGTTTGCTGTTCCTCACAAACCTGAAATCTGGTCCGTCTCAGCAGAGTGGTTCTTCTACTTCACTTGCTGCCCGTGTTGGCGTGAATGTCCAGGACGGCTCTTCACGCACATCACGCGGCCTCACCTGGAACGGCCGCGTCCCGACAGGTGGAGCCAAGCACCTTTTGCTGCATACGTGGCTTCTCCTTCAGGCTAGCTTGTACTCTCCCACCAGAGTGGTCTGAAGACAGTGGTTTTTTTGGGACCAGCAGTTAGTGTAATGGCTATGTCGCTGGACTCCCACGTAGTCAACCGTGGTTTGAGTCCCAGACCCGGTGGCTTAAACTCACGCCGGGTGCATGTGCGTGCGTGCCCAAGATTCTGAGAGGAGAATGGAGGAGAAGGGATTGCAGCGTGGCCATCCCCCCGGGGGGTGATTTCTTGCTTTCTGTCTCTCTATCTCTCTCTGTCTTTCTGGCTAGCGCACGTGCCCTAAAGCAAAAACCTCTCCAAAAAAAGAAAAAAAAAAAGACAGTGTTTTTTTGTTTTATTTTGTTTTTAAGATAGAATCTCCCTGTGTCATCCCCCTACCTCAGCCTCCAGAGGAGCAGGACCATGGGCTGCACCACCATGCCTGGCCCTTCCAGAGAGGGTCTCACTGCCTTGTCCATGCCGACTGCAAGCTCATAATCTTCCTGCCTCAGGTCCCCAAGTACCTACGACTACAGGTGCACACTACCGCACCTACCGCAGACTCTCTCGTTACCTGGTACCAGTAAAAAGGAGGAAGCAGAAGCTGCTGGTTTTCCTAAAGGCTTAGTTTGTACCAGCACACCATCCCTCCGTTTCATTCTGTTGGTGGAGTAAATCCAGGAAGGATGTGGAGTAGCACACACGTGCGGGAAAGCACAGCGGCCGGCCTGGAGGTTATCTGAAACAGAACTAACCTTCCACAGTTCAAGAATTACACGTAAAAATAGTCCTTATGCTAAATATATGCTAAAGAAGCAAATGTAACCTAGTTTATTTGAGTGAAGTCTCTAGGGGAGGAAGCAAGATCTGGTCATAGAAAACTTGTAAATATTTAAAATAGTTTTCTTTTACAAGTGAGTACACAGTGGCACACTGATACATGAGCATCAGAAAGATGTATTTCCTATTATTTTCTCAGCTTAAAGGAGTGTTTAGTAAAGTGTCACATAATTAGAACTTCTAGAGTTGGAAATACCACGGGGAAAATTTTGTAGTAAAATCTCTTTCATCCTAGTGCTGTGACAGAAATGGACTGGAATGACCCTCACTCGGTCCTTTTCCTGGACTTGAGCCATTTCATGAACATTTTAAAAGTCTGGCAACTTCAGAAATCTTGAAAGACCCAAATAACGCAGGACAAGAGATGGGAAGTCAGGATTTAGAATGTGTCGTGCAGAATTCCGCCAGCGGTTCTCCTTGGCTGATCTCACACCCGACTCACAGCAGTTGTGACGGTCCCTGTAATCACTACGTTGCTCTGTGGCTTTGTGAATGGGCTGTGCTTGTCTTCCATGCCGACTGACGGTCACTTACCTCTGCGGCGTTTCCTGAGACCAATGTGGAGGAAAGGTCGCCGTGTGTTGCTGATACTCAGAACAGATCTGCACAGGACTTCGGTGGAGAGCAGAGCTCCTTCCTCCCCTTCCTGTAGAGTAGGGCAGCCTTATTCTAAAAATAAGCTTAATATTACTTTCAAGGAGGGACATAGTGCCAGCAAAGACTAAGGATGGGCGAATCAGACACAACACAGAGAAAATAACATGAAGTTGTACACGGAACACATGCTCCAAAGTTCTCCACCTGGGCAGGAGGGGGACAGAGGACAGATTTGACCAAAGGAAGAAGGGAGCTGCCGGAGCAGATGGCTGGACATCAGCCTCGTAATTTGCCCCGAAGAGCCTACAGGGTAGACCCTGCCCGCAGGACTGTTCTCGTGTTTGCTGCTAAGACTGCGATGTTATGAGTACCTAAGGGTGACAGTCCATGGGGGAAAATGACAAAACATTCCTTCTGAAACTCAGAGGCTAGTGACTGGGGTAGATAGTGGTTTCCTAAAGTCATTGTATCATTTAAAATAATTGTTTAAGCCTCGTGAAGCAAGAAGCGTTCTCAAGTTCACAGGAGGGGAGGTAACGTTCACAATTCCTAGGTTCATTTAACAACGATTGATCGAGGGCCTTCTGCGTGTCCAGTTATCCATGCTCTTAGGGCCCTGGGGATGTGGCAGTGAACAAGAAGGGACAGTTAGGACATGGATGGTGATAACGGTCGCATACCGTGTGAATGTACTTAATGCCATTGAACTGTACACTTAAAGATGCTTAAAATAGGGGACCAGCAGATAGCATAATGGCTATGTTATTGGTCTCCCACATAGTTGACCATAGTTGGAGTCCCGGGCCTCGTGGCTTGAAACTCACGCCGGACGCATGTTCATGTGTGTGCTCAAAATCCCGAGAGGAGAATGGAGGAGAAGCAATTGTGGTGTGGCCATCCCCCTTGGGGGGTGATTTCTTACTTTCTGTCTCTCTGTCTCTGTCTCTCCAGTGAGCACATGCACCCTATAGCAAAAATCTCTCTAGCAAAAAGAGATGCTTAAAATGGTAACTTGAGATTATACATGCGTATTTTACCACAGTAGAAAAAGCAAATGAAAGAGAACATAGTGGGACTAGATCAAGCACTTGGCAGTGGGGTGTTTGGGACCATGAAAGGAGGCTTGGGCACCCCAGAGGGCTAGCTTTGCCCCTGATCCAGCAAAAAGCCAGGGTCACTACGGAGCGTGACTTCGAATTTCAGGGGACCAAGAGCGCGCTGGTGTGTGCCCTAAGGGGGCAGCGGCTGGTGGAAATCGGAGGGCCTGCCGGGGTGCTGGGCCTGCGTGGGCTTCCCGCTGCACTCAGGCTGGTGCCTTCCCGCTCACTTACCAAGTCTTCCCCTGTCATCTGTTCACAGACGACCATTCTTAGACGGCAGGGTCGGTACGTGTGCTCCACAGTTCCCGCCGGCGCGGCCGAGGAGGCGCAGAGCTTATTCGTTACGGAGGTAAGGCTGTTGTCTGCATTGTTTGCACATTAAAGTCATTTCTCTCCACAACCCACCCCCTTAAATTTCAGTATTTTCAAGAATTAGGTTTCCAGAGACTGAAACTTAGAAATGGCCACGGGGGGGGGGGGGGGGGGGGGGGCAGCAGATGGCATGATGGTTGCGTTGCTGGACTCCCATGTAGTCAACTGCAATTCGAGACCCAGACTTTGCAGCTTAAAACTCATGCTAAGTCCCTGTGGGGCGTGTGCCCAAGATACTGAGAGGAGAATGGAGCAGAATGGATTGCGGTGTGGCCTTTCCACCAGGGGGGTGATTTCTCACTCTGTCTGTCTTTCTCACTGTCTCTCTGGCAACCGCACGTACCCTCTAGCAAAAATCTCACTCTGAAGAAAAAAATGGCCACAGGGATTATTTCTAACCAAATTATTTAAACTCCACAGAATTCTTATTGTAAGTTTACAGTAAGAGGTAACTTGTAAATGAATTCATTGGAAATCTGTGTTGGAGGCTTTGTTATTGATACTATGTTAACAGTGACTCAGCATATACATTTTTATATTATTTACTTCATTTATATTTCCATGTTATCTTCAAGACTAGTTTAATATACCTGTGGTAGATATGTAGGTATTACTCTTGTTAGAACAATAGGAGTAATAATTAAAAATTTTTTAAGTTAAATTTTTTAGGTGTTTTCTTTCATCCTTTTAAAAAGTAACTGTCTTACCTCTGTTGCCACTGTATCAGTGAAACTTAATTACAGAAAAATACGGCCAGATATGTTTATGAAGCCTTATAAATGCGTGTTTTAAAGCAGGAGGCAGGCAGGCTGTGACCTGCAGGCAAAATCTGGGCTGCGGTCTAACTTTGTAAATAAAGCTTTATTGTAACACAGCCGTGCCCTTTGTGTACATACTGCCTATGGCTCCTGTCACAATAGAACTCAGAGCTGAGTAACTGAAACAGGTAGGACGACCCACAGAGCGGGAACTATTCACTATCGAGCCTTTTGCAGAAAAATATCCTTGAGGAGAATATCCAAAAATATCCAGAGGAGAATCGTAAAAAAAAAAAAAAATTAACAGCTTCAAAATCTTTCAGTATAACTTCAAAATATGATTGAATTTTGTCAAAAGATGATTAAACTTTGCAAGTTGAAAAGTTAATCATATAGTCAGTTGTCACATTCCTGTCTTTTGAAGGTGCAGTCCTCTCCGTGGGGATTTCCGCTGGAACCCATTATTGTCTAGCCTCTCTCCCTCCCGGGGCTGGGAGTCGCTGGCCTTGTTCTGTGTACATATTGCCTATGGCTCCTGTCACAATAGAACTCAGAGCTGAGTAACTGAAACAGGTAGTACGACCCACAAAGCTGGAACTATTCACTATCGAGCCTTTTGCAGAAAAATATCCTTGACCCCTTCTGCCTTGGAATTTAGTCAGTGTTGCTATGTGTGTAGCAGTCATCAATGGCTTATTATATGAATGAATCTCTAGATCCTTATCCTACTTAACTTGGCTTTTTATAATTTCTTATCTTTTTAATCACCATGATTATCTTTCTTTTCCAATTTGCTTAAGATATTAAAAATCTCAGTTTGGGGAGAGTAGCCATTTTGCACACTAATGTGTAAAGTGTTTATTAAAATCTTGGTACTCGGCTATTCTATTCATAAGATACAGTCACACCGGGAACCAGCAGTTAGCTTAATGGCTATGTCGCTGGACTCCCATGTAGTCGACCGCGGTTCGCGTCCCGGACCCGGTGGCTTAAAACTCACGCTGGGTGCGTGTACGTGCGTGCCCAAGATCCCGAGAGGAGAATGGAGGAGAAGGGATTGCGGCTGGCCATCCCCCCTGGGGGATGATTTCTCGCTTTCTGTCTCTGTCTGGTGAGCGCACGCGCCCTATAGCAAAAAACCTCTCTAAAAAAAAAAAAAGAAAGAAAAAGTTAAAAAAAAAAAAAAAAAGAAAAGACACAGTCACACTGTATAAGGTTATGCTTATTGAGTTAGTTTTTATATTCCAGAGTGGTTATAATGTCCTGTATGAGCTTTGGTGGTACGACTTCAGTTGACTGATGAAAAACCAACAGTGACTGTATGAAGAGAACAGAAGGCCGCTCACTCACAGCCTGACGTAGCCGAGGACTTAGTGCCTGCAACGGGAAAACCCCACGCTGCACTTAATTCTGCATGGCCTTGGTTTTGAATCGCAATTTTGAGTGTAAATAGATGATGTTCTAAATGTGAAAATGCCTTGAGAAATTTGAAAAGGTGTTTACAAGAATAAGATAGTATTTAAAAGTGTTCGTAATGGCATGCGGAGTGAAGCGATGGGAAGCCCTCCAGCTCCGGCACACGACTGCTCGTCTCTGCTCTTTAGCTCCCGCCCAGGATGACGCTTACACTCCCTTCCCTTTGCACGCTTTCAGTAAAGTGCTTTGGGTGAGGAAGACTGGCATGAAATAAGCACACACTCATTGCTGTTACTGTTGGGTTGTCAGAAAAGTCATGATGCACTTTTCCATAGAAAATCCTAGAAAAATATGTTGTGACTTTTCCAACAACCTGATATTTTCATGATTTGCGAGTGGAGGGAAATTTGCTTCAGATGGCCTTCAGGTGTAGACTATGACATAGATAAAAAGATGGATGATATAAATTATGAAGCGAAATTAGGAACTTTGTTTATGGTGTTCATTACAGCCAGAATTGGGGACCAGCAGTTAGTGTAATGGCTATGTTGCTGGACTCCCATCTAGTCAACCGCAGTTCGAATCCCGGACCCGGTGACTTAAAACTCATGCTGGGCACGTGTGCATGCGTGCCCAAGATCCCTGGAGGAGAAGGGATTGTGGCATGGCCATCCCGCCCCCTGGGGGGTGATTTCTCGCTTTCTGTCTCTCTGGCAAGCGCACGCGCCCTATAGCAAAAACCTCTCCAAAAAAAAAAAGGAAAGAAAAATTACAGCCAGAATTTAAAAAAAAAACTAGGTAAGACCTAAATACATTTATCTAAGTATGCTTGTTTGTTTTCTGCTGCATGTGTGTAGTCAGGAGCTGTCTAACTAAGCTGATGTTAACTATAACTCTCAACTTGCTGATTTTTACTCTAAGACTCTGCACGCTCCTGGACCGGCCCTCGCGTATGGATGGATGCTGGCTTGCTGGGTCTGTCATGTAGAGAGGCAGTTTGAAGGCAGGCTGTGTGGATTAGTGTCACTAGTAGGAGCCCTGGCGATGAAGTGCTCCAGGTGTTATACACTCTGTGCACACACGCACAGCTGCAGGTGTCCTGATGCCCCTGTGAGTTAGAATCCAAAGTTCTCCTCCCAGTAACCCCACTCTGATTTTTATGAATAGAAAGAAAAATCGAGGGCAAATATATATATCTAATAACTAACAGCTAGTTTTAATTTTAGAAAATACCATGAAGGCTCACACTACCTTTTCACTTCCTTGTTCTAAGAGAGGCCACATGGCTTCTTAAGAACCAGTGTTTTTAAATCAGACAGAGCACATTGTTAGGAAAATGCCACAAGTCAGGTGAAGTTTGTCTCCTTGTAAGACTTGCTCTCAGATCATTAGTGATGAAAACTTAAAGCATTATCCCTCCCAAGGGTTATGTTTCAGTGGTTCAAAGTCTTAAGCTTTACAGGAGTTTTTGGTGGTAGAATCTCAGGCATTAGCTGGTTGACAGGAAGTCTTTTTTTTTTTTTTTTTTTTTTTTTGATGCTTATATGAGTGTGCCTTCACAAACCTTCCCAAATTTCTCCAGAAGTTATATCCTAACTCCACAATTCATCACTATCTTTGTTTTCCTCTTATACTTTCTATTTTTTTACCCCTCCCTACAGTGCATCAAAACCTATAACTCTGACTGGCATCTCGTGAATTATAAATATGAAGATTACTCAGGAGAGTTTCGACAGCTTCCAAAGTGAGTATGCTCTCAGACCACACGAGAGGGGTTACGCACATAGGGAAAGTCTTTGTACTTGTAATACTCAAGGAGCAATGGAGCTTTGTATACGATCAGAGTAATTGGAGAAAGTATTTCTACATGGTGCACGTGTGTGTGTGTGTGTGTGTGTGTGTGTGTGTGTGGTGTGGATCTTGTGCACAGTGCCTCTGATTAGAAGACTCACACATAGTACTGGCAGGTAGCAATAAATTCATGGATGGCTTAATTATGTACAGAGATTCTATTGAGAATACTAGGGATTTAAAACAAAAATTGCTAAAATTTTTGTCAATGAGAAAGCTAAAGAAGATGTAAATGTATTACGATATGCGTCAGTGTATTTTTCTCTTAGAGTATTCTGAAGAAGAGACTTATAGTCATTCTTTTTCCATGACAGAGTGTGAGTGTTTGCACAGTGAGGGGTACTTCCACTGGGGTTGATTATGCTGTGAGCTCCTTCCTGCGGTACTCTAGCCCCAGGTCCTTTGCCAGAGCACCTGGCAATGTGCTCATGTCCAGGCTTTCAGGCCGACTGGGTTAGAGGGTTTTCCACAGATGGTATGTGGCTTCTGGCCCCATGGTTCAGTACCTACTGTCTGCTCCATGGAGGCTGGGCCAACAGCATTTCATATCAAGTAAATTGTCTTAAAAAGTAAACCAAGAAATAGACATTTCCTTGGTAACTTTCTTTACCTCCTTTAAAGTATTTGCTCATTCTAGAATATGTCAAAAGCAAGAGTGTTTTGGTCAATTCGTGGTGGTCAGAGGAAGCAGAGGCAGGTAGGTCTAACCTCCAGAGGCTTTCCATGATCGAGTGACACATCCCGAAGTGGCGCATTGGACAAACCGAAGCTAGTTGATCATGAAAACTGAAAGCAGATAGTGATAACCATGTTTTCAAGTAACATTGCCAGTGAAAATTCGACTTCAGATCTAGTTAATTTACTTTTCTTTGTGTTTGTTGGCTCTGTTCGTTTGAACCTTTATGCCGTTCTCAGTGGACCTACCATTTGTTTTTCCTGTTTGTGTGGCTCGGCCACTCCTTAAAAGTGTTCAGCCAACTCCCCAGTCGCCTCTTTAAACCTCAGTGGAGAACACTCCCTCCTCGCATTATTTTCTCCAGATGGGAATGCTCTTTAGTTCTATATTTATCCAATACTCATTTGGGGATCTTTGAATTCTCTCCTTTTGATTGTATTAATCCATCTTCCTGGATCATCTTATTCATGCAATTCTCATGATTTAAACATAATGGACTGTGAGATATCATGTACTTACAATATGATAGACTTTATTTATTGCTGGTAGATTTTACTTTGGGCATTAATAAGAATTTCCAAGTGTGTGAGGAGGAAGAGAGGAAGGATTATAAGGGTGCTTAAGAATATAGGTTCTGTATTTTGTTCTGTTCTCTGTAAATGTCAGTTTTCACATCTATTAAATGGACTTTGCAACAGTCTCCATAGGCATGACATTTTTGGACACAGAAATGATTTATTCACTGTTGATGATAGCATGTATAGTATTTTCAACTGGACTGGTCTGAGAAGTATTTCATGTTAAGTATATTCTCTTTACAAGCCAAATGATGTATAATGATTGAATGTTTAAAAATAATAATAATGAGAATAAATAATAGTAATCTGAAAAAAATGAAAAGCTATTTGATGATATGGATAGTAATATCTTTGTCTTGACTGATATGCATGATAATTGTACTGGAAAAAGAAATGTTATACTCTGTAAAGATATATGTAATTAAATGTAATATAAAATATAATAATAAAAAACAGTAAAAAAGGAAAGAATTAAATGAAATAATTCATGTAAATTACACAGCGTGGGGCTATTACATAATAACCATTTATTAAATTCTAGCTGCTATTGTTATGATTGCCATCCTTTTATTGTTAATACCATTATCATTAATCACTTTAAATGTGGTCATCCCAGATTCCATGTTTTCTCATAAACCTTGTATTAAAGGTTATTCTGAAGTCTTTTTTGTTACTAATAACTAGTCTATCTTCCTATTTTAATATACCTACTAACTACCAACATGATATGCTTACTTTCCCATGTGGCTTTTTGGAGCTTTCTTCTTCTTTTTTTTTTTTTTGGAGAGGTTTTTGCTATAGGGCACGTGCGTTCACCAGATGGACAGAGAGAGACAGAGAGACAGAAAGCGAGAAATCACCCCCTAGAGGGGATGGCCATGTCACAATCCCTTCTCCTCCATTCTCCTCCCGGGACTTGGGCACGCACTCACACGTGCCTGGTGTGAGTTTAAGCCACTGGATCCAGGACTCAAACTGTGGTCGACTACATGGGAGTCCAGCGACATAGCCATTACGCCAACTACTGTTCCCACTTTTTGGAGCTTTCTAACTCAAGTCTTGGCTTGTCCATTAAAGAAAAGCAATGGTGTATATGGTTTTATTTTTACTCCAAGTAGCCCAGCTTTGGATTTATGAAAGGCTGGTTCCTCTGATGGAGGAAGAAAGGTGTAGACTCTTCATGGACTAGACAATTATAAGACAAATTTTCTTTCTTGTTTTTAAAGCAAAGTGGCCAAGCTGGATAAACTTCCAGTTCACGTCTATGAAGTTGATGAGGAGGTCGACAAAGATGAGGTAAGATGCTTGTTTGCTACAGTCTCTCTTTTCACTTCAGATTTAAACAGTGATTTTACAGATGTAAAAGATTAGTTAGAAAACTACCAACATTTAGCCAAAACAGGAATGTTTCATGAAATGGGAAGAGTTTTTAATAATGCATTATTCGATTGATTGCAATGAGAGCTTTCTTTCAACTTGGCTGTTTAACATTTCATGTTCTTCTGGTTATGTTATTTGTTCTGAGATCATTTTCAAAGATGTGGATCGGATTTGGATACAGCGTAAGAAGATATGAAGATTACTTAGACCTTAAATTTAGGTTGTTTTCAATAGGATATCTTGAGACAAACTGCCAACCATTAGATTTTAAATGGCTGTTTCTTCAATGACTGCTTTTAGTGAAGTCTGTTTTTTATTTTGAATGCCAGAGGATGCATGCATATAAGGGGGTGAGAAAGAGAGAGAAAGCACCCCCCGTGGGGCATGGTCATATCGCAATCCTTTGTCCCCCAGTTCTCCATCCTATCCGGCTCCTGGGTGCACTGCACATACCTGGCATAGTTTACAAGCCCCTGGGGCAGGGACTCAAACCCTGGTCAGCCACGTGGGATCTCTTTCTCTGTGCAGTACTTAACTACTGTACTATGGGACTGGCTCCAAACTCTGGTTTTAATGAGTCTGTTTTCCATATTGCTAAAGAAAAGATTATGGCTAAAGAAGTTTAGAAAGAGAGTAGGGTGTTAAGGTTAATGTCTACCAAGTAAGAGAAACCTAATCAAAGGTATTATTACCCATCTCTGCATTTCTCATTCTCCCCACTAGTTTAGATTTTTCCTTTTTTTTTTTTTTTTTTTTTGTCAGCTGAACCTAACAAAAATCAACTACTTAAGAACTGTAACAGTATCCATGTAGCAGATTGTTTTATAAACCTTTACTCTCAGGGCCTGGTCCCATAACGAGGTGGCTAAGGGAGCTGGATCCTGCAATGTTGGCATGGTTTGAATACTGGTTCCAGCAGCTTGGAAGGTGCATTGTGTGCGTGTGCATGCTCCAATCCTGACAAGATGGAGAAGGGAGGAGAAGGGATTGTGGCGTGATCAGTAGGGTGTTTGCTCTCTGAGCCCTCTGTCTCTCTGGCTCTTTCTCTGGTGAGTGTACACGCCCTCTGGCAATCAAAACAGGAAAAAACAAAACAAAACAAAACCAAAAAAAAACTGATCACTTTTGAAATAATTCTGAGTTAAGTAAGTGGTCATTCAAAATAAATCTGGTATAAAGAACCGAATCCGAGTGTGACAGCAGCACCAGCTGAAATGATGCATGTAAGGCGCACAGTAAGCCAGTGTTCTAGACAGGTAGGTTATTTATATTATTGCTTATAAGAACAACAATAAAACCAACAACATTAATATTGAGATTGTTCAAAACAGAGCATAGGGTGGGTCTTTCCTCAGTTGTCTGTGTGATTACAACAGACTTCCAAATTATGTGTGTATATATTGCATCTGTCTGTCTGTTATATATATAGATATATGCTTAACGTATTTTTAGTAGCAGCTGAAAGCTCTGTGTCCACCTCCTTAAACCCAGATCTCACAGTTTAGGGTTTGAACCTGAAGAAGCATGTTTCTTTTTTTTTTTTTTTTGGAGAGGTTTTTGCTATAGGGTGCATACGCTCGCCAGACAGACAGAGAGAGATGGAAAGCGATAAATCACCCCCAGGGTGGATGCGTGCCACAATCCCTTCTCCTCCATTCTCCTCTCGGAATCTTGGGCACGCATGCACATGTGCCTGATGTGAATTTAAGCCACCGGGTCCGGGACTTGAACCGCGATCGACTATGTGGGAGTCCAGCGACATAGCTGTTACACTAACTGCTGGGCCCCCAAAGAAGCATGTTTCTTTACCACTCTTGCAAGTTAATGCACTTTTCTAATTCCCCCTTTTCTCTTTATCCCTGGCTGCATTCTTGTCTTTCTTTCCTCTTTCCCTTTGCCCCATCATTTTCTCTCTCCTTTCCGCTTTCACATTTCCTCCCTTTCTTTATTCACCTTTCCCTGAACTAAGCCTCTGGGAAGTTGTCCAGGAATTTTCTTTTGTCCTCCAACTTCAGGGGAGTGGTGTAATTTGAAAATATTTTTCATGAAACCAGGCGAGACCTTACAACTTGAGTGGTCAAGTGTGGTATGTACTTTCTGTGGCTCATTAAACATTTAAAAATAAAAATTTGGCCTGGAGCTCACTGGGCCTTCAGTGGAATAGGGTTTTCCTAAATGTGGGCCGATCTCTCTCTTTTGCTGTTAAGTGGACGTTAATGTGACTTCGTGTATTCGTGTTAATGGTTGCTCCAGTAAAGGGGCCGTGGACAACTTGGCACAGATGGAATGACTTTTCCACTGACCCAACTCCCAGCCGTTAGGTAACAAGGCAATGACAGAAGACTGACCGTGGTGGTGTTTCCCTTCTCTCCTAGGATGCTGCCTCCCTGGGTTCTCAGAAGGGTGGGATCACCAAGCACGGCTGGCTGTACAAAGGCAACATGAACAGTGCCATCAGTGTGACCATGAGGGTGAGGAGGCTCCTCGTCCCGCTCTCCCCCCTCAAGAACCCCCTTCTACAATAGGTCTTGAGTATCATCAAGATGAATGGACGTGCTATTCTTCCAGACAAAAGGGACATTATCTGGTTACCAAGTTTCTTCTCTGGTGGTAACACCCCCATTGGTCCAGTCCTGTCCATGCACTTGCCCTCATAGCCCCCTAAACACCAGCATAAAGGGACCGCCACTGGGCTGGTGTGAAGGGGCAATCGCTGACGTAGGCTGTCTTCTCCGTGTTGCCCGGAGAGTGCGCCTTGGTACTTCATGGACCATCACCAAGTGGCTGCGCTTCGTGCTAAACCTGGGCTGTACGTCTGTGAGTGTGTAACACAAGGTCAACTACAGCAAACACTGAGGATGGAAAAGGAAAAGCTGAGAGAAGTAAAACTAGTGTAAGAAGCTATTGAGGAGAGTGGTAGGACCAGAGAAAGATCTGGATTAGTGGTAAAGAGGAAAGGAACAGTGCTGGGGAGGTAGGATAACCAGGGAGATGAAAATTTAATCAGGGAAATGCTGACTGTCATAATCCTGAGGCTGGAGAACCATTCGGGGTCACGAGGCAGAAAACCGTTCCCATTCTGTTTCAGCAAAAAGCCCTGGGGGTTCTAGAGAAAGTTTCCATCCTGCTGTGCTGCATCTCAAATTGGAATTCCCTGCACTGCTTTTGGTGGTTATGTAAAACCTCAAATTCTGGGGTGAGAAAAATGACCAGTGGATGTTAAACGAACAAGCTCGTCAGAATAGAAATGCAGAGACCATGAGACGCAATGGGGAGTCTTGCCCTGCCCAGTCCTATGGAGTATCAGCTAGAATTAGAGTTGTCTTTGAAAGGACAAAAATGGGTTTTATGTATGAATGTAGTTTTCAGTTAGTTTGCAACAGAGATTGTGACTCTGCATTTTGAAAGAATCAATGTGTGTCTGTTTTTCTCTCAGTCATTTAAGAGGCGGTTTTTCCACCTGATTCAACTTGGTGACGGATCCTATAATTTGAATTTTTATAAAGATGAAAAGATCTCCAAAGAACCAAAAGGATCAATATTTCTGGATTCCTGTATGGGTGTGGTTCAGGTAGGTATGAAAAGAGTTTTGTCGCCAAGTTTTCCTCTCTGTAGGAGGCCTAGGGGTGAATTAGCAGATTTAAGTAAATGCTTCCAAAAATGACAGTACTCATTATAGAAATATAATAGTTAAGTTTAAAGTAAGTAATGGCTTGTGTCTCAGCATTCGAGCAGGTGGCAGGTATACTGCGAAGGGAGAATAACATAGTAGGCACGAATGCTTTGGAACACGGGTTCTTGTGTTAGAACTTGCCTTGGTCACTTTTTAACCTTACGACCTTGGACAGGCTAACCTAAAATTTCTACATTCAAAATTTAAATAACGATAGTGTTTCTTTAGTAGGGTAAATGAGAGAGGTAGCATATGGAACTATTTACAACAGTTCTGGGCATCTAGAGATGAGTTCTGTCACCACCATCATGGTACCAGTGACAATGTAGTATATTAGTCAAGAAATTGGTTTTTGAAGCAGACTGAGTTCAAGCCTCTGCTCTACCTCTCACCAATGCTGTTACCTTGGACTTGTTATTTAACCTTTCAGTCTCTTCATCTGTTAAATAGGGATAAAGATGATACCAAGGATAGTTCCTGCGGGTATTTTTTTTTTTTTTGGAGAGATTTTTGCTATAGGGCGCATGCACTCGCCAGACAGACAGAGAGAGACATAGAGACAGAAAGCGAGAAATCACCCCCCAGGGGGGATGGCCACACCGCAATCCCTTCTCCCCCATTCTCCTCTCGGGATCTTGGGCACGCATGCACACATGCCCGGCGTGAGTTTTAAGCCACCGGGTCCAGGATGTGAACCGCGGTTGACTACGTGGGAGTCCAGCGACATAGCCATTACGCTAACTGCTGGTTCCCATCCTGCGGGTATTAATTAATTAGTATGTGTAAAGAATTTAGAACAGTGATGGTGAATGGTAAACATTCAGTTGATATCCGATTTTTTCAAAAGAATTATTTATTTAATTTTATTATTATTAGTTTTAATTTGCTATCGGGTATGTATACTTACCAGAGTGGGGCATTAAGGGAGAGAAAGAAAGTGAGAAAGCAAGCCACCGGGTCTGGGACTTGAACCGCTGTCAGCCATGTGGGAGTCTAGCACCTTAACTACCACACCAGTTGCTGGCTCAATATCAGATATTTTTGTAATCATAGTGTTGTTGCATTTGTAGAGTTATTATTTTTTTAATTGCCAGAGGGCATGCGTATTTACTCAAGAAAGATAAAAGGCAAGGGGAGAAAGCACCCCGAGTGGGGTATGTTCATGGCACGATCCTTTCTCCTCTGCTTCTCCATCTCACTAGGATTTGAGGCACGCACGCACATGTGCCCGGTGTGTTTCCAAGTTGCAGAGGCTGGAGTTTGGTCTGTGATCTGTGGTTGGCCGTGTGGGATCTAGTTGTCTTAACTGTTAGTGTACAGGGCTGGCCCTAAAGAATTATTCATAAAAATTATTTTCAATTATATGTAATATGTGAATGTATGCCTATTGTAAAAAAAAAAAAAGTCAGACAGTGCATATAATGTGGAAGTCCCTCCAAACTCCCTTTCTCCTCTCATCTCTCTCACATTACCAGTTCTGTGTGCATCCTTCTAAACTTTTTTAGAATTGTCTTTGGAAGGGGGTTGCCAATCTCCCTATCTATCCATTTATCCGTTCATACATGTCCATCCATCAGCTCATCTTTTCTCTTGTCATTTTCTAGAAAGACTTAAGGCAGCAGCCCATCAAGCTATGTAAAACATAGTACTACGTAAATTTGAGAGTGAAAGCAGAGCGGTGAACGAGGGTTCCAGTAGGGACGAGATGAAGTAGAATGAAGAAAAAAGCATACGCTTGGAAGCCCTAGCTCATGCTCTGGGCGGGCCAGCAGCTGGGCTCTGTGCCTTCTAACTGGGAGACCTGTTCAGCCTCAGGAGTCGCAGTGCACATAGATACACACTGCATTAGTCAGAAAGTGCCCGAGTGATCTCAGAATGAAGACCATTCAGGCATTGCTCCTGGGGCCTCAGACAGAGGGCTCTGTGATTAATGACCAGTCTCCCTGACAACCCTCACAAAAGACGCAGTCATCATTATCAGTGAATTCTCCCTTCAGATGACTCCATGGTAGCAAGTGACATCGGCCTGAAGCTGGGCTGTATAAGGAGGTTGTTCTGTGGGGCCAGCAGGTCCAAGTTAGGGACACACCTCTCTGGTTTGTCCACAGGCACACTTGTTTATGTGCTTACACGCTGACCGAAAGTTAAATTGCATTTCCATCCAAGGAGTACATTAATCAGTCGGAAAACGGTGCTGACGAGCGGCAGGACAGTGCTTCCCCGCATCTCCCCTGCCACCCACTCCCCGCAACAGTTATTTTATTTTCAACTTTTTTCTTCTTTTTTTGCTATTCGTTCTGGAGGGTGTCTTCACATTGCTAAATCACGAGCGTTCACTGCTCTCTTTCTGTATCCGTCTGTGTGAACACCACTGAATGACTTCCTATAATGGTAGATAGGCTTTTAGCTCCGTCAGCGCTTTCCTGTTCCAGTCTGGACTGATGGCTCTCTGCAGCCCTGCACAGCTGCCGGCCTGGAGATCCCCTCCGGTGTGCTCCCTGGGCTGGAGTCCCTCTGCCCGGAATCCTGTGTCTTCCTCCTTCTTGTTTTATGTTCGTATTTGGTGGAACATGTCTTCCAAGGAGCTTCCTAAGAGACTATCTGTAAGATATTAATTTTTTGACAGCTTATCTGCAGATACCTTTATTTTTGCATTCACACCTGCTTCATGGTTGTGTTGGACGGAAACATCTAAAGTGAAGTCACTTTGCATTGGAATTCCAGAGACACTCCACTGTTTGAAACAGTCCGACATGACTCTTGTTTCCTATTGGTGATCTTCTCTCTTTTTTTCAATGTTCTAAAATTTTGACTATTGTATCTTCATTTAAAATTTTTTGGGTAAACATGCAAATCGAACATACACCCGTAGTTAACATGTGACTCAGTGAATGTTCACGGCGTTTGACTGTTTTCCATCCTGTGTGCGCTTTTGTCTATGTCTCTTTCTGGAGTACCCGTGCTGTGTATTTTGGCTGCTTTGGCCTTCCGTATCTCCAGCCAGTCTCTTCCCCGCAGTTAGCTGGAAGGACTCTGTTTGGGACTCTATTCCCGTGCCACCGTCCAGATACTGCTCCCAGGCAGAAAGCTGAGGTGATGGGAAAACTCAGCTCATTTGTCTCCCACCAGGGATTCCAGGCCGCACTGCCTGGCGTCCCTTATCCGAAAAATGTTGTTTCGCTGATTCTGTCCCGTTTTCTAGTGATCAAGGTGGGACAGTATGTCCAGACCCTGGTACTTCATCATAGCCATATGTGGAAGGTAGGGTCCGAAATCAGATGTCTGCAGGGACTCACAGGGAAGTGAAGTGACAGAAGAGGCTTGTTATAAACCGATAGGAAACTCAGAGGACTGTCACAGATTGGAGCCCGCCAATCAGCTGCAGGTGATTTGCCAGGAGGAATTCCAGTTAATTATTGCCAGATCAGCCAGTTTTTCGAAATCCCAGAAGTGCAGATTTTTAGTTACATTTTGGTACCTTTGATTATTGGTAACTAATTTTTTAAAAAGCCATGGGACTAAAAATCAAAGAAAACAAATGATGGAATACATGAAAGTGTATTTGAGCCTTTCATCAAGACTATAGAGGGCCATGGTGATTAGAGCAGTTGGATTCCACATGGCTGATTTGATGGTTCAAGTCCTGGACCTGGTAGCTTAAAAAACATGCCCTGCGTGTGTGCATGTGTGCATGCCCAAAATTCCCAGAGGAGAAAGAAGGTGAAGGGATTTCTGCATGGCCATCTCACTTGGAGGGTGATTTCTCACTTTCTCTCTCTCTTTTTTTCTCTCTCTAGTGAGCACACACCCTATAAGCAAAAACTGTAGAACCACAGTGTTCACTAAAAATTATTTTTGGGCTAGCCCATGGACTCCTAGTTAAGGCAGTGGGATCCTACTAACCAACTATGGGACTTGAGTCCTGGACCTGGAGGGTTGAAAACACACTTGCCAGGCATGTGTGCACGCATTCCCCGAATCCAAAAGGTGGAGAGAGAGAGAAGGAATTGAAATGTAACCATGCCCGTTACATTTGGGGGATGCATTCTCACTTTCCCTCTCTCTGTCTCTTTCTGGTGAGCACATGCACACTCAGGAAAAAAAATATTTTAAATTATTTTCAGTCAACTGCTAATCGGCATGTGGATCTCTGTCAGGTAGCAACACAACCTCAGCTGAAAGCTGCCACCTTGAACAACTGTGGATGGCATGAAGTAAGGGTGCCAGAGTGAATTAATGACAATGAATTAGCTTCTAGTGTGGGAATCCTAAGTGGGAGTTTCATTTGTATTCTTAAATTAAGAGATCTTTAAGTTTCTTTGTAGATGAATTTTCTGGCAATGACTTTTAAAAAAAGTTTAAGGCAAAACTAAATATATTTGACAACCTGACTTTTAAAGTAGGAAGTGATTATTTTTGTCTGCCTGTCTTCAGCACAGGGTACAGAGGTTTACAAGCACAGCGGCTTTGAGCTGTCACTTATTCTCTGAGGTGCGTTTCAAAGTCTGAGGTCCTGACTTCATTGGAAGTCTCTTCTTTCAAATTCTGCTTACAGCTGGGGCGGATGGTTTTTACATTTAATGAATTGCATTTAAGGCTTCCAAAGCTAAAATAATTTGTTTTTATTCATGTCTATTGGCAAACAATGTCAAAAATAGTGATTGTGGTATTTTATATAAATTACTATTACTTTTGGACATTATTTAAAAAATGCAGTTGATTCATGCTGTTAATTCAAAGATATGCCTAAGCTAGAAATTTTAAATAGCCCTGAAAAGAAATACGACTTAGAATAATAATAAGCCCTAAAAATATTTTAGAACTCTTGCAATTGATTACACTTATTTGTAGATGAGGAAAATAAAGCTCAGAGAGGAATAACTTAGAATCAAGGCCTAATTATTGTCTCCACTTTTAACTTTTCTTTTCTTTTTTTATTTTTATTTTTTTGCCATAGGGCACGTGCACTCTCTGGAGTGAGACAGAGAGAGGGAAAGTGAGAAATCAACCCCGTGGGGGGATGGCCACACTGTCATCCTTTCTTCTCCATTTCCTCTCAGGATTTTGGGCACATAGTCACACGTGCCTGGGTGATTTTAAAGCCACCAGGTCCAGGACCAAACCATAGTTGGCCATGTAGGAATCCAACACCTTAACCCCATGCCACCTCTGGCCCCGCTACTTTCAACTTTTTATTTTCATGATTGTGAGTGTGTGAGGAGTGGGGGGTAGGGAGGAGAAAGTCCTTTTGTTTTTAGCCTCAACGCCTCTGATTCTTGCCTTGAAGTTTAAGTGAGACCCAAAGTGGCAATTACCGAGCCCACAGCAGACAGTCTGTGCACGGCCGTTCGTGCGGCTTTGCCAAATGCAGCACGTGGCTTCCCATTTCTAAGAACTGTGCTGCAAGCACCCAGAGAAACAGAGGCAGGGTCCTCCTGTCCCTGAGACCCAGGCTGAGGAGGACTTCGGCACTGTGGATAACCAGCTAGACGTTTAGGGGCGTAGGGAGGCTGTTGGGAGTTAGCTGCTTCACGTCTCTCAGCCTGTGTCTACAAGGAGTCTTGCTTCGTGTTTCTGAGTTAAGCCTCTGTTTAGGGCAGTCAGCCTGGGGTGAGTTTGTCTCCCAGGGGACAGTTGGCAATGTCTGGAGACTTTTCCGATTGCCTAGGCTTGGAGGCATGGTTCTGGCATTTTTCTGGGTCAAGGCTAGGAATCGCTGACCCTTACAGAATGCACAGGGCAGCCTGTCACCACGATGAGTTGTGCACAAGTGTTAGTACAGATCGACCAGTCTCCGCCCAGCACTCCTCCGTCGTTGCCCTCTAGTGCACAGACTCCAAGTGTGTCCTGTGAGCCAGCCACCCTCTCCCGGCACGACGACTGGGGCATGAGGCAGGGCTGTAGACAGGAAGTCCACATGCTTCTGGAGATTAAGAAATCATGAGAAAATTCCAGAAAGTAACTGAAACATACTGATAGATAGTGGTTTGCTTTTTAAAATGTAATACCACATACTGCTTCATTAGAAAAAATAGAAGAGGGACCAGCAGGTGGCATAATGGTTACATTACCAGACTCCCACAGTTTGAGTCCTGGACCCAGCGGTTTAAAACTCACACCTGGGGCAAGTGCATGCATACCCAAATTCCCAAGAGGAGAATGGAGAAGGGATTGTGACGTGGCCATCCCCCTCAGGGAGTGATTTCTTGCTTTCTGTCTCTCTCTCTCTTTCTCCAGCTAGTGCACGCACCCTATAACAAAAACCTTTCAAAGTCAGAAAAAATAGAAGGTAAAGGATTGTGCACATTTAATGTGAAATTTTGCTTATTCAACAGATAGTCTTCAAGTGTGCACTGAGTGGCAGACACTGGTCTAGAGACTAAGGACGTAGCTCTAACCGAAAGGGAGGGGACATCTCTGCCCTGGGAAGCTTCTGCTCCGCTGGAGGGGGCTGGCCAATGAATGAAATAAGTGTAAGGGGGCTTCATAAAGTTCGTAGAAAATGGAATTAAAGTATGAGTTTATTTTATTACAGAAAGTTTTAAAATCCATGCATAGTTTTTCATAATACACCTTTTCACATGAACTTCTTGACCATACCTTGTATGTAAAACAGGTAATGAGTCGAACAGAAGAAGAAAGCAATGGAGAACTAGAGCCAGGAAGATGGGTAGTGCTAGGGCTTCATGGGAAGCGAGCTTGCGATTTTAAACAGCCGAGCTGATATACTGTGAGGTAGCACCCGTTGGCAAGTAAGAGAAATATGATCTAAAGGCCGTTCCAGTTCTTTTAACCTGTGTCTTTTTCCATTTCAGAACAACAAAGTCAGGCGTTTTGCCTTTGAGCTCAAGATGCAGGACAAAAGTAGCTACCTTTTGGCAGCTGACAGTGAGGTGGAAATGGAAGAGTGGATCACTATCCTGAACAAGATTCTCCAGCTTAACTTTGAAGCCGCAATGCAAGAAAAGCGCAACGGAGACTCTCATGAAGGTAGGCAGCCTGACAACCCCCAGGCACACACTTGCTCTGCGGTATCTTTGTTCCTATCTGGTGGGTGTAGGAGCAAGCCGTGTATTGTACAGGTACGTGACAGGTGGGGTGGAGGTGAGGTCGTTACAAATAGCCTGTCTGCAAAGTTTCTGTCACATTAGAATGGGCTACTCTGACTTTTTTAATGTGAAAATTATGTAGCATGGAAGAACCACCACTATGGAGGCAGAAATGAAGACCTGGATTTGAGTCCTAGCATTACAGATTTTCATTGTCTGACTTTGGGCAAATTATTTATGTTTTCTGAGCCTCAGTTTAGTTACCTGAAAAATGATAATAAAAATGAAAATTTCTGGGACAAGCAGATGGCATAGTAGTTACATCACTAGACTCCCACATTATTGACCATGGTTCAAGTCCTGGACCTGACAGATTAAAACTCACGCTGAGTGTGTGTGCGTGCATGCCCAAAATCCTGACAGGAGAATAGAGGAGAAGGGATTGCAGCGTCGCCATCTCTCGTGGGGGGTGATTTCTCACTTTCTGTCTCTCTGTCTCTCTCTGTGTCTCTGGTGAGTGCATGCACCCTATAGCAAAAAATCTCTCTTAAAAAAATGAAAATTGCTGATTGGATGGGAAGAGCAAATAAAAAAGTGTATCTCAAGTACCTGGCATAGGATCTGCACTTAAAATCTTACTATCTTTAGGAATATATTTTGGAATTTTCAAGACAAGAATTAGGATGGATGGGAGCCTCGGATTGAATTGGTCAAAACGCTGGTCATGTTCTTGAGAATTCATGTTATGTTTCAAGCCCTTAGGGAATTCTCAACCTGGCTGCTCCCTAGAAGTGCCTGGAATTTTTAAAAATATCAAAAAAAATTTTTTTTTTTTTTTGGCCTGGGTTGGGGTCTGGACAGCCTGACTTTTAATGTGTCTATTGGGTGTGGCCACGTACACTGCTGGTCATTGCTGGATCAGGTCTTATTGGACAGTGGCCATGCTTTCCCAGAAAGTAATTGTCATAATTGTCACAGCTATTTTTTCAGAGGAGCCTCAGTTGTTTCTAATGGGGATCCAAAGTTGAGAACCACTGCATTCAAGGAGACGTGGGAGAAATAGCCTTACTCTTTTTGTTTTCAATAAAGTATTTCCAATGACAATTGACTCAGGTCATCTGTTTTGCCATTGTAGATGATGAGCAAAGTAAATTGGAAGGTTCTGGTTCCAGTTTAGACAGCTACCTGCCTGAACTTGCCAAGGTAACATCTTAACTCTTCTGCTCTTTATCGAATGCTATTGAACCATGTCTCATGTCATGCGTTTGTCCAGAATATAATCTGTTGAAATCGTAACATTTATGTTGTAGCCCTGCTCCTTGTTTTCTGACCTGTGTGTGAGGTAATGTGAAATATATTACTGACCCGAGTGAGACTTCACTCTTTTTTTCTAGAAGTCACTTATAGAGTATTTTCTTTTTCTTTCTGTGTGCTTTTCCCCTTATATTAATACTGCATCACAGTGTTAAATAATAACCTAAAAACACAGGCAAGTGTTCCCACAATGACTCTCTCACGGCACTGACTGTTTTTACATAACTCTCACATAGCGCTCCCTCTTACCCAAGTTAATAGTTAACAGTTCTGAAGGGGATGGATGTGGTAACCGTTTCCACTTCACCAAAGAGGAGCTGTCTGAGTATAGAAGTTGTTTCTGGGTTACTGTCCTTAGGGAAAAAAAAAGGCGGGGAGGGAGCTAGGCCTATATTTCATGATTCTGAGAAATTTACTGAAAAGCACAAAGAACAATAACCATATTGCCACCACCCAGATCCTGCATCTATTACTCTTGTCTTTTTAGCTTTCGTATTTGTAAAAGAAATGAAAGTTTCAGCTGACGCTCTTTTGAAACACTGTCCTTATCCCATCTCTTCTTCCCCCAAAACTTCAACCAAGACAACTACTATTATGAGTTCTACTTTCATTTCATTTTGATATCTTTATAAATGTACCATAGTGCTATCCTTACTCTATAACGCGTGGTGTGGTTTTGTATATTTTCAAATGATTTTTAAAGGCTCACAAACTATAGCGTTCTGCACTTGATTTTCTGTACTTATTCTTTAATTCAGCCTGTTTTTGAGATCCATCCACACTGGTACGTCCCTTTATTGCTCTGGATAAACAGTTATTTCAGCTGCTCTGTTATTTTTTTTTTCTATCATGAACAATGCTACAATGAACATCCCTGTCCTTGTCTCCTTGATGCTTCTATGAATGATTCTTTTTCGAATGAGAGAAATATCTTTGTCTTCTCTAGCTCTCTATAGTCTAACTCAGTTACTGCCTATTCTCTTCTTTGATAATAGAGTGACAGAGTGACCCCCACACACCCACATCTTAAACACTATAATAGAACGTGGTTTCTCTGTATGGGATTAAAAATAGACTAGCATTCAGTATTGACCTTTACTCTAAGACAACATGGCTGTTCTCAAGTATAAAATTTCCCTTTTTGGCGAGGACTTTAGGGCATTGTTTTTCTTCAGGACGTGACTGTTACCGCAGCATCATTTTAGTACCTGCCTATTAAAGCTAACTTTAGCGCCACCAGTGCAACCTCCTTGTTAGTCTGGGAGGAGCCTTGGCTCGTGTGTTTGTGTCTTTGTGTTATGCATTTCTGTATGTCATGTTTTGCATTGAGATTTGCTTTTTCACTTTTGGATGTTTTGGGGTTCATAATTTCTCAAAGCGGATGTTTGAACCTATTTGAGTTTTAGTTTGTTGAAGCAGATAATTTAAGTTATGCAATCCAGAATTCAGAAAGTAACTCCTGCTGGCAAGCAGAATGCATGTGTAGGGAAACATCCTATTATTTGTGCCTAATGCTGTTTAATTAGAAATCTGTATTTTTTTCCTCCAAAGATATATAGGAGTTATCCCCTCCTTTCTTTTCTCATACCTGGCCAATGTAATTCAGCATTGCCTAATCCTAAAACCTTGGGGTCTTAGGACACCCACACACACACACATACACACTGTTACTTTTATTATTCTTTTTAAATTTTAAGATACTTAAAACTATTTTGAACTGTGGGTTACAACTAAGTTAGCTAAAGCTATTTTAGTTGGTGAAATCGATTTGATAGATATCAATCCCCATTTTTTTAAAGAATTATTTACTTTTATTTATTCATTCATTTATTTCAATTTGACCAGAGAAAGACACAGAGAGAAAGAGAGGGAAAGTGAGAAAGCAAGTCACCAGGTCTGGGACTCGAACGGTGGTCATCCATGTGGGAGTGTTCAGCGCCTTTAACCACCACGCCACCTGCTGGTCCCCTCAATCCCCGGTTCTTACTTTTTATTTTATTTCTTTGAAGTATAATTTACATAGAGCGAAGGATTTGAACATGACTGGCGGCTCAGTGGAGCTGACATTCATACTCCCACATAACTACCTGCCCAGACTAATACGTGGACATCAATAGTGCCTTCTTTGCCGCTGATGTCCCTGTTTTATTATTATTATTATTATTATTACTATTATTTATTTAATTAGTTCCATTTCTTATTATTTATTTATTTTTTAAAATTTGACCAGAAAGAGGCAGAGAGAAAGGGAAAGGGAGAGAGCAGGCTGCCAGGTCCGGGACTTGAACCATGGTCAGCCATGTGGGATCCAGCGCCTTTAACCACCACACCACCTGCCAGTCCCATGCCCCCTTATTTTTACCTCTGTCACTGTGGATTGGTTTTGACTGTCCTAGACCCTCCTATAAATGGACTCTTACATTCTCTATCCTTTGAGCTAGGCTTCTTTAGCTCATCGTTATATGACCCCCACTAAACAAAAAAAAATAAAAAAAAAAATGAAGTGTAATGAATAGAGAGTATAAAAGCATGCTGTCCTAAAGAATGACGGATGTTATTTCAGTTATGTGCACATAGTATGTCTATTACTTTGTGACGTAAAACGTGTCTTTTACTGTGGGTCCTGGTCACAGTCTAAAAAATAAGGTACTCTGGAGGGCTTTAACTGTCTTTTCCCCCAGGTCTCAATTGTTTTAAAAATATTTTTGTTTGAGACCAAGTGCAGTTGCATGTGCCTGTAATCCCAGGGGCTCAGGAGTCTCAGGCAAGAGGGTTGTGAGTTCGGCTACCCTGAGCAACAGCATAGTGAGACCCTCTCTCTAGAAAGAGAAAAAAAATTGTTTTTAATTATCTTACTTAAGAAGATAAAAGAGACAGAAAGTAACTTTTGAAGGGAAAAAGAATGGAGGAAACTAAGATCTGAGACGTGCTTTGGTCCATGCAGCGTGCTGCCGTCGGGAGTGTGGGGCGCAGTGTCTGTCACTGCCGTTCACCGGCCGCTCAGTGGTGTGCGGTGTGAGGCCCAGGCGCAGCTGGAGACCCTGTGCAGCCTCTTGGTTTCTTCACGACCCAGGGCCCTGAGCAAGAATGTGGTTTTGGCTGTTTATCATCCCCACCCTTCCAGAAAATCTGGGGTGGGGTCATTTGCACCCATTGAGACTTGCAGTAAACTGGCTGCTAACTGGCTGTTTTGTTTTTAGGAGGAATGGATTTATGGCTACAGAATTAGAGACTGAGCCGTCGGTGAGGGGTTAGGAGGAAGGAGGCTTGCGGCACAGTTGTGCAAGGAGGGAGAACTCAGTTGGGATGGAGCAAAGAGGTCAATGCCAGGGAAGGAAGGTACAGTAAAGGACCAGGCGGGAGGCCGAGCCACTTCTCAGAGACTGCAGAGAAAGGCCTAGAACAGTGGGGAAGGCGGGAGGTAGGGGAGGGTCTCATTTAATGGGAGACTCCTCTCATTTCAGCTCTTCTTTCTCCCTCACTTGTTCCATTGTCCTGAATGGCTTTTGTTTTCCATGTGACTGAGACATAGCCAAGCAGGATATGATCAGCAGGAAGTTATCTTAATGCAAAAATAACTGATACCTCCTCCTGAGTATCGGGAAGCTGGGGCAGCCCTTTACTTACGGTGTGAGTGATATAGACTCAGATTTTCAGACTGTCTTGTATATCCTTGGAACTTAGGCTTGTACATTTAGTACTGAGTATTTTTTTTATTGTTTTTACATTAGGGATCACACTGTATCTACCTTGAAACCTGTTCTTTTCCTCCAATTGTCTACTATAGAACTAAACAAATTTTGTTATAAATATAACAGGATATATAGCGTCAGTCTTATAAATATTTTTATTAAATGTACAAACTGTAGTTAAAGTGAGTTAATTTTTTTCCCAGTAGAACCCAAGGCACAGCCCAGCATAGGCAGTGCCACTTCTTGTGGCTGGAAGCCACGTGGGAGGAAGTTGCGGCTTCCTCCAACTTGACAGACTGGGACAGGAGGCTCTTCACCCAATGAAACTCTGAAACGCCTGTCTCTTTCTCCCTTTTCCTCTCTCCCTCATGAAGGGGGAGAGGAGGAGAAAGGCAAAAGGTGATTTGATTAGGTTGTGGACCCATTACCAGTCATTTAATTTTCTTCTCCTGGTTACATTTATCTCGGTGACATTGGGTCATCCGTATCACATCCTTGTGTAACGATGGCATGAAGAAAACGCTTGTGCTCCCACCCTATATTCCCCACCACACTTCTATTTTTGATTTTTTTTTTTTTTAATACACAAAGAGCAGCAGCTCACTCTTATTTTGGTCTCCCATGTGATTTTGTAAGAAACACAGAATTTCATGTTAATTCAAAATTGTTTACATCCTATCTTTTTAAGACAGTGAACTTTCTTGCTGAGTAAATCTTCCACAGCTGGCACGCAGGACAAGGATGGTGTTTCAAACTTTCATAGTCTCACTGAGGCTGAGTTAGGGCCAAGGGCCAAGCTCAACAGAACTTGTTGGGACTCAGATGGTTTCATAGGCACCTTTCATAAGGACAGTCTGTAATAAGTGCTTCCTTTCCTCTATGCCAACCCAGTAAGCGATGTTCCTGCGCTATCGTAAAGGGAATTGGCTAGCACTGTGTTTGCAGGGTCAGCTGGCATTCCATTTGGGGGCGTCCTTATTCTGTAACGTTTAATACAGCCTGTGGCACAGAGATCGAACTGATGGTTCTGGGAGTTGGATATTTTGGAAATAGTGGAAATAAATCATGATAGCCTTTACATTAAATAAGTATGTATCTAACCTCAAAAAATTTTGCTCAATCTTCATATTTCAACCCATTCTATTTAAATGACCCAACAAACAATATTTTTCTGATAAGTCATCCTTAAAATAAGATACTGTTGGCTGTAGTCTTTGGCTTTATATTGTTTCATCTGTTCACAAATGTAACACAGAATATGTTTAAAGTCTACAGTAACCTCTCAGGAAACTCCCATCACTCCTGAGGACAAGGAAGAAGACTATCGGGGTGGAGTTAGCATTGCTGGTAGGGCTTATGGAATGGGAAGGGCAGGGGAATAGCCTTTGCTTTCGATGAATCATTCTTTGACTTCTGAGCAAGTACCAGTTTCTACAGGGAACTGCAGAAACTACCGCCATTGTCGCCTTTCTCTCGCCTTTCCGCTGAACACGAAGGAGTGAATGAGCTGTGGGCAGGGCAGTAGGCAGGCTGTTTGGAGAAGAGCTCCTCTGTTTCTCCCCATCATAATATAGACTGACCACAGGTTATTTGAAGAACAGAGCTGGTTTCAGGAACCAGCAGTTACCATAATGGCTATGTCGCTGGCCTCCCACGTAGTCGACCGCAGTTCGTGTCCCAGACCCAGTGGCTTAAAACTCACGCCGGGCGCGTGTGCGTGCGTGCCCAAGATCCCGAGAGGAAAATGGAGGAGAAGGGATTGTGGCGTGGCCATCCCCCCTGGGGGGTGATTTCTCGCTTTCTGTCTCTACATCTCTCTCTGTCTGTCTGGCGAGCGCAGGCGCCCTATAGCAAAAAACCTCTCCCCCCAAAAAAAGAACAGAGCTGGTTTAGGGGCCAGCAGGTGGCATGTTGATTAAGAGCGCCGAACTCCCACATGGCCGACCATGGTTTGAGTTTCAGACCTGGCGGCTTTCTGTATGTCTGTCTGTCTCTCTCTCTCTCTCTGTCCCTCTCTGTTCAAATGTAAATAAATAAATAAAGTCAAGTAAAATATTTTTTTTTCGGGGGGAGAGGTTTTTGCTCTAGGGTGTGTGCACTCGCCAGAAAGACAGAGACAGACAGAGAGACAGAAAGTGAGAAATCACCCCCCCGGGGGGATGGCCACGCCACAATCCCTTCTCCTCTATTCTCCTCTTGGGATCTTGGGCACGCACACATGCCTGGCGTGAGTTTAAGCCACGGGTCCAGGACTTGAACCGCGGTCAACTATACGGGAGTCCAGCAACATAGCCATTACACTAACTGCTGGTCCCTAAAATAACTCTTTAAAGAAAAAGAGCTTGTTTCTATCACTTTGAGAAATGCTTGACTGCACAGTCTTTGGGAAAATATTTTATGGGCCTTTCTATTATAAAATTCATTTTACAAACTTTTTTTAATTTTTTACTGACATTTGTAATTAAAAATAAGTGTTCTTGCTCTATGAAAAAGGACCCAAAGTTGTTTAAATTAAATTTTAATTGAGACATAGTGATTGTACAAATACACATAGCATCTTTAATATTCTCTTCTCCCTTCTAGAACTTGCAAACTGCTGATTTCTTTGGGGCATTGTCTCATAAATTTTTGGTGAAGCATCAATGATTTTGTCATTCTTCCACTTAGGCAACATCAGAAGTTTCATGTTTGTGTTTGCTTCAATTTTATCAGAATTCATGTTGTTCTGATAAGGACTTTTTTTCAAATTGATGTTTCATCCTTCTAGTGACTCAAACTAGACCCTGTTCATAACATGTAACAAGTTAGCATTTGTTTTTGGTGAAAAAAATATATTGAAACCCATACATAGTTTTTGGTTTATAATACTCATTTTCCATAAGCTTTTTGAAAACCTGTTTGTGAGATTTTTAAGTTATTTTTTAAAAATATGCCCGTGATAGATACGTTATTCTGAAATTTGTTTAGTTACTTAAAAAGCATGTCATATGAGGTCAGCAGGTGATGTGGTGGTTACGGTGCTGGACTCCCACATGGCCGGCTGCAGTCTGAGTCCTGGACCTGGAGCTGGCAGCTTGCTTTCTCATTCTCTCTCTCTCTCTCAATCTCTGGTGATCGCATGTTCCCTATAGTAAATTAAAATAATAATAATAAATAAAATTAAATAAATCTTTTTTAAAAAATGTTGGGACCAGCAGTTGGCATAATGGCTGTCGTTGGACTCCCATGTAGTCGACCATGGTTCGAGTCCCAGACCCAGTGGCTTAAACTCACGATGGGTGCGTGTGCATGCGTGCCCAAGATCCCGAGAGGAGAATAGAGGAGAAGGGATTGCGGCATGGCCATCCCCCTTGGGGGGGTGATTTCTCGCTTTCTGTCTCTATGTCTCTCTCTGTCTTTCTAGCAAGCAAACGCACCCTATAGCAAAAACCTCTCCAAAAAAAAAAAAAAAAAAAAAAAAAAGTCAGAGATTTCTGTCTGACTCGTAGAGGATCTAGTTTACCCCCCTCTGTAGTAAGCGTGTAATCTACCTTACATACAAGTAAGCTAATAATATTTCAACTATAAATATCATGCACTTTATTCAACCATCTCCCTCCTAAATGAGCAATTAGGTTGTTTTTGGTTTTTAGCCTCCACAAAGAGCACAATTAAGTGCATAATTAACAACATGACATTAAATATTTGTGCTGTTATTTTAGTAGGAGAAATTCCCCAAAGTGGAATTTCTATTTTTTTAATGCTCTAAAAGTTGCCAGATTACTTTCCCAAAAGTTGTAAGGACTCATGTTCTGCTTCTTTGCATCCTCATCAGAGTAGTGAAAATTATATTTGACTGCACTTTAATTTAATTTTTTTAAATTGCCAGAGGGAGTGGGCACTCATCAGTGAGACAGAGAGGAACAGGAGAGAGAGAGAAAGCACTGCCCAGGGGAGTGTGGTCACGCTGCAGTCCCTTCTGTATTTCTCCATCCTACCAGGATTTTGGACACACATGCACATGTGCTTGGCATGTTTTTCAAGCTGCCAGGGTTGGGATTCAAACCACAATCAGCCATGTGAGACCCAGTTCTCTTAACCAGTAGACTGTAGACCCAACCCCATACTTTTAATTTTTCTTTCACTACTAAGTAGTGGTATTTTTCATATGTTTACTTGTCAGTTGGGTTTCTTCTTTCTTTTTGACTTGCCTGTTTTTATATATATATATATATGTATATATATATATATATGTATATATATATTTTTTAATAGATTTTCTTATGGTAGGCTACATGCACTTGCTGGAGAGAGAGAGAGAAGAGAAAAAGTGAGAAATCATCCCCTAGGAGGCATGGCCATGATGCAGTCCTGTCCCCTCCATTCTCCTCTTGGGATCCTGGGCACACACGCATGCACATGTGCCCGGCATGAGTTTCAAGCCTCCAAGTCCAGAATTCAAACCGTGGTCAGCCATGTGGGAGTCCAGTGCCTTAACCACTATGCTACCGGCTGGTCCTGCCTGTTCATATTTTTTACCTTTCTTTTTTTCCCTGCTTGTATTAAGGTTCTGGGCTCTGAAGCTGGGCACCGTGAGGTGGAAGCCAGGCTTCTATTTAATGCTGTGAGCCTTTGGGTGTGCTTACCTCTCATACCTTAGTGTCTTCTCTTTTAATGAGAAGGGTCAGTAATAGGACCTGCCTCCTGTGGTGTGTAAAATTTAAATGGGCACTTAGGATAATATCTAGCACGTATTCAATAGATTTTGGCTATTGTCAATAAACATTATTCTTCCAAGATTTTTACTTTCCCTGATTTTGGGGTGAAACTGTGCCTTTCAAGAGCTACATTTTCCTCCCCTCCTAGAGTTTGTTGACTAATCCAGTTCCTTCGGCTACTATTTACTGTATGTCCCCTCCGCTTCCTGTGCTGTCCTGGGTGTAGAGGCAAGGGAGGACTCTAAGAAGCCAGGTTTGTTTGCTGTCTGTCTCCTAGCAGAGCTATCACTGCAAGGTAGGTTCGAACTTTTAGGTTATTTTTACATCTTAAGCTGTGCCTCCTTTCCTGTTAAAAAATCTCTCTAGGGACCAGCAGATGATGTAATGGTTACGTCACTGGACTCCCACGTAGTCGACCACGGCTTGAGTCCCTGACCTGTGGCTTAAAACTCACGCTGGGTGCATGTGCACGCGTGCCTAAGATCCCAAGAGGAGAGTGAGGAGAAAGGATTGTGGCATGGCCATCTCCCCAGGGGTAATTTCTCACTTTCTTTTTTTTTTTTTTGAGAGGTTTTTGCTATAGGGCGCGTGCGCTCGCCAGACAGACAGAGAGAGACATAGAGACAGAAAGCGAGAAATCACCCCCCAGGGGGGATGGTCACGCCCCAATCCCTTCTCCTCCATTCTCCTCTCGGGATCTTGGGCACGCACACACACGCGCCCTGTGTGAGTTCTAAGCCACCGGGTCCGGGACACGAACCACGGTCGACTACGTGGGAGTCCAGCGACATAGCCATTATGCTAACTGCTGGTTCCCGTGATTTCTCACTTTCTATCTCTTTCTGTCCCTCTGGTGAGCACACACACTCTATAGGAAAAATTTTTCTGTTTAAAAAGAAAAGAAGAAGAAGAAATCTCTCTAGTAATGGATACATCTGTTGGGCATTAGTGGCAACACCAGGATGCTTTATGTCTGTTTTGGCTGGTAGTTGATTTCTTTATTTCTTGTGCTATGTCTGCATCCTGATTCATCCTCTAATTATGTGGAGTCTCTTAGCAGTTGTTATTGCTTTCTTTATTTCTTGTCTCCTAGCATAATCAACTTGAGACAACAAGCATCTCTCAGGACGGTGCCAAAGCTGGAATCTGCATTAAGAACCCATTGCTCTTCCCTAGCACATGAGGTCACAGTCTCTGCCTTTCCTGAAGGGCTCTAGCAGATGACTCAGAAATGGAGTGTGGTACTGTTGGTGGTGCTCCCCACACCCAGGACTGATGGCTTTGTTAGGAACAGCACAGGCAGCATACAGTGTAAAGCAAATTAGTTTGAGCTCAGTTAAGTCGATTTCACTTGTGCATTCTTTAGTTCTTTTTTTTTTTTTTTTTTGGAGTGGATTTTGCTATAGGGCGCATGCACTCGCCAGACAGACAGAGAGAGACAGAGAGATAGAAAGCGAGAAATCACCCCCCAGGGGGGATGGCCACGCCGCAATCCCTTCTCCTCCATTCTCCTCTTGGGATCTTGGGCACGCACGCACACGCGCCCAGAGTGAGTTTAAGCCACCGGGTCCGGGACTTGAACCGCCGTCGACTACGTGGGAGGCCAGCAACATAGCCATTGCGCTAACTGCTGGTCCCCATTCTTTAGCTCTTTTGATGTGAAAAATTGGGAAGGGCAATAGTCAAGATGAAGTAAAAGGCATGGTCCCATGCTCCCGTATAGAGTCTGCTTTAGCCATGGGCACATATTTCACCCTGTTGGCATGAACAGAAGACTTTCAGGAATGCCTATTAACCTGGCTATGCCTTCAAGCCAATGAATGTATTGTTCACTAGAGATCCTTTAGTGGGGAAGAAGGACAACTTTAGATGTAAAAGTAACTTAAGAACCTGTTTCTACCCTGATACTGTGAGACTCCATAGAGAGCAGCAAGGTACACTTTGTGTGGCAAGACACTCGATCTATCATCTTGTTCAACGTTTTCACTTAGAAACGAAAATGGGGTCTGGGGAGGCTCAATAGCTGTACGGCTAGGTAACGACTGAACTAGAACTGGAGCAGAGTTTCTTCGCATTTTGGTGGTCATTTCATTGAGACATAGCAGCTGGTTAAAAACTATTATGATAATTTGGGTCATTGTCACAATGGCATGGGCTGAGAAGATGAAGAAGATACTTAATATCACATTATCCCTGATGAGAAATGTAATAATAGACCTTGTTCGGCCACCAGTAGAGAAGACAAGATGCCTTTTCTGCCATGCCTGTCTTTGCCTGTCATCAAGTACTGAGATCTGTCTCTGCATGTCTCTGGGGCAAGTAGCAGATGAGAGAGGACCTTCTGTTCTGATTCTGTGGAGATTAACCATGGAGACTGAGAGGAACCAAGAGCTCTGACTGCCAAGAAGAATAGGGTATAGATTCAGAGGCACCACACATGCAAAATAATGACTAGAGATGACTTTTGTCTTGCAGATGTCTTAGGAGTCTCTTTTTTTCTTTCTTTGTGCTCCCAGATTCTTTCTCTCCAGCCTAGTCTCTGTCACCATACATCTGTTCCCTTCAATGGTTTCTCTTCTGTTCATCCCTTTAATGTTGGAGTCCCTGGGATTCTGTCCTCAGATCTATTTCCCTACTCTCCCCTCAGGAATTTCATGTACTCCCAGGAGTCTCCGTCCCCTTGTGCTGATGTCCCTAAGTTTATAACTCTAGCCTTCTCTGCCTTGTGCTCAAGCCCCATCCCTCCAGGTAGTTGGAAGTCCCACCAACATCTCCACATTCCACTTCGTTTATCATCTTTCCCATGAACTTGCTCTTCTTTCTGAATTACCTATCTCAGTTCATAGATTCACCATTTAGCAGCCTACCCATGCTAGAATGGGGAGATATATTATGGGCCTTACTGTGATCCAGAAGGTTATTATGACAGCCCCAAAAAGATGCACGGGCCTCCTGGTCTTTCTCTTTTTCCATCCATTGCTTATATCAGGTTGTCAGGAAAATCATGACCATGTTGCATGGAAAAACATAGAAAAATACATCATGACTTCTCTGACGACCTATAAAATACAGCACTTACCATTTTACTTTCTTGCTTAAAATATTGCAGAATATGTTGGACTCTCTGATCTCTCCAGACCTTAAGATAGAAGTCACAGACTCATTTCTCTTGACTTCTTCCATCCTGTCCAACTGTTCAGTTGTAATGAAGGACTTTGTCACATGCCCAGCTGTGCCCGCCTTGTTCTTCTGACCTACAGTGCCTTCTCCTGGAGTACCCTGGTCTCCTTTCTTGGTCTAATAGTGTGCGTCCCTCAAGATGGCCTTCTTCTAGAAGGTCCTTCCCTGCTGCATGCCCTCTCCTCGTCCACGTGCACTCCCACTATACCTCGTACTTGTCTAGTGGCCTGGCCCTTCAGGTTGGGTGGCTTTCCATACGTGGACACCTCTGTGAGACACGAGCTTTGCTCAATGCCGTCTTTATTCATCTTGTTACTAGAGTACCAGAGAAGCAGAAATCAAACTGAAAAGTGAGAGCAGAGTTAAACTTTTTCACTTGGATCCAGATACCCAGGTAAGAGCTATTGTAATGTTTAACATTTTCATCTAAGTGGGAAAAGAAAATCTTTGATGGAGTTATTTGTTTATTTTGGATTGACAAGCAACATAACAATATCAAAATTTTTTTTTCCTTTTTTCCTTTTTTTTTTTTTTTGAGAGGTTTTTGCTATAGGGCGCGTGCGCTCGCCAGACAGACAGAAAGCGAGAAATCACCCCCCCCCCCCAAGGGGGGATGGTCATGCCGCAATCCCTTCTCCTCCATTCTCCTCTCGGGATCTTGGGTACGCACGCACACGCGCACACGCGCCCGGCGTGAGTTCTAAGTCACCGGGTCCAGGACGCAAACCGTGGTCAACTACGTGGGAGTCCAGCGACATAGCCATTACGCTAACTGCTGGTTCCCACAATATCAAAATTTTGAGGAAAAATAAAAACTATCTATAATCTTGCCACCATAGATGATATTTGATATTCAGTGGATTGTTGAAAATTGAGAGACTTAGCCAAAGACATTCTGAAGTCCCTCCAAAGCATATTTACCTGTTAAAATAATCATTAGAATATATCAGGTATCACTGCAGACACCCAGGAGGCAGTGGTCATCCCCAGCTAGCCCAGGCCCAGTCTCACATAGAAACCATGCCATGCCAGTCTGTGTCCCAGCCAAATCCAAACAGAACGGCGTGGGCCTTAGGACTGCCCCCAAAGTTAGTACCTCACAGGATTGTTGGAGGTTGGGGGCAGAGGTTCTGCTGGATTTCCTCTGGAATATTTTCTTTCTTCATCTGTGGCCTTTTTTTTAAAAAAAAAAAAAAAAAAATAGAATTTATTTTTCTATTTACTGTGATAGCATTTTTCTGTATTTCTCTTGTGGTAAAATATATATGTAATGTGACGTTTGCCATTGTAATAGTTGGTAAGTGTACAGTTCAGTGGCATTAAGTGCATTCTCATAGTTGTGCAACCATTAGCACTATCTATTTCTAAAACTTTTTCATCTTCCCAAACTGAAACTCTACCACATAATGACTCCCTTCCCCTGAGCCCCCTAGTAACTCTGTTTTGCTTTCAGTCTCTGAATTCACCTGTTTGAGGAACTTCATAATGTGGGTCTCATACAGTATTTGTCCTGTTGGATCTGACTTCTTTCACTTAATGTAATGTTTTCAAGGTCCATCTGTATTGTAGCATGTGTCAGAATTTCCTTTTTATGGCTGAATAATATTCCATTGTATGTGTGCACTATACTATATTTTATGTATCCATATATACCTACGACTGGACCCTTAGGTTGTTCATAACCTTAATTTTTAAGCTCTGTTTAATCATCTATCGAGTAGGTATACCATCGTTTTTATAATCTATATGTAACTATTATAAACTATATAAGCTTGTTTTAAGAGAACACTGATGTGAGTGTATGGCTGTATTAATACATAGCTTTTCCATGTTTTAGGCAGTTTCCATAGAGTAAATTTATGATGGGATTTTTAAATGGAAGCGTGATGTATTTATTTACATTTTCTTTTACAGAAGCTTGACTTCTCATCAGCTGAGCCAGAAGTGAAGCCATTTGAAGAGAAGTTTGGGAAAAGGATTCTTGTCAAGTGCAATGATTTATCTTTCAATTTGCAATGCTGCGTGGCTGAAAACGAAGAAGGACCCACGACAAATGTAATTTCTCTTTTCAAATGTACCGTTGTGTTTTTGTTTTTTTAGCACTCAGATTTCAGAGGTGCCCATTACAATGCAGATGAACGTGAGATCCTAGTTTGCAGTATTGAAGAGGCACAATGTTCACTCAGGGTACAGAGAGTTATTTTAACCACACTGACAGGATGTTTATGTTGAAGGATCAGGATGGGAGGTGTGTGCTCTGTGTCCCAGGAGACAGATTTAATTTTGATGCTTTAGGGAGAGCGACTCACTTTTTCTGTGGAGCACACATTAAGTAGCAAAGCATGTAAAGGTTAAACAATTGTTTTGTTTGTTTTCTAAAATGGTTTATAATCTAATTCTCTATGTGGCAAAGAATAAGACTATTTATCTTTACCAGTAATTTGTGGCATCAGTCATAAACAGGTCTTGTCGTTTCTTCTTGGATAGCATTCTTTCTCTCCAGCTGTTTGAGCCGTTGTGATGGACTGGGTTGTTTTATTCTGTTCAGGTAGAGCCTTTCTTTGTTACTTTATCCCTGTTTGACATAAAATACAACCGGAAGATTTCTGCTGATTTCCACGTGGACCTGAACCACTTCTCAGTGAGGCAGATGCTGGCCACCACGTCCCCGGCTCTGATGAACGGTGGTGGGCAGAGCCCGCCTGCCCTTCAGGACAGCCTTCACGAAGCCGCCATGCAGTATCCAAAGCAGGTGGGGAGCAGCCCGCATAGCGCTTCTCAGACTTACCTTGCACACACCGCGCGAACACTTGCGAATGCCCAAGTGAGGCAGACCAGGCCTTGCAGTGCTTGAGTGGGGCAGATGAGACTGTGAATGGTATTGACAGCATCTGTAATTAGACAGTAAAAGCAGCTGAGGGAGTGTTTTTTATTTCTCATTTCTTTTTTTTTTTTCTTCCTTTTAACTAGGTGTATGTACTTGCCAGAGAGAGAGAGAGGTGGGGGTGAGAAAGCACTGCCGTGGAAGGTAGCCAGGCCTCGACCCCGTCTCCATTTCTCCCTCCTTTTGGTATTTGGGGCATGCATGCATGTGCACCCGTTGTGGTTTTCAGGCTACCAGGTCTGAGACTTGAACTGCTAAGTCAGCTATGTAGGATCCAGCTGCCGTAACCACCACGCCACCAGCTGGCTCTCACTTCTCTGTTTTTTCTAAACTTTCTCCTAGTTGTTCCCCTCTTTTCCTCCAAGTCGGCTTTTGAGCAGACAGTGCACTCGTAGGCTAACCCTGGCACTAGGTGGTTCCTTGGGTCGTACTGTCGCCCCATTCTCGGCTGTCTTAATGTTCGCGATGTTTGTGTAAGACAGCTGTGAATCCTGCTTACTGAAGGTCTCCGTTTGTTTCCTAGGGGATATTTTCAGTCACGTGTCCTCATCCAGATATATTTCTTGTGGCCAGAATTGAAAAAGTCCTTCAGGGCAGCATCACACACTGTGCTGAGCCGTATATGAAAAGTTCAGACTCTTCGAAGGTATGGATGGCTTTGATGCTTTGTAATGAGAAAAGCACTTCATGTCGGAGCGAAATGCTATATGAAGTCATAGGCCAGCCATGTTTATGGTCAAAACGATTCAGAATTTATATCTGCTCTTTATTTAACTCTATGTGTCTGATTTTTAGTAAAAATTAGTCCTGTGTATAAATAGAATGCCTCATTTGGCTAGTCTAATCCGACATCCTAAAATAATTTGCAAGGGAACAGCCAACCTAATAGCCAACTGTCTGTCATTAAAAAGAACATATATTATATGCAAAGAGAATTCATCCATCCTATCACTGATGTGTCTCCTGGGTTCTGGAATTTTATTTTGTTCCATTGGCGCTATGGAACTAGAGGCTAAGAGATGCCCATGGCTCAGATGGCTTGGCCAGTGTAGTGGTTCAGGTTCACTTGTTTTCGTTAGAGGGAGCAGCGCTATAGTGGGCGATGCTGTGACCTTAGGTGGAAGACAGAAAGGGAACATACAAGGTGTAAGGTTGGTATATTTTTTCTTATGGGAGATTTTTGCTATAGGGCACATGAGCTTGCCCGAGACAGAAAATGAAAAGTCACCCTCATGCTGCAATCCCTTCTCCTCCATTCTTTTCTCAGGATTTTGGGCACTCACATACATGTGCCCAGCGTGAGTTTACGTGAACCGTGGTCAACCATGTGGGAGTCCAGCACCTTAACCACTATGCCACCTGCTGGCCTCAGTTTTGTTTTGTTTTTAAATTTGCCGTAGTGTATGTGCACTTGCTGGGGAGGGATGGGAGTGAGAAGGCACTTCCCTAAGCGGGGATGGCCATGCCACATTCCCTTCTCCTCCATTCTTCTCTGGGGACTCTTAGGCATGCAGACACACACACACCTGGTGTGTTCCTCAAGCCACTGGGTCTAGAACTTGGATCGTGTAGTCAGCCATTTGGAATCCAGCCACCTCAACCACCACAGCATGGGGTGGCCCAGGTTGCTGTATTTTTTTTTTTAGAGTTTTTTTTTTTTTTTTTTTTTTTTGCTATAGGGCGCGTGCGCTTGCCAGAAAGACAGAGAGAGACAGAGAGATAGAAAGCAAGAAATCAGCCCCCAGGGGGGATGGCCACACTGCAATCCCTTCTCCTCCATTCTCCTCTTGGGATCTTGGGTATGCACACACACACACACCTGGTGTGAGTTTAAGCCACCGGGTCCAAGACTTGAACCATGGTCGACTACATGGGAGTCCAGCGACACAGCAATTACGCTAACTGCTGGTCCCAGATTGCTGTATTTTTGAACAGTGTTCATTACTTGAGACATGCCTAGTCTCACCTAGTCTACACAACTAGGTGTAGACACACCATATAGTTAGTAAATGTTAGAAGACATCAAGTCTGAGATCTCCTTTCATAATTCAGAAAACTGCAGCTGCAAAAGTTTATTTACCTGCTCAGTGTCCCACGCTAGAGCGGCCAAAGGGCGGGTGACTGTCACTTTCTAGCACATTGTACAGTCTGCTTAGAATAGGCTGTCAAGCGCTGCTGTTCTTGCCAGTTTTGCAGTATTTTTAGTTAGTTTATTTAACAGCAGATTCTTTTTTAAACAAATATTTCTCCACGTCGACGTCTGAGGTGGCGTCGATACGCTGACAAGGACTAGCCAGCAATAGGAACAGACACCGCAGGAGCTCCGCCCCGTGTTTACTCAGTTCACTCAGGGCTTCCCTTCATCTCTGTGGCCACCCTCATCACAAGAGTGTCCCCCGAAATGCAGGACGGTCATTAAAGAACAGGTCCTGGGTGGGTGCTGAGTGCCTGACTAGCCTGGGTACTTGTGACAAGTCACATGACCCCTTGGCCCCCCATGTCCTGTTGTGGATGAAGGGTGATGTCACTAGCTGCCTCTACCATGTTCACAGGGGCAGTGTTAGAATCAAACAGGCGATGCAGGAGACAGTGCAGTGGATGTCATAAACCACTGAACGCATGTAAGACATTTGTTACAGCTCCCGCCCAGTAAAAGCCATTTACTCAGTGCATCGCTTCACCAGCGAGCCTTTTTGGCTGATAAAAGCTGAGTGAAGTTTGATCTCCTGAGAAAGCAGTTTTCTTTCTCAAAACCAAGTGTGTGAGACCCTGGATGAGAAGCTCTTTTAAGTGTTGACTAACAGTCAATGAAGGCCTCAGATGAGCTCTGTCCCCACTGTGTTTGCAGGACGTTTCCCAGGGTCACGCACCCCCCACCCACCTTACAGCTCTCTTGTTCTGTTACCTCTGCCTGCCGCGTGCACACTTTGAAATTTGGCAGCTCGCATTAGTGCACAACTCACATACACTGAGGGCCGAAGTTGCTCTGCACACTTCCCACTGTCAGTGAGGACCCAGGGGAATCTGCTTTTCCTTCACCCCTTATGAAGTGGAAAGCCCATCTGTGTGTACGTTATTCACGCATTGGTTCCCCCCCACCCCCAGTGTTAAATTAAAGCAGGAACTGAGGCTTAGCTGCCTATGTCAGCATAGAGGCTTGGGAAGCGATACTGCAGTGAGATTATTTTGTTGCCTATCAAGTTGTCTCTTCATGTTGTCCAAGATAGTCTAGGTCATTCACTGGAGTATCTTCGTTTTGGAGGAAATTTTTATAAAGGCTCTGTAGATATCTATTGTGAATATTTGTTTCAAAAGAAAGGAAGGGAGACAGAAAAAGGAAGACCCAAAAGGCAGAGGTATGTCTTCCACTCTGACTTGCACACGTATAATGCTCTATTTTACCCTTGGTAAGTCTGAGTCCAGTCCTCATTCACCCCAAAGAAGAGTGAAACCTATTGTAGCCTTGTGTTCCACCTTTAAATTTTATGAAAATACTGCGTTTTACTCCACTGCATATTTGTTATTATTAGAACCTGAAAATGTTTCGGTAAAGTTGACCCTCCAGGAAGGTGGGCCCTTTCACCCTATGACTCCAAGCACCGCAGACAACTAAGTCGCCCCAGGGAGGAAGAGCAACCCCACTGAAGAAGAGAGGGAGGTCCTGGAGGATCTCTCGATAACTGCGTCAGCAGTGGGTGTTCTCCAGCTCCCTCGTGAAGTAGCGATTCCCACAAAATGATTATAAAGTTTTGTAACTGCAAGGGATCAAGAAAACCATAGCTCACACCCTGCTTTGTCTTAGGTGAGGAGAATGGAGCCCAAAGAGGTTTCATAGCCTACAAAGTCACATAGCTGGCTTTTAAGATATATGAAGGGACTTCAGAATGTTCATGGAAAGGGAATTTTAGTGTAAATCTGTTTTGGTGGGGGAGAATAATTGAACTCCATGGGTAGCTTTCTTACAATATATATTTTACACGAACTTTTTGAAGGTCTCCCAGCATCACCCCCTCGCCCCACTCCTCATAGTATTCTGTCGTTCTGCTCCTGAGTCTTCTGTTGATAGATCAGCGCTTCTCAAACTTGATGGTGTGCACAGATCCACAAAGGTCTGTCAGAATACAGGTTCTGGTAGAGGAGGATGGGGGGACCTGAGACCCTACATTTCTTTCCTTTTTTAAAAAATTTATTTATGTATTTTACATTCATTCACTGAACATCAATCATCACAGCATACAAAATGTGACTTCCCATCCAGAATATACTGTAGAGTGGCTTAATCATGCATGTTATCACCAACAAGTAATTTTCTATTTCTTGTTTTATGTGTATATATATATGTGTGTGTGTGTATATGTGTGTGTGTGTATATATATGTGTATGTATATATATACGTATATACACACATATACACACACACACACACACACACACACACACACACATATATTTTCCCCCTATTTCTCACCCTCTGCCATTTCTCACCCTCCTCTCAACTATCTCTGGTATCTGCAGTTGCTTTTCATTCCTTCCCTCCCACACACATTTTATTTGTTCAAAAAATATCTAAATTAATCTATTTTCAGTAACAAGTTCAGCTGATATATGGATAACTGTGAACACATATTTGACTTTAGGCGTGAAACTCTGAGTAGAATGAATATGCTATAAAGTAGCATCTCGCTGAGGCTGTATAGCTCACTGTGGCCAATAAATGGGTATTTTTAAATATATTTTTTTAATTTTAAGAAAGGCAGTTTTAGTTTTAATAAATCAAAATCAAGGTCTACCAGGTGGTGTGGTGGATAAGGGTACTGGACTCCCACATGGCCGACCATGGTTCAAGTCCAGGACCTGACGGCTTGCTTTCTCACTTTCCCTCTCTATCTCTCACACTCTGTCCCTCTCTGATCAAATTAAAATAAATAAATAAAATAGAGTTAAATAAAATAATTCTTAGAAAAAATAAAAAAATAAAATCAAAAAGATGTTAAGAGAACTTTGCTTAAGACTTAAAGGCAGGAAACAGGATAGGATTCTGTTCAAATAGTAGGTACATGGACCAGTCGACAACCCAAGAGAAGACAAAAATTTTTAACTCTGGAAAACAAAGCATAGGAGAAGATCAGGCATGTTTTTGTCAAAAATCATAAAATTCTATTTCACTAGCTCAGTCTCGTGTACTTAATCCGGTGAAAGGGGCCGTACGTTTCTCACAGTGCTCTGCCACTCAGAGCCCAGGGCTCACAGGTGCTAGGGCAGGTTTCCCCACGTGGTTTGACCTTGATGTACTCAAGTCACGTAAAAGACCGTTCAGCCCCCACGGCGACTCTCCGCATCAGTGAAACTGCTTGATGACAATGCACTAGCCCAGTACAAGCAAATTTGGGGGAGTTGGGTGTCATCTGCTTTAGTCATCGGGATGTCGCTGAGTAATAATAGTCCTGCCATTATGTATGTGTGTAAACCAAAAGCAGATGTGCCTCACTGTGCACTGTGAGGTTACTTAGCCAACCTACAAAGTTGTTAGGGAGAGAAAACAGCAGTAATTTTTTTTTTTTTTTTGAGAGGTTTTTGCTATAGGGCACATGTGCTCGCTGGAAAGATAGAGACAGAAAGACAGAAAGCTAGAAATCACCCCCCAGGAGGGATGATACGCCACAAATCCTTCTCCTCCATTCTCCTCTTGGGATCTTGGGCATGCACTCACGTGCCTGGCGTGAGTTTAAGCCACTGAGTCCGGGACTCGAACTGCAGTAGACTACATGGGCGTCCAGCCATTACACTAACTGCTGGTCCCAGCAGTAATTTATATTTAGAAAGAAGGAACAGACCATTTGAAAACCTTGGCCTAACGTAAGTCAGTAACTGTTGGGTTGTTGGGAAAGGCATGATGTATTTTTGCATAGAAAAAATATGTCAGGACTACCCTGAAGACCTAATACCATAGGAAGATATCTGCCCTCCCAGTTCTGGGATTCTACGCAAGTCAGTGCACATTTAGGAGCTGTGAAAGGTTAGTATGTTTCTCGGTATTCTCATTTAAACTCTAGGAATGTGATATATTTTGACATGAATACCAATATTAGTGATTATTAATTAATAAGTAAGTGGATTTTTTTAATAAGTAACCCTTAGTCATAAAGAAGTATGGAATCCTGTGACGTGACAGGTTTGTTACCTACAAACACCAAAGAAAACATATGTTCTGGGGAACAGTCCTCAATCTATACTTCCTATGAATCACTGCTAGAGAATGTACAGTCAGTAAAGGCCTCTGCACTGAGTGTGGGTCCAGCCACCTTGGTGACCGTAAGTCGGATACCACAGTCAGCACTCCTTTAATGGACACGACACTGGCTGTTCAGATCACACGAGGTCATCTGAAAAGTCATGATGCATCTTTGCATAGAAAAGTACGTCATGGCTTTTCAGATGACCCAATAGTTTTCCTATGAGTGGGATCTAATTGCTCATGGCTTTATTCTTGTGTCTTCAAGGTTGCTCAGAAGGTGCTGAAGAATGCCAAGCAGGCATGCCAAAGACTGGGACAGTACAGAATGCCATTTGCTTGGGCAGCAAGGTAAGTAAACATCTTTTATACAAATATTGGTAGGTAGGCAGGTAGAACTATTCTGTTGTCCAGGATAAAGAAGATTTGACTGTGTGAAACTGAGAAATAAGTAAGCCTCAGGTCTGAAAATCATTTAGCACAGTTAGAGAGAAGGATGCTGGCCAGAGGGTAGCTATGTGGACCTGGCAGGTGGACAGGAGTGTTTGGTGTAGAACTGGAGTTCCAGTCCCAGCCACGTGCCTCCACCAGGACTGGGCGATGCCCAAGGAGGAAGCCGTGGTCTTTATCTGTGCCTCTGCTTCTCAAGCAGTGGACAGTGCATGTTGTTTTCTAAGCACAAGCTGTTTGCTGGGGCTGTTTTTTACGTAAATTGAGTTAGTTGTGCTCATCCTTATTAATGTTTTCTGTGTATTTAGGTAATTAGATTTCTTTAGGCCACAGCCAGTGGAATAATAATTAGTCATTGCATAGGAACCACAGTGAAATGATGACTTTATTTTGGTATTTTGGAAACCTGGTTTAGAAATACCGTTTTGCTATTTCAGAACATTGTTTAAGGATGCTTCTGGAAACCTCGACAAAAATGCCAGATTTTCTGCCGTCTACAGGCAAGACAGCAATAAGCTATCAAATGACGACATGCTCAAGTTGCTTGCAGACTTTCGGAAGTGAGTTTCAAGGGCTTACTTATTTCCACACCTGAAAGCAGTTACGTGGTGAGGAGGGGAGAACAGGGAAGCAGTTATTTAAACTGCCTGATTCAGATATTCTAAGAGATGGTGAATGAGCAGGGAATGTTTCCTTAAGTCCTTGGAAAGGAATAAAGCATTTAAACCAACTGTAACCTGGTAAGTTTGGATCTGTACAGCACCTTCTGGGTGGCACTGTGGGGACAGTCCCATGAAGTCCTAGGGAAGGGTCCTTTCTTGCTCTGGTCAGCTTCAGGTAGTCCTAGGTGTTCCTTGGCTTGTGGCAAGGTGACTCCAATCTCTGCCTCTGTCTTTGCATGACTGTTTTCCAGTACATGTCTGTCTAAATGTCCTTCCTATAAGAATACCAGTCTTGCTGGGTAAGGGCCAGCCCTAGTGACTTCATCTTCATTGAGTACATCTGCAAAGACCTTCTTCCCAAATAAGGTCACATTCATAGCTCTGGGGAAGGACATCAGCTTATCTTTCTGGAGGACACAGTTCACGTTACAGTAGTGGGGCAAAGAGACTGAGCAACATGTCCAGCGTCACACAGCTGATGGTGTCTGGAAGTCGGTGTGCCCTGAGGGTCCAGGCTCTTAACTACCATGCTGTTTGCTGCTCCATCACAACGAGCTTACGTCTCAGTCTACGACGCTGATTTCCTTTGCCAGGGAGTTAGGTTTTAGGACTTTCCTGGGAAAATTCTTGGAATGAGAAAAACAGAGCATTAGAAGATAATGAAATGAAAAGAATGGCCAAGAGCCAGGTGCTAACTTTCAGTCTTATTTTTTATTTGAAACATGCATCACAATAACAATATTATCAGATTGCCTAGAATTTAAAAATGGCTATTTAGATTTTGTTAACTTTGGTTTTACCTTTTTCTTACCCATTTCTCTTCAGTAGTGAGAATAGAAGAGATATGAAACATAGAATAGGCTTAATAAATCTAAAAATTTAGAGATGTACTCTTTTAAGAAATATTTATTTATTTATTTGTCTATTTATTTGTTGTGATTTCCAAGCCGCCAGGTGTGGGACTTGAACCATGGTCAGCCATATGAGAATTCAGCACCTTAACTACCATGCCACCTGCTGAACTCTTCTTAAGAATCTAATCATGTCTGTGTCACTAGGCAGGAGCCTTCAAAAGGTTGTGGAATCCCTTGTTAAGTGGCTTAAGGAGGCAGAAAGGAAGTGGGATCTTGATCTTAGATGAATGGAGGTAGTTGTTCAGAAAAGTTGTGAAGGATTCTCAAGATACCTTGTAATTATGTGATTCTCAGTTTTCAACTGTCTTGATGATTTCCCTATTTAGGCTTTCATGAACAGTGCAACATCAGTTTTGCTATCACAAAGTTACTCTCCCTATCTGGACTATAAAGTTCTGCTAAGTCAGCAAAGCAGAGTGCATACCCATTAGATCGAGCTGGTTTGAACCTCTCTCCATATCACTGGGAATATTGGCACAGGAGTAGGTGTGGATGCAGGTGAAGGATGGGGCCTCCTGGGTTAGCCTCCCTGAGTTCCTGAACAACTCAAGGTACCTCCAGTTGCTGGTCACCATCTGACAGTCATGCACCTTGGTAAGGCCAAGGGCTTGGTCGGAGAGAGCGCCTGGTCCCCTACAAGTCTATTACTGTTTTTGGAAGACTGGATGAAAGGACAGCACTTTGTTTCTATTATAAATGATAAAGGTTCCTTTAATTATAAAGTTAATATATGCCCATTTTAGACATTTTGAGAAATACAGACTACAAGGACAAAAACTGGTTTATCTGTAGTTTTACCTTTCATGAAAGACCAGGCTGAATCTTTGGGGCATAATTTCTGTACATGTATTTTAGTTTGTTTTATGTAGCTGTAGATATGTAGGAGTTCCTGCATAACAAGTATTTTATGAAGGCGTTCTACATTTTTATAAGCATCTTTTTTTTTATATATATATATATTTTTGCCATAGAGCATATGCGTTTGCCAGAGGGAGGCCGAGAGAGAGAGAGAAAGTGAGAAATCACCCCCAAGGGATGGCCATGCTGCAGTCCCTTTTCCTCCATTTTCTTCTTGGGATTTTGGGCACGTACACACATGCACCCAGCCTATTTTTCAAGCTGCTGGGTCTAGGACTTGAACCACAAAATCAGTCATGTGAGGTTCAGCACCTTAATCACCAGACCACCTGCTGGTCCTGTAAACATCCTTTTCAGTGCCTGTTAATGAATATGATAGTCCATTGAACCCATAGACCATAAATTACTTAACTCTTTCCCAGTTCCTAGACATTTATAATATATCTGATTTTTAAGAATTATAAATATAAGCCACTGTTAGCATCTTTTAAAAAAGCTTCTCTTATTGATATTGGGTAATATATTATCATACATGCTGTATTTTCATGCAGTAATTATTGTCATTTTAAAATTTGAGTTCCAGGGAACTTTCACACTTCCTTATAGAATAACAAGTTAATTTTTTGAAAACCCTGTCACCTTTAGTTAAATAGATTATGTGACGTCCATCATCACACTCCTATTTAACTCTTTACTAATCTTGATATGGGTTTAAATGTGCTCACTAGGAAGGTGAACACGTTATACTGTTAAGGCAGAAAATGCATTTCTATAAGACCTCATTTTTTAAAAGAAATTATTTCATATTTTTTTATGTATATAGGTTAAGAAGTATCTAGGCAAATAGCTAGCTATATAAGGAAGATAGGCATGAAACAGTCATTTGGGATATACATCAAAGAATTAATCATGGTTCTCTCTGAGGGGTAGGTTTATTATGGGTGATTTTTTACTTTCTAGTTTAATGGAATTCCACCATTTATATGCAAACATTTTTAAAAAACAAATAGGTACTTTTCTATTCAGACACAACAATGAAGGTTTTTAATGCGTGATGGAGTTGGAACCTGGTTAATGCCTGGGCTGATTAGCTTGAGCGTCCCGTGGTAGCAGCTGCTCGGGATAGCCCCAGCTCTGTTAGGGTTCTGTGTTAGTCCGTGGCTGCTGGAGAGTGGGGTCACACAGGGTCACTAATCACAAAGTCATTTTAGCGGAAAGCCCATGGCCGGGCTCTCCCCTCCCCCCACGCCTTCACGCCTGCGCTCAGTAGGAAGGATTTTATGTGAAGGGTTTGTTCCAGGTGACCTGTTAGGGAACCAGACACCCGAAAAAGTGGGTCCAATGCAACAGCATTAGAAGATTACAGTAGTTCTAGGGAAACCACCATCCTCAGTGACAGGCCAAGGAAACATTGGTGTCTGTGCTCCTCCCTGTGCTCCTCCCTGTAGGATTAGGGAGGAGAGGATTCCTTTTTCTTTTGCTCTCCTTTGTTCTCTCTTCCTTCCTCCCTCCCTCCCTCTCTCTCTTCCGTCCCCATCCTTTCTTCCCTTCCTTTCCTTCCTTCCTTCCTTCCTTCTCTCCCTCTTTCTTTCCCTTAGTATTATCCTTTTTCTTTCCTCTCATTTTTTTATGAAATAATCTCTACCCGAGCACCAGCTAAGATCCAAAGCTAATATTTCTGTTCCCGTAGTTATCTCAAAATGTCATTTGATAATGGATGAGATTTTTCTCAAGCTGCCCCTCTTTACTATAAAATAACTGACAAAGCGCATAAACCACGTTCTTCCTTCTCTTTGTGATAATTACCCGAAGATATGCTTCCAGATTTAGTAAGAAAACAATTCTGTCAGATAGATGGTGTATCAGCGCATCCTCTGTAGCTAACAGACACACCTGGGCTGGGTTTATAAACAATAGTGGTTTATTTAGATCACAGTTCTGGAGGCCCAAGGTCAAGAGGCCTCATCTAGTGAGGGTCTTTGGTTGGAGGGCAACTCTGAAGAGTCCTGGAACAGCACAGGGTATCACATGGCAAGGCAGAGCAAATACATCTGTCTCTGTGTTTCCTGTCTGTGCCTCATTCCTTCTTTTTTTGTTTAAATAGCACTGAAAAGTAAATATGTTTAACTGTACTCCGCTCATAATATGGCAAATAGATGAAGAGAATAATTCACGACTTGCAGCAGGTTTAATGAACTGGCAACAGAGAAATCTGGTCAAAGAAAGGCAGAAGAACTTTGTCCTTTAAGAATTAGAATGATGGAGCCAGAAGATGGTGTAGTGGTTAAGATGCTGGACTCCACATGGCTGACTGTGGTTCGAGACCCAGACCCGGCAACTTGAAATTCATGCTGGGCACGTGTGCATTCATGCCCAAAATTCCAAGAGGAGAATGGAGGAATGGAGGAGAAGTGATTGTGGCATGGCCATCCCCCCTGAGGGGGTGATTTCTCACTTTGTCTCTCTCTCTCTGTAAATGCACATACCCTATAGCAAAAATCTCTCTCTTAAAAAAAAAAAAAAAAAAAAGAAAAGAAAGAAAGAAAGAAAAAAAAAAAAAAAATAAAAAGAATTAGAACAGAAGGGCTCCAGAATCATCTGATGTCCACTGTGTGTTGTATCTGTGGTTAGAAAAGTACATGGTAGGAACTCCTGGGATCTTCTGGATTCTTCGTTTAATGACTTGGTCAACTGTGGCCCAATGTAACACTTGTGCTGAGTTATTCTCTATACTAAGCAGTCATCTATATAGATACCTTTGTGTGTTTAAATCGTAGGTCCTTGGTAATCATTAGAGCCACTCAATACTTTTGCCCCAGTTTCTCAATTTCAGCCATTACACAGTTAGTCAAGGGACTTGGCATACAGATAGTCCACCATTGGCTGCACTGAGTCCGGTTTGGCTTTAATGGAAAAGTTGATGAAGTTGTCACCAAGAGGTGGTTAGATGAACCCAGTTGTGTTTTGTATTGAAAGAAGAAGCAGGAAGAGTGTTGGGGGATGTCTCTTTCCTTCAGCATGCTGGGATTTTTCTTTTTAGATTTTAATGTATCCTTTTCTTTAAGCTTCTGATCTCTGAGATTAAGCATTTGCTTCATGGTTGAATACTTCCTTGTTTTCTTTTGCTTCCCCATGTTAACACCGTACTCTTATTTCTTCTGGAATCACCCTCATTTCTTCTTCTATATCCAGCTGGATTCAATCATAGTGCCCTACCCCGATGACCTTGATCCTAATCACCTTCTAAAGGCTCCATCTCCTTATCTCATAGTTGGATGAAGTCACGACCATCTCAACACCATTGTAATAGCTTGGATCTTAACATATGAATTACTGGGGACACAGCAGGTAGTATTGCTGACATAGATAAGAAAATTGACTTGGTATTTTACATTAGATTTGCTCATGGTAGTATCATTTCTTAATTCTGCAGGAAATCTGAAGACATGAAGGCAAAATATAAAACAGAACATTTTCTTTAAAATGCAGACCGTTTATTAATTAAGTAGTTTAGGTAATACAACTACTGTGTTTTTGTACACGCTACATAACATATCTGTGTTCATTTGCACATTTACTTTCTTTGTATCCAAGCTTTACTTTTGTATCCCCCATTTTGCTCTAGTTACACTGCACTCAAGCCAGATAAGGTTGCTTCACTTTCTCAAAACCCTCTGTGGACTTGGACTCCACCATTCTTTTCCCTTTGCCCGAATTATGTCCCCTTCCTGCCCATCAAGCAGCACATAAATTTCAAACATCTAAAATAAACACATCTCCCCCTTTATTTCATCTTTGTGAGGGAATTCAACTCATCTTTCAGAACCCAGTCTGTAGCTCACTTCCATGCTGGAAGACCTGGACCAGTTACTTGGCTTCTCTCCTGTTCTTTCTAAGGATAGACAACAATGGCCTCTGTCCCCTAGAACCATGATGGGGGATAAATGAAAAGGCACGTTAGGGTGATTTCTCCCATGTAAATAGTAGTCTCATCCCTTTAATCCTTCTCGATAGATCTAGATATTCCACCTCTGGTAAAGGTTTGTGCACACTCTGTGAAAGTCATTCTCATCCTACGTCATAAGAAGTTGACAGTGTCTATTGGACTTTGGCTTCTTGAGGACAGGAATTGAATCTCGTTTGTATTCTATCCATGGTGCTGAATATAGTACACTTTGTAGCACATTCTAAGCAGTTGATACATGCTGTTTGAATTTTCTCATAGATATAAATTCAGTGATTTTTGTTTAAACAAAAATATTTCAAATCTTTCAATCACATGTAAATTTCTTCTTTTTTTCCTTTTCTTTTCTTTCTTTCTTTTTTTTTTTTTTAAGGTTTTTGCCATAGGGCATGCGTGCTCGCCGGCGAGAGACAGAGAAATACAGTGAGAGGGAAAGTGACAAATCACCCCATAGCGGAGTGGCCAGGCCTCTATCCTTTCTCCTCCATTCTTCTCCTGGGATTTTGGGCATGCATGCAAATGTGCTCACTGTGATTTTTCAAACTGCCAGGTCCAGGACTTGAACCATGGTCGGCCATGTGGGAGTCCAGCATCTTAACCACTACATGACCTTCTGGTCCCAAGTTTTATTTTTCTTTTTAAGCAACTAAAGCTTTTAGGAGATAGTACTTTTTTACAAAATACAGTTAGAATATTAAACTTACCCCCGCCAACAGGCCTATAATGCCAATTAATCCTTTTAATGGACCAATACAGAAGGAGGGAAGGGAGCACCAGAGTGCAGAAGGGCCTAGGTAAGGACACCAAATCTTTTGGCGTGGGGTGTATGCCAGTTTGTGATGCCATCACCCTTGCCTTTGTGGGAATAGCTGCGTCACTAGGAATGTATAGGCAGTGGGAAGAGGACACGTTTCCTTTTTCTAAGAGACAGAGTTCGAGTCTCATTCCTAGGTTCATGCACAGACAGGAGCAGCTCTCTGATACCAGATAACCTACATGTGTCTGTATTACAAGTTTATTTCATTGAAGTAATTTTAGGGCGGGTTAACACGTTCAATTATCTTTAAAATTTTGCATACAGTATAGATACTTTAAGCATTCAAAACAATACAAAAGCAAAACTAATCCCAGGTTTGAGAGAATTTGCTTTGTGTAACACATATACATACCCACAAAACACCACTTTGGACATGCATATTAAAAAGGCAATCAGAATTTTTGTTGTGTGTGAGGTTTTGATGTCTAATAATACCAGTTCAATAGCAATTCTAAACTTTGAAAGAGGCTGAATGTTATATTTTTAAAAACTTTAAGTTGGTAAAACAGCTTTCACCCAGCCCATGTGCTATGTGGTATGGAACTAAGCTCAGATCTGCTTGGAACTATATGGAGATAATGCATCTTTAGAAACAGCAACTAGAAGTATAAGGTCTCAGCAGAAGGGAGAAAACAGAATAAGAAACAAGTATAATTAGGAACAGAAGTGTGTAGTACATTGTAGAAAAGTCTCCAGTGAAGATCGTTGAGTTAAAGTCGTTGCTTAGCCGTCTCCCCCTCCCGGGGCTGGATGGCACAGTGCCCTCTGAGGCGGACCCACACGGGAGGGTTCTAGTTGCCCATCCCGGGACTTCCCGGGCATACCGAGTGCTCATGTGCCCGTGATCTGGGCTTGGCTGAAGCTGAAGGTGGACCACAGTGTGAAGATCCTTTTGAGGTGTGTTTTCTCTCTTTCTTTCTCAGAAGAGAGAAATGAATGGACTTGGGAGGTGGAAGGGAGTTTACCTCTCCCCAAAATTTCTATGTGGACAATGTCGGAGTGATGTTAAAATGGTGAAGAAAATACCTGCTTATTAACGGATGAAAATTACCCGGAAGGGGTGAAATGTATTCCTTTTGGGTTCTTAAATTTAAAAGCATTATTGGTAATAAGCAGAATATTTCTAACTCAAAAGGAGATACAACTTCAGGGGTGTGTCTTAAGATTTGTGAAACACAGGGTTAATAATATTTCAGTATTAAATTATTCCAGATTTCAGTATTATTCAAACAAAAAGATGGATCAAGGCACTATGTCAAGAGAACTTATATCTGCATAGACACCCATGATTCTAGAGGTTGATGCCCCTGAAGGTTGGGGTGAAGCTGAGAGAGCCTGATATGCATCATCAGGGGCAGTTGAAAGCTCTTGGGAAGTGACTATGTGCCCCTTCTCCTGTTGGAAGAAGAGGGTCTTCTGTATGGGAACACCTTATACACTGGGCACAGAGGTAGGCTTAGGGTAACTCTGGATTGTACTGGGCGATCTCAGCCAGAAATCTTTTAACCGAAGACAGGATGTGTGAATAGCCATTGCCTTGCCTTCCTGACCACTGCATCTCTCAGGGTTTCAAGGAATTGCTCATTAAAACATGAGAGTAAACAGAAGACTCGTGGAAATGAGCAGGACCCTCAGAGAAGGAGATTCTGCAAATTTCAGCTGGTGATAGGCCAAGATAGATCTAATCAACATAGTCTCTACTTCTAAGGAAGCAAGAATTAAGAACTTTTCGGAAGTTCTAATTCCGATGAATAATATCGCAAGATAGACTGAGAAGTTGTTAATATGTGGGACTGCTTAATAGACAGTAATAATGTCTGAGGGATCTTAAAAACAGAAGGTAGAAACTTTTCCAAAATGGGAATGAAACCAAATCCAGAATCTGTCGGCTCCTGAGCTTTGATGTTCCTTGGCAGTGTTCTAAGAGAAACTTAAACAGGTGGCTTATGAAGAGCCATGAGGTGGCATTGTGTTTTCTAGGAATACGTCATGTCATGTTGAGCTAGTCATCCTAATCAGACTTCTTTCCGCATTTCAGTTGTGTTGCTAAGCTAGAGCAGTGGAGGGATGTAAAACTTCTGGCAGAATGTATGTACTGTGTGTATACCACGAGAGCCTATGGCGAGTCATCGGAATTTTGCGTGTGGTTACAGTTGCTGGAGTAACCAGACACCAGGAAAGGTGACTGATCGGCTAGCGTCAGTCTGGAAATGGGCCTCCAGAGGTTTGAGAACGAGTGTGTTCTTGGCACTATTTACGTTTTCATAAATAATATAGCATGCTGATTAAATGTCTTCATGACATAAAGCTATTAGGATTAGCAAATATGTTAGACATTACAATCTGGATTTAGGAGGATTTTGACCAACTAGAACTGCCTGAAAACATAAAATAATTAAATTTCATCAAGACAAAAATAAAATCTTATTCTTTTTTTTTTTTTTTTTTTTGGAGAGGTTTTCGCTATAGAGTGCGTGCGCTCGCCAGACAGACAGAGAGAGACAGAGAGACAGAAAGCGAGAAATCACCCCCCACGGGGGATGGTCACGCCACAATCCCTTCTCCTCCATTCTCCTCTCGGAATCTTGGGCGCGCACGCACACGCGCCTGGTGTGAGTTTTAAGCCACCGGGTCCGGGACGCGAACCACAGTCTACTATGTGGGAGTCCAGCAACATAGCCATTACGCTAACTGCTGGTTCCTGACAAAAATAAAATCTTATTCTGAGCACCAAAAACATAATCATGTAAATGACAAATAGAGAGATATAGTGTGGTAAATAATGTTAAAAAAAAAAAATTCAGGGATTTTTAAAAAGAATTTATTTTATTTATCATTTTTATTATTTTTAAATTTGCTACAGGGTACATGCACTTATAAGAGAGAGAGAGAGAGGCAGGAAAATGAGAAAGCAAGCCACCAGATTTGGGACCTGAACTGTGGTCGGTCATGTGGGAGTCTAGTGCCTTCACCACCATGCCATCTGCTAGTCCCAGTTTTAGGGATTTTTTTTTTCTTGAGAGTTTTTTTGCCTTAGGGCATGTGTGCTCACTGGAGAGAGATACAGTGAGAGGAAAAGTGAGAAATCACCCTGTAGAGCAGATGGCCACACTACAATCCCTTCTCCTCCATTCTCTTCCCAGGATGTTGGGCATGCACACACACTCAACATTTTTTTTTTTTTTTTGGAGAGGTTTTTGCTATAGGGCGCGTGCGCTTGCCAGACAGACAGAGAGAGACAGAGAGATAGAAAGCGAGAAATCACCCCCAAGAGGGGATGGTCACGCCACAATCCCTTCTCCTCCATTCTCCTCTCGGGATCTTGGGCACGCATGCACACGCGCCTGGCGTGAGTTTAAGCCACCGGGTCCGGGACTTGAACCGCGGTCGACTACGTGGGAGTCCAGCGACATAGCCATTACGCTAACTGCTGGTCCCTTTCTTTTTTTTTCTTTTTTTTTTTTTTTCCCCCCACACTCAACATTTTTAAGCCACCAGGTCTGGGACTCGAACTGCAGTCGGCCATGTGGGAGTCCTGCAATGTAGCTGCTATGTCATCTGTCAGCCCCAGATTTAGCGATTTTTGTGGTTGTAAATTAAATGTAGTTCCTGAGACTATGTGGCTACCTAAACGTACGGTGTTTGGGCTGCGTCCATGGAGGCGTGCATCAGTCGAAAGCAGCAGGCCGCATTACACTCAGCTGGGCAGACCGTACGGGGCCCGCTCTGTACCCTGTACCATGAGTCAAATGGAACAAGTTGGGGAAAGTGCTGGGGTTGGAGGACTTCGGAATGTGTGTGGTTGACAGAATCACACCTCGGCCCCCTGAGAGGGTGTCTCAGGAGGTCCATGTCTCCACACTGTGAGGAAGCGCAGTCTGGTGTCGACACCGCTGTTCTGTCTCTGGGAAGGGCTGAGGAGGTAGCAGACCTGTCAGGAACGTCAGGAGATTCCTGTGTTGGACTGAGTCATGTCAACCGCAAACAACAGACACTTCACTGAGCTAGAGGACACACTGCAGCCTGAGGGTGTTTCTGGCTCTGAATTTTGGTGATTCTAATGAGCCAAGTGTTTGTGGTGAGGCTGGAGTCGTCCGTCCAGGACTACTTGAACTGTCACCCTGGCCTGTGCCGGGCAGAACGGTGGCCACGAGCCACGCTGGCTGTTGAGTGCTGAAGACACAGAGGCTCATTGAGCTGTGCTCCGAGCGTCAGGCTCCTGTTGGGTTTCGAAGACTGAGGACATATATTTCTATAGTGTTATAGACTAAAATGATAAAAATTTGAATGTATTGGGTTGAATAAAATATATTATTAAAATGAAGTTTACCTTTTTCTCATTATAATATTTTGCCCATGGCCCTGAGCACATTTAAAATTCCCACTGAGCCTTGCATCGTATTTCTTTTCGAAGGGCTGCTCTAGCATTTAGGTTTTAGAGTTATTCTGATTTATAAATGTTGGGTTCTCTCTTCTTTTGTCTGTAGACCTGAGAAGATGGCAAAACTCCCAGTGATTTTAGGAAATCTAGACATTACAATTGATAATGTTTCCTCAGACTTCCCCAGTAAGTATAAATCCTATGTAATAAGCAGACAAAATTTTTGTTTGTTTGGTCTCTACTTCAGAGTAGATTGTTTTGAATATCTTTTCAGATTATGTTAATTCCTCATACATTCCAATGAGGCAATTTGAGACTTGTACTAAAACTCCAATTACGTTTGAAGTAGAGGAATTTGTGCCCTGCATACCAAAGCACACTCAGCCTTACACTGTCTACAACAGTCACCTTTATGTTTATCCTAAATACTTGAAATACGACAGTCAAAAGACTTTTGCCAAGGTAAGTGCAAAGAGTAAAGCTTCATTCTTTATTTTTTTCTTTAATTGCCAGTGGGTGCACGTTCTTGCCAGAGACAGAGGAAGGGGAGAAAGCACCCCCTAATAAGGTGTGGTCACACCACAATCTCTTCTCCTCGTCCATTTCTCCATTCTGTCGGGATTTGGTGCCTCTGTGCACATGCACCTGGCATGTTTTTCAAGCTGCCAGGATGGGATTCAAATTACAATCGGCTTGTAGAATCCAGCTCCCTTCACCACCAGGCTATAGGGCCAACCTGGTACCTTCCTTCTTTTTTTTTTTTTTTTTTTTTTTTTGAGAGGTTTTTGCTATAGGGCGCGTGCGCTCACCAGACAGACAGAGACATAGAGACAGAAAGCGAGAAATCACTCCCCCAGGAGGGATGGTCACGCCGCAATCCCTTCTCCTCCATTCTCCTCTCGGGATCTTGGGCACGCACGCACACGTGCCCGGTGTGTTTTAAGCCGGGACACGAACCACAGTCGACTACGTGGGAGTCCAGCGACATAGCCATTACGCTAACTGCTAGTTCCCGGTAGCTTCCTTCTTGATAGCAAAGTTTTCCTTAGGATTTGGCTTCTATGTTCTTTAACAAATTATTTATATATTCTGACTTTTTGTTATTTTTTTCTTATTTTTCTTTAAATATTGCTGCAGGCCAGAAATATTGCTATTTGCATCGAATTCAAAGATTCAGATGAGGAAGATTCTCAGCCCCTGAAGGTTTGTTTCTTACTTGTGTTTTTCTGTGTATTCTGACTTTTTCTTTCAAAAGTGTATCAACGTGATACTGTACAACTAACAAAATGTAGCTCGTTTTAATTGCTACAAACCAAAAACATAAGATATCATAATATATGATGGCCCATACTGAACCTTATAGAATACGTATACTTAAATTCCCACCCCTAATTATCTGTCTGTTTTGTGACTCCCTTCAGGGGTGAAAGTGTCTTACATGTACTCAGTTTAGTAAGCACTTACTGTGCACCTGCTAGGAGCCAGGCATTGCATGAGTGCTAAGAATTATGATGTTGATAGTAGAAGTAATAATAGATTAACAGTAGATGATCCATATGAGATGCTAATCATAGCATAGTAGCAGATTATAGGTAATGTTTATTAAATGCAGCTCATATTCCAAGCATGGTTCTAATGTGTGTTTAAATTTGGTTTTCATAATAGTCTTTTGAGTGAGGTACTGTTATCACTGTAATTTTTAGCTGTGGGGCTTAAGCACAGAATTTAATTGCTTCATACATTAGTGGAACTGAGATTAAAATGCAGGCAGTCCAAATTCTTTATGTAACAGTGTTAAAACAACTTTTCAAGAAAAGGATACCAGGATGCAAAAACTAATGTATTTCCCCAAGAAATTCATAGTTCAATAGGAAAGACATTTGTGGAGATAAAGATCCTGGCATACAGAAGGCACTGAAATGATTTTTTTGGACAAAACATAATCGTTAGTGTAGAAAAATGCTTAGGGGACACAGAGGAAGGAGTTAAGAGTTCTGGAAGATGCGCTAGAGTTTGGTGCATTTAGAAGCGAAGGCCATTTGGACAGAAAAGTTGCACTGGGAAAGGCTGGATGGAGGTGTGAAAGAAAACAGTGAGCAGGGCATCGTCCAGCACGACTACCTGGAGGAGGGGAAGGGGACCGGGCCAGTGGGCCTGGAGCCACGCTGGGAGGTGGGCTGGCCTCAGCAGAAAGGGGCTCCCAGGCCTGGAGTCTCGCAGGCAGACGAGGCCACCAGCCGTGGTCGTGTAAAGCCATGCTGTCGGAGCACTGCTGCTCTGAGACCCTCCGAGTTTAGTCTCCTCCTCCACTAACTGAACGCTGCTGTTTCTCTTCGCTCTTACGGTAGTGCATTTACGGCCGGCCTGGCGGGCCAGTGTTCACAAGAAGCGCCTTTGCTGCTGTTTTACACCACCACCAAAACCCCGAGTTTTACGATGAGGTAAGTGATGCTTTCCAGAGAAAACTCATTTTGAACTAATTTTATGGAAAACTCCAACTGATTTGCTTGCTAAAGTAAAATTCAAGAGAAGCCACACAGTGTATCGAAACGATAATGATAGAATTGAATGCTGAAATAATTTGTTTGATACAGTGGGATCTTCAAAAAGCTCGTGGAGAATGTATATTGCCCAAAAAAAAAAAAGGTGCCTGGATTTCAAATTCTTTTTTGATCCAAAATAAACTCGTACTTTAATCTCATTTTTCAGGAACTCTTTGAAGTCTCCTTGTATATATTTTTCTAATTATAAAAATAACATATTTGTTGGAAATAAAAACTTGAGAAATGCAGGTAATAAAGACCAGAATCCCTCCGTCACTACCACAATTAATCTAGCCTATTTCCTTTCAAATTCATGTATCACTAGGCTGTCGGTAAAGTCATGACACATTTTTCTGTTTTTCTATGCAAAAATGCATCATGACTTTCCAGACAGTTCCATTTGTTGTTACTGGGTTTGCTTATACAGAATTATAATGTGGTTCATTAAAACTGCTATATGGTCTTTTTAAAAATGTCCTACCATGGCTTTTCGTAGTGTCTTGGCTGTAGTTAAGTAGCGGTGCCATGTGTTTTCCCATTCTTCATAGAAATGCCTATCCATCTTTCTGGTTCTGTGGTCAGTGAGTTCAGGATCTTTTTTTTCCTTGACCCCTTTACACCCTCAGGTACCTTTGAATGCACATGTTCTATCAGTTCTTTGAGCACGTGCGCCTTCATACATCGGGTGACGAATATCTGTGCTTTGACTGAGGATGTTTGATGTTTTGGAATGCGAGAAGGATTGCTATTTTGTCTTCCTCACAGGTTAAGATAGAATTGCCCACTCAGCTCCACGAAAAGCACCATTTGTTGTTCACGTTCTTCCACGTCAGCTGTGATAACTCGAGTAAAGGAAGCACGAAGAAGAAGGACGTGGTGGAAACACAAGGTTGGAAATCTCACCAGTCTTTTGATTTTTGATCAGTTTTACATTAGCTTCTTCCATCCTCGTTTGTGAATTTGGATCCTTCTGTGAAGGGATTTTCGATGAGGTTTGTAGATAGCATGTGCATGGCAGCCTGGTAGTATGCCTGGGCTGGATACATAAATTTTTATAAAATAAAATTTTAGAATTCTAATTGGAGAGACCAAAGTGCATCGAAGACAGAGTTCTATAGGACTGTATTGGGGCCTTATACATTTCTTAGCTCGGATTGGTATAATAATTCTTACAAACCAGTGTTACACGGGCATTCTGCTCTCATGCACTCACAGTGGACGTCTTTGCCCTTTGTCTTCCGCAGTTGGATATTCCTGGCTCCCTCTCCTGAAAGATGGAAGGGTGGCGACCCACGAGCAGCACGTCCCGGTCTCCGCTAATCTTCCTTCCGGCTACCTTGGCTACCAGGAGCTTGGCATGGGCAGGGTATAGGACTTTAAAGTCAATTTATCTTGATTCCGTCAAAAAACATTGTAAAGAACAACAACAGTAACACCAAAAAAAAAAAAAAACCAGACAGTATTTTTGGCAGCCCCAACATTTTGGTTTTAGTTATTCATTTTCAAGTAAACATAGGCCATTGGAAGACAGTGTTTACTGCTTTATCACAATGTCAGAGTCATAGTTGGGGCATTTTATAAACCCTGAACCAGCAGCACCACAGTAGGGAAATCAAGACTTGGAGATACCGGGTATGGTGAAAGGCTGTATCTGCGTACTAGCATGCTCAAATACAGATGAGTTCTTAGGGCCATGCAAAAATTTTTAGGAATTTTCTTTGAGCTTAATGTAAGTTTAGTAAACAGATCTCTTTTCCCCATGGTAACCCGTTCTGAACTTTTTTTTTTTAATATAGAGATTTTTGCCTTAGGGCATGTGTGCTCACTTTTAGAGAGAGACATGAGACAGTGAGAGGGAAAGTGAGAAATCACCCCCCAAGGTTGGGATGGCCACACCGCAATCCCTTCTACTCTGTTCTCCTCCCGAGATCTTGGGCACACACATATAAGTGCCCGGCATGACTTTCAAGCCACTGGCTCCAGGACTCAAATCGCAGTCGGCCACGTGTGAGTCCAGTGTTGTAACCACTACGCCACCTGCTGGCTCCCATTCTGAACCTTTTCAGAGTCACAAAAACCTGCTTGTTTCTGTTGTTTTATTTTTAATTTGCCAGAAAGCACGTGCATTCACCAGACAGAGAGAGGGAAAATGAGAAAGCAACCCACCCCCACATGGGGCATGGTTATGCCACAATTTCTTTTCCTGTTTTCTCCCTCCTTCAGGATTTTGGGCATGCACACGTACCTCACATGCTTTTTAAGCACTGGATCTGGGACTTAAACTGTATGGTCAGCCATGTGGGATCCTGCCAGGCCACAGGCTGTCCTGAAAGCTTGGTTTTGACAGATTTCTCCAACTAGTTTGATAGCTTTGTATTCTTTATAACCAATTTAAATTTTATAGACCTCAGTTTTATAATGTGCTTAGATAAGCCTGTTCTTTTAATGGTCTGTGCTTTTAGGTAATGCCAAAGTTGGGCCCATATTATGGACATATTTAAAATATTCCAAAACAAGGGTAAATTGTATAACTTTTGGTTATATTTCTAGTGTGAGTATGGCCAAAAAAAAAAAAAAAAAAAAAAAATGGAGGTCTCAGAAGTTAAAATAAGCACAAATGGATCATTGACCCTTTGCCTGGTACCTTCTACCATCTTTTTTAGGCTCCTGAACTCAAATTTGGTTAAAATACTAGTGAAGTAGGATTCTTTTCCTCTCAAATGAACAGTAACCCACACAGCTGCAACTAAACAGAAAAAAAATAACTTAGAAAAGTTGGGACCAGCAGTTAGCATAATGGCTATGTTGCTTAACTCCCATGTAGTCGACCATGGTTTGAGTCCTGGACCTGGTGGCTTAAACTCACGCAGGGCGCGTGTGCCCACGTGCCCAAGATCCTGAGAGGAGAATGGAGGAGAAGGGATTGCAGTGTGGCCATACCCTCCGGGGGGTGATTTCTCACTTTCTGTCTCTCTGTCTGTCTGGCAAGCGCACGTACCTTGTGGCAAAAATCTCTCAAAAAAAAAAAAAAAAAAAAGAAAAGAAAATTCAATAAGAGCATTATGGGGAAAAGGTGGGTGGAAATTAGCATCAGCTGGACTCCTGCTAGAAGCGGGGTACAACCATCAGGGCATTGACTCTTCGTGCCCTCAGGCCCTTATCAGTAACCTCATTGATGATTATGTTGGAAGCCAAGATCATTAATACGTTAGATTGTTTTTCTTTTTTATTTTTTCAGCATTATGGTCCAGAAATTAAATGGGTGGATGGAGGCAAGCCACTGTTGAAAATTTCAACTCATCTGGTTTCTACAGTGTACACTCAGGTTGGTGCTGTTCCATTAAAATGAGCTGTGATTGGCCAGTGACTCAGTTCGCACCTCTTTTTAAAAGACAAAATCCTTGGGGGAACCAGCAGTTAGCGTAATGGCTATGTCGCTGGACTCCCACGTAGTCGACCGCGGTTCGTGTCCCAGACCCGGTGGCTTAAACTCACGCCGGGCGCGTGTGCGTGTGTGCCCAAGATCCCAAGAGGAGAATGGAGGAGAAGGGATTGCGGCGTGACCATCCCCCCTGGGGGGTGATTTCTCTCTTTCTGTCTCTCTGTCTCTCTGTCTGTCTGGCGAGCGCACACGCCCTATAGCGAAAACCTCTCCAAAAAAAAAAAAAAAAAAAAAAAAAAGACAAAATCCTTGGGACCAGCAGTTAGCGTAATGGCTATGTCGCTGAACTCCCACGTAGTCGACCGCAGTGGTTTAAACTCACGCCGGGGCGTGCCCAAGATCCCAAGAGGAGAATGGAGGAGAAGGGATTGTGGCGTGGCCATCCCCCCCGGGGGGTGATTTCTCGCTTTCTATCTCTCTGTCTCTCTCTGTCTGGCGAGTGCACGCACCCTATAGCAAAAACCTCTCAAAAAAAAAAAAAAGACAAAATCCTTATGTGTTGAATGTATGTGTTTTTACTATATGTATATTTTTTAAGAAAGTACATATACAGTTTTATGTACTGATATAAATGACTAGTACAAGTAACATTCTTTAACAGGTTTTTTTTTTTCTCTTCGGTTGAAGAATATTTTTAATGTCATTTTTGTGTGATCAGTTTCATAGTCTAAAAATATGCATGCTTTATGAAGCAAATACTTCTATTTCTGTAGCATGAATGCTAATAGACTTTCTTTCTTCCCTTCCCCCAGGATCAGCATTTACATAATTTTTTCCAGTACTGTCAGAAAACCGAATCTGGAGCTCAAGCCTTAGGGAGTGAACTTGTGAAATACCTGAAGGTATCAAATGTCTTCCTTAGTTGTCCCTTTTTAATGTGTTTGGAGTACATTGGGTTTTCTGTTTGGTGCCGAGTGTTGTCCATGCCCCTTGGATGTTGTCACACTGATAGCATCTGTGTGCTTGCGACTTTAGTCCTCACCCTCAGGGACATGTAGTTTAATGTAGGAGACGATGGCAACTTGGTGACTGCATACCAGGTGGGGAAGAATACACGTAACCAGCCCCAGCGTGTGCAGGGGTGAGGAGGTTCCTTGAGTCGAGCAAGAGCAAGGTAGGGTTTATTTAGGGGAGTTAAATCCAGAATATGATTGTGGGAGAGCATTTTGACAAAGGAGAATTGTTAAAAGGGCATTCTTGACACAGGGACAAATAAGAAATGTGAGAAATGGGGTAGAAATTAAGTGTAAGGAAGGCAAGTGAAATATGTGGGCGAACAAGTGGTTAAAATAACACAACCTTTATTATGTAGGAATACACACATGCACACACACATGCATACAGGCAATGAAGTTTTTTTTTTTTTTTAATTGGGTCGTTGGGAAAGTCATAATACATCTTTGTATAGAAAAACAGAAAAATAGTCATGACTTTCATGACAACCTAATATATGTGATAGCTTGTGGCTTCTTCCTCCATCACAATGACAACAGGGTGGCCTCTGTCCGACCACCGTTCCTTAGTCATAACTCCCTGACTTTCCTTGTCTTCCTTCCTTTTCCAGTTTAAGGACCTTGGGGACAATGTTAGACCCACCTGGATAATTCGTATCTTATCAGGGCGACTGATTGGCAAGTTTAATTCCCCTTTGCCATGGCAGCATTTTCACAGCTTCTGAGAGTTAGGACTTGGACATCTTTGAGGGCCATTTTAGAGGGAGGTCTTCATCCTTATTTGAAACTAAGTGAAAATTACTTTGGTAATTTTGAGTCAAATTACTTTGGTTTCTTTCTGAAAAGATAACATAAGCCTTGCCATCCCTCCTCTGTAGAGTCTACATGCGATGGAAGGCCACGTGATGATCGCCTTCTTGCCTACCATCCTAAACCAGCTATTCCGAGTCCTCACCAGAGCCACACAGGAAGAAGTCGCAGTCAACGTGACTCGGTAAGAGAGGTGGATGGATAGCTCTTCTCTTCCAGTCTGTCCACATCTGGAGCATAGTCATACATATCTGGGATGCTAGTATGTGCTAAACATGATATTTAAGAAATGTCTTTGGTCCCATACATGGGGACCCCATCTAATTCCTTGTCTTCTTGTTTCCAAAGTGCCAACAGCATCATCATTGTTCTACTGCTGCTGTGATAATAATGAAATGTTTCCATTTTCACAGTACTACTCATTGCTTTATTCACTCCTGTGATGTGTAGGGTCATTATTCATGTGGTTGCCCAGTGCCATGAGGAAGGATTGGAGAGCCACTTGAGGTCATATGTTAAGGTATGTAAAACAAACTGTTCCGATCGTTTACATCTGTGGCTCTCCAATTTTCCTTCTAAGGACTTATATTTTACAAGCCTGGTTATTTTGGGATGTACCTGAAATTTAACACCTATGCTTTCTCTTCTATTCCTCATAGTCAGTGCTTGGACCTGAACAAAGGGACATGTGATGGGGAGCATCCATTAATTTCTTTACTTCATCTTATTTTTAAACTACATTTTTAAATGGGTTTTCCAAGTAATATGACTCAAGTGACTTGAAAGTTTAAAGGAGAATTTTAAATTACTCTAGGCTAGGCCTCTGGTACAATTAATTATCTTCTTTTTGTTTTTTTTCCTTTTTTTTTTTTAATCTAAATTTCCTAGCCATGTTGCTTCTCCTAAGATAGGAGAGTCATAGTCAAACTGAATAACTACATAAAGTAGCTGAAGATGTCATTATGATAAATACCAACAAGTTCTGTACATATATCCAACATTCAGTAAACTCAGGGGCTATCACTATTCTAAAAAGTGACACACATTAAGTTTTAGATACCTTTGTGAGTTATGTGACAGTTTAAAAAATAAGGCTTGGGTTCTCCAGGCTAGTAGTTACCCATGGTCTCACCACACGTGCCTTGCAGTCCCTAGTACAGATGGAGTCACAGCCTGGATGGCCACTGATCGGACTATCAGATTATTCCCATATTTTGATGGGTTCCCGAAAACATCCTAGGCTCCCCCTTTCTGTCACATGACAACCACCCTTCCCACCTTCATTTCCATACTCTCTCCTCCCAGCCATGAAATTGTACCTTAGTCCCTGATCTGCGTTCTTTGGAATCTCTTGAGCTTTTGCCTCAGCTTGGAGAAGTAATACATTAGAGTCTCTCTCTGTTCTCTTCAAAGTATGCTCATAAGGCTGAGCCGTATGTTGCTTCTGAGTATAAGACAGTGCATGAAGAACTGACCAAATCCATGACCGCAATCCTCAAGCCTTCTGCCGATTTTCTCACCAGCAACAAACTACTTAAGGTAAATCCAGCCAGTGTGACTTGTGAGTATTGAAACCTATTAGCAAAACTTCTAATTCCACAGCCTGATCAATTTCCCCTTTTTGTGTGCTTTTTGAGACAAACCTCACATTCTAAAAAGGGTAAAAGTTAGTTGTGCAGTGTCAACTTTGCCAGTTGTGTGTTGAGATAGGTGTTGGAAAGAATTGCTTATTCTAAATTCACTGGCTCTTGAGTGTTAAGTCATTGTATTGAAATCAGTGGAGGGCACAGTTTTAGAAACCATGAAGTGAGAGATTAGCAAAGAGGAAGACTGCATAAATACTCCTGCAGTGCCTCTTGCCTGAGCGTACCATTCTGAGTGTAGGTGTCCAGTTTCCTGGTAGGATGGAGGTATTTACTGTTGAACGTGGGAGAGCAGAAAACGTCTGCCTCTCTCTCACCTCTTGGCTTCGAGGATAATTTGCTGAGAAGCCCACTTGTGTTTTAAGGTTACAATTGACTCATGTCAAGAACACTAGGAGCCTCAGATAGTTCACATCTTACCTACTGATTTGTTGCTTTTCTTACTGGGGTTCTGCTTTTTCTTTTTCTTTCAGTATTCATGGTTTTTCTTTGATGTGCTGATAAAATCCATGGCTCAGCATTTGATAGAGAACTCCAAAGTTAAGGTATGTTACTTCACGTGGAGGCTTGCCTTACTAGGGGGAAGTCTTTTTCATTGTGTTTGTACCTAAAATTTATTAATGCTTTCTATGTACCAGGTATAAGACTGTTCCAAGTGCTTTATAAGTAATAAATCATTTTAGCTTCATAACAGCTAAGAAAAGTGCTGTGCTTACCCATTTTAAAGATGGAGACACTGAGATAACAGGGTGCTTGAATTATTTACTCAAGATCCTGCTGCTGGTTAGTGGAGGGAGCCAGCTTTTGAAACTGGTCTGGTTTCAAAGATTATGTTCCTGGGACCAGCAGTTAGCGTAATGGCTATGTCGCTGGACTCCCATGTAGTCGATCGCAGTTCACGTCCTGGACCCGGTGACTTAAAACTCATGCCGAGCACATGTGCGTGCATGCCCAAGATCCTGAGAGGGGAATGGAGGAGAAGGGATTGCGGTGTGACCATCCCTCCTGGGGGGTGATTTTTCGCTTTCTGTCTCTCTGTCTCTCTCTGTCTGGCGAGCGCATGTGCCCTATAGCAAAAACCTCTTAAAAAAAAAAAAAAAAAAGATTATGTTCCTGAATCACTGCATTATTAAATTTTTTTTAAAAAGTACCTTTTCCTTTGAGTAGCTCAGAAGACTTCAAGTTTATTGAAATAAGAATAGTAAGTAGTTTAGGAGTTCATTGAACATGTTACTACCCGGAATTTATTATGTGCCTTGACCATTGTTGCCATTTCTCCTGGGCATAGATGGGAGTGCTCACCAATTTCATGCCCTCCGGGGACTCTGTTAGGTATTTCAGCTTTGGGGAGGCAAATGCATATTTTCAAATGTCCTCTTTGCCCCATCACCTCCTTGTGGTGGTACCTGAATGTGTGGCTCAGTGGGTGCCCTGCACTATCTCTGGTTCCCACAGGGCTCCTTGAAATGACTGGTCTTGTCTCTGGACTGGTGCCCATCAAGGTGTGATTGGCTGCCTTTGGCTCTCTGAGGCTCAAGGTAGATACTTTTTTTTTTTTTTTAAGGTTTTTGCCATAGAGAGACAGACAGATACAGTGAGAGGAAAAGTGAGAAATCACCCGTCAGGGGACTTGGCCGTGCCACAGTCCCTTCTCCGCCATTCTCTTTTTGGGATTTGGGGCACACATAAACACACCCAGTGTGATTTTCAAGCCGCCAGTTTAGGCAGTTGAACTATAGTTGGCCATGCAGGAGTCCAAAGTGTTAAGCACCACACTGCTGGCCCCAAGGTAGATACATTTTTAAAATAAAATTCCGATGCAGTAAACACACATGGCAATGTCACTTTCTCATTTTGATGATTCTGGAGCTCCTTCTGAGACTTCCAGTCTTGCAGTTGTCTTTGTGACGACGACTTCCTGTCGTATTGTAACTGTAGAGAGGGGAGGGCCTGGCTGAGGGCGGTGCTGGCACACTGTCACAGTAAGCGCCTGTGCTGCGTGCTCGTGGGCAGAGGGAAGTGGTAAGGAGGGTCGAGGGCTGGGCCTCCTGCACAGGGAGCTGACTCTCAGAGGCGGCCCTGGAAAGGCTGCTGGATTTAACCAGTGGGAGTTCGGTGGTTCAGAACCTTAAGCTTAACTTTCTTCCAGTAGTATAGGCTCGGGTGTCTGACCAAGTGGCTTCACCCTGCCTTTTTTTTTTCTTTTAAATCCACTTTAACGATTCTGATTTTTGTGCAGAGGGAGATGCCAGATGGAAGTGGGCCCTGCCTTCCGTAGAGAAACACACCATCTCAGTCTTGCCAGGAAAGCCTGCCAGGGAAAAATCTAGCTATATCTACTTGGCAGTATGCAGCTGAGTGTGCATACGTGCACACACATATACACGTATTTGGACATACTACTTCTCTTTTTGAAATATCATACACAAAATAGAATTACAACCTGTAGTAGTTTGCTGGGGTTGCTATAACAAGGTACCACAGACTAGTTGGCTTAAACAGCAGAAAGTTCTGTTCAGTTGAGATGCTCAAAGTCCTAGGTCAGGGTGTCTGTAGGGTTGGTTTCTCTTGAGGCCTCTGTCTGGTTTGAAGACGGTCACCCTCTCCTGTACGTGTCTGTGTCCTAATCTCTTCTTATGAGGACACAGTCATATTGTATGAAGGTTAGAACACAGGAGCAATATTGTGGCCTTTGAAATGAGAAGGAACTTGGAGACTGAAAAGTGATGCCAGCAACTCCATGGAGCAATTACCAGGAGTTTATTAGGGGTAATTTACACATCGGAACCCAGAAATCTTCACAGCCACTCTCTTCACTGTCGTTGAGAAGCTGGCGTTCTTAAAGAGAAAGCAAAGAGGATGAACGCTAGCTCCTGTTTGGGAGATGTTATTGACCCTCTTCCCCTTCTCAAAATTATTCATCTGTTCCTACCAGAGGCCAGCTGTGTCAGTGAGGGTGCGGGTGTGGGTGCGGGGCAGAGTGTGGGGGGGGTAGAGGCCCCAAGATGGTGTTAGTCCTTACAAAATGGAGTCAGTCTGGTTCATTCACATCTAAGGCCTACCTATATGACCTCACTTTACCTCAGTCACCTCTTTAAAGACCCTGTCTTTAAATACAGTCACATTCTGAAGCACAGGGTAGGGAGGTGGGGGAGAGAGAGTTTGGGCTTCAGTATACAAGGGGAATTCAAAAAGTTCTTAGAAAAATTAAATTAAAATGAGTTTATTTTGGCGTGAAAAAATTCTGATACCCGTTTTATATAACACTTAATTTCTATCCACCTTTTGAAGACCCTTCATATGTGCCTGGCTAAAAGGTTACCGAGTTAAATAACTGTGGCATGGTTTGTACCTCCAGAATGTTGAGTGTAAAAGCTCAACATTCAGCTCACCTCATGGACGCTCTGATAGAGGTAGGCTAGAGTGCTTAGGCTGTGGGGGATACAAGAGGACTACCTGGAAGATGTGTGGGTTGAGATGGGTTCTGCTGAGTCAATAGGAGTTGGTGGGGTGAAGAAGGAGAATTAACACCAGATGGAGGAGAGAACTGTGATGGTGAGCAGCCGAGACCCTGCATGTCCTCAGGACTCCAGTGAAGGCTGTGTGAATGGTGGAGCACTCCCAAGAAGTCTGTTCAGAAGCATCCACACCGTCTTCCTGAGAACCGCCTAGGAACTCAGTAAAGGAACTGAATTGCATGTGTTTGCCGTCAAGATGCCGTATCACCCACAGCACACCAGGGATGGGAGGGGCGTAAAAGGCGTCTCCCAGCCCAGTTCTCCCCTTTGTGTCCCAGAGGCAGGAGGAAGTGTAGCGCAGTGAGGTGACCTGCCCAGGGTCATGTGAAGAGAGCCCAGAACTCGTGCTAGAGTCATACTCAGCCTCCCCAGGTCCATCATGCCGTTTCTAGCCTTGTCACGTGGTTCCCCAACACCTCTGCTCTGGGAAGTGGTTTGTCTCTGGAACTTTACACAAACCACTCACATGCTACCATGGACAACTTTTTCCTAAGTTAATTACATCTTGGTCCTAAAACAATATTCAGAGCGTTTTTAGAAGTAGTTTAAAAAAAAGTTACCCAGCTGTGTTTAAAGGGAAATGCTGGTATCCAAAAAGAGAAAGCTTAACCGTAAGGTAATTTACTATAAAAAGAGATTCAAAACCACCTCCTGACTAGCCAGGGAGTTTAACCTTTCACATTCACAGCGTCCCTCTGCCCACCGCCTGTGTGTCCCTGCTGTTCCCTCCCCAACCGCACGTTACTGAGCTAGGAATCTTCTAGCATTTTAACAAGCCTTCATTCAGTTTACCTTCAGAGTAATGAATTTCATATGTTGAGTTCATTTTTATGTTTGTCTTACACTTATTAAGAATTTACATCTTTATATTTCTATGTCCCATTCCCCGATTCTACTGTGCTGAATTTAGGGACAAGTTTATACCCCCATTCCTGTGGCATTGGTGGTTTCCCAGACTTCTATCAGATCCCTGTAGAGCTTTAACATTTGTAGACAAGATAATTAATTTTTTCCAAGATCTTCCTTGTTCCTCATCGGTGAGACTTTCTTAAAATGCCATAACCCCTTGATTTGATTGTCAGAATTAACTAATTAAATTAGAATAATAAAAAACAAATAAAATGAGATATCTTTTATTAAAAAATAAAAAGCCATGATCAAGTACTCACCCATCCCATAGGGACACCTGTGCCAGAAATGGGTCTAAGGGCCTGATAATGCTTGCAGTGTTACTTCAAATACTAACACAGGGATATTTAGCATTGACCAACATTTGGAGCACAGTGAATGTCGAGCTGACGCCTTCAGTTACGTTCACGTTCATTCCTGGTGGTGGTGGTGTGACTCTGGCTGATGCATGTTTGCTGGAGCGATGACGTTCACACCGTCATGCCTGTTTCTGGTGCCACCATCGTGCTGAACTGGAGGAAGCCCCCATGCCCACCTCCCTTTCCCCAAACAATACTTCGTTACATTCACTGTGAAAGGGTGTGAATCGGAGCCTCTCTTTGAACCAGCACCTAAAACAAGCAATCTCTTTACTATTGATACATCAGATGAACCTGTGAGGTTCGTATTGATTACCTATGATGGCGCTCCACAGATGGTGTATGCTTGGCGTGTACGATAAGTGGCTTGGGGAAAAAGACAAAATAAACCCCATGAAGACCTTTGAAGGAGTCCTCCCCCAACTGTCTGCTTGTAAGGTCATTATTGAGGTGTTTCTTTTCCATCGTTTATTATTTATTTAGCAACCTCATTTCAGGGTTTCACGTGCCTCAGAAGTTCCTTAGTGTCTCACTGTCCCCTCTCTTGAGCATGTTCTTTTAAACTCACCAGTCTGGGCACCAGCCCATTATTCTAGTTTTTTTCCTTCTATTAGGATGCTGGAAAAGTCATGACGGATTTTTCTGTATAAAAATGTGTCATGACTTTCTCGAAGACCCAGTATTTCAGTTTATGGTCATCTCCAAAGAAACATCTAATTACCTAGACCTTTCTTACCTTCAGCTGTGTCTTACCTCATACAGAGGCTTTAGTTTATTTTATTGCCTCATTAAATCCCTCCACCGCAGCTGTTTGTCACTGCAGGATTGCTCCTTTGCAGCCCTCAAACGCAGACTTGTCATTTCCCCGTCAATGAACAGCAACCGTGGTGGGCTAGTTTGTAAATCAGCCACCACTCTTCAGCTTATTGTCTTTCTTCTTAATAAAAACTTAGTATCGAGATTTTTCTGATAAATACAAAAGCACTTACAAAAATAAATGTTTGCTCTGAATTCTTTCAGTTACTGCGAAACCAGAGATTTCCCGCATCCTATCACCATGCCGTGGAAACTGTCGTGAATATGCTGATGCCACACATTACTCAGAAGTTCCGGGATAACCCAGAGGCATCTAAGAATGCAAATCACAGCCTTGCCGTCTTCATCAAGGTGGGGACCTTGGGAAAGAGGGTGTCCCTGTGACCAAGGGGTTTTCTTTAAGTAACTGTCAAGTGTGACTAGAGTGGAAAAGTGCCCCTGCAATACCAGTGACATGTTTGTGTGTTAATTGATAACCTGGTTTATAGTAATGCTGATTGAACTCAAATTCCCAAAGTTTGGCCCTGATGACGTACTGACTTATGGGTTGATTTCCTCCGCAGAGATGTTTCACCTTCATGGACAGGGGCTTTGTCTTTAAGCAGATCAACAACTACATCAGCTGCTTTGCTCCTGGAGACCCAAAGGTAATGTGGGTGTTGCACATTGGTCCTTTTGTCTGGCTGATTCACCTCTGGACCTCCACCTATTTCTCTTGGTTCTCATCAAAGTTTTCTTTCAGTCCCAGAGATAAAACTCACTTCCCTTCCTTGAAAATACGAGTATGTATTTGCATTAATATATGTGTGATGTTGGGGCACAGTAGTCCAGAGCAAGAAGCAAACATACCCATCAATTCTCCAGTGAACACTGGAAATTACTTCTACTACTACTTCTCCTCCTCCTCCCCCTCCTCCTCCTCCTTCTTCTTCCTTTTTCTTTTTTTTTTTTTAAAGGTTTTTGCCATAGGACATGTGCTATAGGACACGTGCACTCACTGGAGAGAGAGGGGGGAAGTGAGAAATTACCCCCCAGGGTGATGGCCATCCTTGGGATTTTGGACATGCATGCATATGAACCCTGCATGATTTTCAACCTCCTGGGACTCAAACTGGTTAGCCACCATGCCACCTGCTGGCCCCAGAAATGCCTTCTTAACTGCAAAATTAAAGGAATGTGTTGCAAATCATAGCCTATGTGGCAAGATGTCAGAAGTACCCATGTAGCTTTTTTTCTAGTAGAATTGTCAAATCCTCTTCCTTTGTTCTTTTTTAAAGCTTTGCCTTACTAATTTTTCATTGCGTTGAGTCTGTATCTATCATTATGAGCTATTTGAAATCCTTTATGGAAGTTAGGGAGAGCATAAATAATAAATAACCTTAAAGACAGTTGAGGAAATTGTGTAACGATCTATGTTCTCAATTTTTAAACAAATCCCCACAGTCATTCTAAAATCTGTAAGAGTGATGTTAGCTCAGTGGTAGATCAGTTGACTTAAAAATGGCATAGTGTGTACAATTTTGAGAGGTCAAGGAAACTGAGGACTAGGAGTATTACATCTAGTCATCTAGTAAGTTTTTTAGGCTCCTGTGTAAAATAGCCAGTGATGTATTTAACATATGATTAAATGTTTTTTTTTTTTCCCTGCAGACCCTCTTTGAATACAAATTTGAGTTTCTCCGTGTGGTGTGCAATCATGAACATTATATTCCCTTGAACTTACCAATGCCATTTGGAAAAGGCAGGATTCAAAGATACCAAGGTAATCTATATTTACATATATTGATTTTTCACAAGAGCCTTTACTTTTAATAAGAAAATTTAGTCAAACAATATATTAAAATTTTCTGAATTTTTTCCTTTGATAAATTAGTTTCCTTTTTAACTTTCTGTTTTAAAAAGTATGCATAAAATGTTATCAGGAAACTTTTCAGCAAATTTATCAGACCGTGTCATGCCAGTGTGACTCTTTTTCATTGAAAAATCTCTTTGCTTAAACAATAAAAATTCATTTTACTTAATGTAGTTTATTTTTTTGTTTGTTTCACTTTTTCTTTCTTCTCATGAATTAGCTTTTCTTTCACCAACTGTGGAGTCAAATGACACTCCTGTAGGTAGGTGTGGGTGTGACACTTGCTTTCTTGCATTTTCCTCCTTTAAAAGAAAAAGAATGCAAGTCACTGCAGTTGCAATTTGTTCTCACCATAGCCAAAGACATTGCTGTAAAGTCTCAGGGAGGCTTCTGGGTCTTTTGTTCCTGGGGTCACTTGGTGCTCTGGGCTATTTCTTTAAGAAGTAAAATAAACAAAAAGCCGCCCTTCAAAAAAGTCATCGCTCTGCCATTCTCACGGCCCTCGTCCATGGTGGCAGTAAACGGCATCACAAGCAACATGGCTTTTTCACGTGCTTTTTATGTTTGCCTGTTGAGTGTTCGTGAACTCTTCTGTATCCTTCTAAGTTTGTGGAGAGCGGTGCCCGTCGGTATGTCTTCACTGAGGATTCAGATTGGCCCATCAGGCCTGTCAGTTGATACTGAGTGTGGTGCCTTGTACGTACACAAGCCTATGCGTGCCACAGGAGAGAGGGACGCCACGAAACTATTGATTACATTTAACTGCTTCTGAAATCCAGAGAGAAATGTTCAAAAACTAACATTTCCCTCCAAAGAGACTTTTAAGGAGTAAGAAGAACTGTGGCCTTAGAGTGGCATTCATGCATTCAGCAAATATTTACCCAGCATCAACTGTGTCTTGCTTCGAGATATATCTGTGGACAAATTGGATGAAAATCCTTGGTTTCTTTGCATAGTAAAATAACATAGAACATCGACCAGGTGATAGTTGGAGGAAAGTGAGGAGCTGAACCACACACACACACACACAATCTGGAAGAAAATTTTCTGTACTAAAGGAGCAGGCAGGCCACCTTGGCCCCCTGTTTGGTCTCACTCCCCATTGTCCCCCATTCCTAGCCTACCTGCACACTCTCAGTTCCTCCAACATGCATGCCCACTCTCAGCTCCCAGACCTCGAATAGCCCCTCCTTCACAATCCTCATCTTCCTTCCTCACCCAGCCTCTTCACACCTGCTATGTGGAGCCTCCTGGCCCTCTTCCAGTGTCCCAACTGGAGTTAATTGCTCTCCCTGCCCTGCACACCACACCTGTCACACCCCCTTTCACTTCCTGGTCTCCGGTACTTGGGAACTGTGTCTTTTTCTTCCATCTGATAGATGAGTAAGGGCAGCTCATGCTCAGTGATGTGGACATGAATGCATACTAATGCCCATCTTGCTTTCTGATCTGGCAGGGCCCTGTCACTTATCACAGAGAATTGAGTGAAATGGACATCCTCCAGGTGCTCAGCAGATCTGTACAGCTCTCAGCAGACTTCAGGGTCTTTGCTAGCAAGAGGGCTGCCCTAGGCAGGTGTGCATTGGAGATACACGGATAGCTTGCATTACTACAATGTTAGGAGTCAATCTTTAATATTCTCCTTCCTCTCTCCCATCTTTCTCCTCCCCAGTGCACATACACACACATGCACACGACAGGTGTGTGAGCACATGCATGGTTAGACCAAAAGAAGTTTTCTTCTAAGAGATTTATGTGAATTCAAGCTGTGAACTGTAGTTTAGATAAGCTGAGTTTATTAACCATCAACAGGGACGTGATTGTTCTGGAAAAATGAACACTCTTCTCCTTTTCTAATGAAGATTTCTCTAGGACTAGGGTCAATATTCTTGGAGGAAAGTGAGGAGCTGAACCACAATATTCTTAAGTCTTTATAATTTACTATCTGATATGGCATCAAGTCAAAGCGTTTATAGACTTTATTCTTTTTCTTTTGTAAAAATTTGTTAGAGGGTCTGCGTGCTCACTGGGGAGAGTCTGAGAGAGAAAGAGGTGAAGTGAGGCAGCACCTCCATGGGAGGTGGTCATGCTGCAATCCCTTCTCCACCATTTCTCCCTCCTTTCAGGTTTTTAGGCTCACACACATGCACATGTGCCCGGAGTGTTTCTCAAACTGCCCAGACTTGACCCAGGCTTAGGCCGTGTGGGAGCCCGCCACCTTACCCACCACACCAGTGGCTGGCCCTAGACTTTCTTTTACTAACAGTGTCAGTGTAACAAGTCAGAGCCCAGCTTCGGCTTCCGAAAGTACGTATGTCAGCGTTCGCGTGGCGTTCCGCTGCCTTATTTACCTTCCTTCATGGTCACGCCTCTCTTATCTAGGAGAGCTTCCGGTTTTCTCCTTGAGCTTGCTGGTGATTACTCTTTTGGTTTGGTGCTTTATTCATTTTAGTTTTAGTTTATATTAATTTTCTATTTGTTTTAAGAGGTGAGAAAGTGTTGAGGCTGTCTTAGAAAATACTGCATTACCTAAGTTCTTCATCCCATGGTTGCACAATAAATAGGTTTTGTGCTAATGTGTTCATTTTAAATGCATTGGGCCTGTGTAGGCATTAACGACCAGGAAATAGATACGTGAACCCATATAATAAAAACCCTTTTAATAAGCCATGTACATGTACGTGTTCATTAATTACATGTTTGTTATGCACAAATTACTCTTCTGTAACTTATTAGTATAACTGTTTTGCTTCATCAATAACAGTTATATTTGTAATGTAACATGTTGTTCTATATTCTAAGAATTGATACTGACACCATTCACTCATTTAATTGTGTAGAATACAATATGTTCTAAAATTAAAATCCAGTGCAGTTATTGGTATTTCTAGTTGAGTTTCATTGATGAGTTTGATGGGTTAAAAAGTAGAGCAGCATTTCAGAATCAACCCTTTCCCACTACAGCCAAGTGTAATCACCTGTTGATGTACACAGGCTGGGCCGAAGGCAGAGGATGGGTTTGGTTTTTATTTTTGCAGAGAGCATACATCCTCCCTAAGTGAAGTTTCTATCCTCCTTCCAGATCTCCAGCTCGACTACTCGTTAACAGATGAGTTTTGCAGAAACCACTTCTTGGTGGGACTGTTGCTGAGAGAGGTGGGGACCGCCCTCCAGGAGTTCCGGGAGGTCCGTCTGATCGCCATCAGTGTGCTCAAGAACCTGCTGATAAAGCATTCCTTTGATGACAGATACGCATCGAGGGTGAGTGGTCCCCAGTGGAAGGAAAGAGGCCTCCGTTAATGTCCTTATTTTAAGTGATATAAAGGTGGTAACCAGTTAGAACACTTGTTGTAATAGCACTAAGATGTTTCTCTGTTTTCGGAATAAAAATCAAATGTTAAAACTGGCCCTGGCCATCTCTTTTATTGGTACCTACCTGTAAGAAGAAGGATCACTGCATCCTCAGAGCCGTGAGACAAACTCACAGTGTGTCTGGTTTCAGAGTCATCAGGCGAGGATAGCCACTCTCTACCTGCCTCTGTTTGGTCTGCTTATTGAAAACGTCCAGCGGATCAATGTGAAGGATGTGTCACCCTTCCCCGTGAACCCGGGCAGCGTAAGTCGGCATGGCCAGGTGGACATGGCTTGTGTCATGTCCTAGGGCAGGGGTGCCACTTCGTCTTTATGGTGTGTACTTGGGGAGTTTACATGCATTTTTCTGCCCCTTTTACCCTAACAGTGGGGCATCGTTCTATGTTCTGTACTACCTTTTCACCTCCAGATACATTTCCTAAATACGTTACACCAGAATGGCACATATTTATAGGTTTGGAGGTGCTCTAGAGAACATAAACTTCTCTGTCCTGAGTGTTCCCTGCTGCTCACATCATGTTTGGTGTCGCGCCTCTCACACGTGTCCTCCAGGTCTGCTTCTGTCACCAGAGTCCGTGATGCAGGGCACAGTGTGACCTCCCTGGACTGTGTCAGATGAGAATAATGAGCACAAGGTCCTTCTCTGGCTTTCATTGAAGTAAACCCTTCTTGACATAACTTCGAATTTAATGTATGTCTTCACTGACTGCAGTTCAGGCAGAGTCCCCAGAATCTGGCGTCTGTCATCGCTGCTGTGGTTGCTCCCTGCTGCTCATTTTGGGAGGGGTTCCCTGTGAGAGGAGAGCCCGTGTTCCAGTAGAAACAGCAGAGGAGACTTTCTTGCAAGAAAAAATACCAAAGTAATCTAAAGATATGGTCGGGCATCTGAGTTCTGGAAAGGTTGAGGTGCTAGAACTGCTAGGGAAAGAGAATGACCTCGCGGAGCAGGGCCTCTCTGCCCACCCAGACTTCGTAGCCTGTGCCCCTGCTCTCCCTGCTCCTCCTGCGAGCACACTCTGAGCTGCGGACACGGGCAGGCTGTTCTGTCTGGCTCCTATGCTGCCCCCACTCCCCAGAATGGTGTGTGAGTCCCTTTCAAGTTATCCGAGATTATTTCATGTCTTTCCTCCCTCCTTTGACAGACCATGAAGGACGAATCCCTTGCTCTGCCCGCTGTGAACCCCCTAGTGACGCCGCAGAAGGGAAGCACGCTGGACAACAGCCTGCACAAAGACCTCCTCGGCGCCATCTCTGGCATCGGTAACGCTCAGTGCTCTTGGTGGCCCCTTTCAGTGTCCCCTCTGCAGGAATCTTCACTCCCAGAGCTCATTCCCATGTCACGCTTACGCATTAGGTCTTCAAAGTCTGAGTTTTCACCCTGAATATCCCTTTCCTGAGTGCACTGTTTCTTGACTGAGATTCCTTAACCGTGTACTGATCCAATTCTGTGACTCCTGAACATAGTATGTGTAATCACTTCCTTGTGTTGTTCACTTTTTGTTTAATGCTTGTTAAAGTTGACATATTATTTTAAATCTTAATTGGATTGTTTGTGCTTTTAGGAAAAAAATGTCTTTGCAGGTATTGAGCAAGGGAAGAATTTATTTGTAGTGTGAGCAATTTCAATGAAATGGAACAATAGTTTATAAAAGAGGTAGTTAGAATTCAATCCTAAAATCAGTTTTTAAAAATCTTCTGTTCTTCGATTTTTTTTTTTTTTTTTTTTTTTGGCTGTCTGAAATAACTGGAAGAACAGCTCCCATGGAAGGGAAAACAGATGGCATAAATTAAAATTCAAATAGTAGTTTCTCCATGAGAAGATGTACCTCTTTGTGCTCTGACTAAACTGAGCCTCTGTGCCAGCACCCGTGTAAAGATAATAGTACCCAAAATATGTAGATGTAGGTATTTTCAAAGAGTTGTCACAGGTGTTCACAGATTACATCTGTATTTAGCTCCCCTCTCTTTTCCACACTCTGAATAAAGGAAACATCCTACCATGGCTAGTAAGACTTCCAATAATGGGATGAATTCCTGGGACAAAATGAAGGCAGTCCTTTTACCCAGTTAATTTGCAAGACTCTTGTCCATCCTGGGTTTACTGCTTATTGCTGTCAGTGTGCCCTTTCATGTACGTGGTGAAATAGGTAGAAAATAAAATCAGAATGTCTACACCAATGCCCAAATTTATCCTACAATATCAATACTGATCCTTAATCTTATTTATATTTATGTATTTTCTATAGTTATACCCTACTTGTTGTCTTTATAAAGATTAAAAGAGTTGGGACTGGCAGGTGGCATGGTGGTTAAGGGCACTGGACTCCCACATGGCTGACTGAGGTCTGAGTCCTGGACCTGGCGGTTTGCTTTTTCACTTTCTCTCTCTCTCACTTTGTCCCTCTCTGGTCAAATTAAAAAACAAATAAATAAATAAATAAATAAAGTTAAATGAAATAATCCTTAAAAAATACTAAAAAAAAAAAAAAAGGTAAAATGGGCTAATTAATGCAAAATGCTTGGGGCAGAGCCTGGTGTGGAGTAAACTCTCAGCAAATACTGACTGCTATCATGAGTTTCCATTGTTTGGGGCCTTCAACTCTGTCTCTCTCCTGCTGTGCCTACATGTTCAGCCGCTGTTCTAGAAATAGGGAAGGGAACCTTTTTTAGAACGTTTGGTCTGCAGCAATTCACATACTAGTGTTATAGTCAGACAGATGAGGCTTTGGATCTAGATTTGACCATACTAACTGCCACGGACTGCATGTCCACTTTTGCCCCCAGACCGTGTCTCCATAGCAGGCATTGTGAGGAATAAAGGGCAAATACGGTGTTTACAGTGCTTGGCGCAACGAGGAGTCAGATGAGTCCAAACATCCCCTCACTGCCATTTGGTCATTTCCACAAAGTTCTGAATGCTTCTGTTTGACTCATTTGACTATTTGACTTCTCCAATTTAGAATTCACCTTGTTAGGATCTGGGATGTTTTGGGAACTTTGACATGAGTTGGCCTTCAATTGCTCTATGTTCATAGTACAGTTATGAAAAGTTCTTGAGATTGATATAGTCTCTTCTCACTTTCTTGAGTTCTAAGATCCAAATTTGTTTTTCATAAGAATGCACTACAAAAAGCTTTTTTTTTTTTCCTTTCGGTTTTTGCCATAAGGCATGTGTGTTCACTGGGGACAGAGAGAGAGAGAGACAGTGAAAGGGAAAGTGAGAAATTACCCTCTGGTAGGCTGACCTTGCTGTAACCCCTTCTCATCCATTCTCCTCCTGGGATTTTGGGTACACATGCCCAGCGTAATTTTCAAGCTGCGGTTGACCGTGTGGAAGTCCAGTGCCTTAACCACCGTGCCATTGCTGTCCCCCACTAAAAGCTTTTTTATATTCAGATTTTATATTTCTTCTCATCTTGGAAAAACCTAAATCCTTGTTCCCTTTTAGGTAAGCCTTCCAGAGAAACCTCATCTTTGAACTGGGTTACTAGTTTTCTTCTAGTAGCTTTAGTAGTTCTTTTTTTTTTTTTTTTTTTTTTTTTTTTCCATTCGTCAGGAAGTATCCGATCCATTGTAGTCCTGTTGCTTAACAAATTCAAGAGCAGACTTTCTCCCTACATCTCTGCTCAGAAGAAATCTTATTTCCACACTGATTGAGAATGTGCCCTTACTAGGTTTTTCAATGTCTTTGGAGCATGGTGCTTCATCATTTCTAAAGCTGATTCATTGTCTGGATTAAAAAACCACTCTGAGATTATATTCATTTTAAAAGGCAAACATTTTTAGGCTCATGGTTCCTTTTTCCACCTATTCAGTGTATTGCATTTTTTGTACATATCAGAGAAGAATGAACAAACTTCTTTGCCTTTTACTCACAAGTTGTTTAAGGTCTTTAAAAGCTGGGAACCAGCAGTTAGCGTAATGGCTATGTCGCTGGACTCCCACGTAGTCGACCGCGGTTCGCGTCTCGGACCCGGTGGCTTACAACTCACGCCGGGCGCGTGTGCGTGCGTGCCCAAGATCCCGAGAGGAGAATGGAGGAGAAGGGATTGCGGCGTGACCAACCCCCCTGGGGGGGTGATTTCTCGCTTTCTATCTCTCTGTCTCTCTCTGTCTGTCTGGCAAGCGCACGTGCCCTATAGCAAAAAAACCTCTCCAAAAAAAAAAAAAAAAAAAAGCTATGCACTGGGAGGATATGAAATACAAACACACATACACAAACACATACATAACAGGAATGAACTAAGCATGTTGATTTAGATTTATTGCATTTCCATCTGTTTGCCTTAAATTAGGAGTATAGTTCTGGAATCAGGTCTAGAACTCAGAATTTTGGGTCTAATTTTCCTTTTACTGAGAACCTCTTTCTCCTGAGTTCTGTGTTCTCCATTTAAAATGAAGCATGGTTATATTAGGAAAATTATAATTGTAATTTTGTCCTAGTGTATATTTCTTTTCTCTCTGACTATAGAAAAGACTCATAGTTTTTTCATAGGCTTTTCACTACTTCCTTATGACAGTCAATTGCACAGTTTCTATCCTGGTAAGATGCATCCTATGGCGGACAGGAAGGCCCAAAGATCTACATGTTTTAACCTTCACTTATATTTTTAAATTTCCTTGGTTCTTCTTTTCTTGGTTTCAGTACACTTAATCAGTTTCAGGGACAGCAGTGGATAAACCTGAGTGTTTTATAGGGGAGGGATTTATGATCTTGGTGTCATGGGTCTTTCTTCTAAGGATGAAGGCCATCTTGACGTTGTCTGAGAAATGATGAGTGTATGCCCTTTTCCATCAGATTTAAAAGTGCGACAACTGAGTGACTTATAGAAATTCTTCTGGTACAGCCCAAAAGTTATTCATTTGTCTTTTAACTTAGAAGTGTCTCAGTCCAGGGCCAGCCCTGTAGCACAGAGTTAGCACCATATAGAGGGAGCCAGATCCTACATGGCTAACTGATGTTCGAATCCCAGCTCCACTGGCTTGAAAAACCAGTGTATGTCTGTGCAAGCCCAGAATCCTGACAGGATGGAGAATGGAGGAACCAGTCGTGATGTGACCTGTCCCCTCTGAGGGGTGTTTTCTCTCTCTCTCTCTGGCTCTCTTTTGCAAAGACACATACCCTCTGGCAATTAAAGAGGGAAAAAATAATTGTCTCAGTCCATGACAGCCAGTTTGCCTGCTGAAATGTGAAAACGACCAGCCTGTTGTGAGGTGGTGGTCACAGCTTCTTCACCTTGTATCTGGAAGGCTGTGCTTACAGCTGCTGAGCACTATGCCAAGACATCCTCATGCCATCTGCAAATCCAGCCAGGCCTTCCCTGGGGCACAAATGCATGGCGTGGTTTAGCACAGAATGTGCAAGTCCAGAGAGTCATTTTTAATTATGTGATTTACTTAAATCTTATCTAAGCAGGAAGTCTATTTATTGCCTTAAGAAATTCCACAGTACCAAGGCTGATTTCTGCCTCCAGATGCTATTTTGTTTCAAGAACAGTACAAATTTTATTCTCAAGTTACATCTCCTTTCTGCTCATAATTGTTTGTAACAGAGATTACTAAATATTCTCAGATCACAGCCCCCTATTATCACAGTAATTTTTATTATGGTGTTCCCCAGGCCAAAAGAAGCATTGAGTTATGTTTACTAGGTACTTATGGCCAAATAACTTAATAACTACTTATATTCAAACAACTCAGTAAGCATTTGAAAAAAATAATATATATAAGTTTAAAGGAAAAATACTTTAATTTTATTTTTAATGACCTCATCTATTACGAATAACTTGTGTGTGCATATTAGACACTCACAACTTCTTAAACTTTGAAATCAGATTATTACCACCATGCTTGTTTCCTTTCCACACTGATTTTCAACTAGTACTTGCTTTTTGTCATAGAAACCACCAAATACCCAACTTCACAATGGTATGAGATTATCAAAGGACCATATACAACCTAATGCTGAAACAGCGGTTTCTGGCCAGTGTTGAGTATCATTGTGTTTTCCTTGAAATTTAAAAATATCTCAGTTGGGTTCTAACTGAAAAAAATAAAATAAAATAACCCATGATGCTTCTCAGAGTTTGCTAAGGCACCTTCGCACATACAGTGCGAGTACCCAAGTTCGTTATGTGATTTAATCTTTTGATTTGATAGTTGAAGATATCTTTTACTTTTTAAAGTCTTCATTCTATCTTGTTCTGAAACTGATCCTCAAAAGTGTGCCCCTTTAATCTTACAAAGGTGACTTCTAATAAACAAAGAGATAATACATTAGAATGTTTTTGAGTAACATTTATTTTTATTTTACTCTTTGTAATTCGGTTTTATTTTTTTAAAGAATTATTTATGTAATTTTATTTATTATTATTTTAAATTTGCTAGGGGGCATATGTGTTTGTCAGAAACAGAGGGAAAGTAAGAAAGTAAGCCCCCAGGTCTGGGACTCAAACCGCAGTCTGCTCTGTGCAAGTCCAATGCCATGACACTTGCTGACTTCAGTGACCTGGTTTTATAAAGGGAGAGCAATTGAATGCAGTTCATGAATCAGTTTCCTAGCAGAAAAAAATGAGTGTCATAAAAGCAATTTCCTTAAAGTTCAGTATGTATGTTTATTTTGCTCTTTCTTATTGAAACGTTGGTCTTGGCTTAATTTCTATCTAGCTTCTCCATATACGACTTCGACTCCAAACATTAACAGTGTGAGAAATGCTGATTCGAGAGGATCGCTCATAAGCACAGATTCGGGTAACAGCCTTCCAGAAAGGAATAGTGAGAAGAGCAATTCCCTGGATAAGGTAACTTTTCACACAACACCAGCTTTTCTTCCAACTGATGGATTTAACCCAAAGTAAACAGGCTTCATTCATGTTGTAGTGTCTGTTCAGTGTGGGCTTTTGTGTCTTAAAGAAGTCATTCACCTTGGGAACCAGCAGTTAGCGTAATGGCTATGTCGCTGACTCCCACGTAGTCGACCGCGGTTCGCATCCCGGACCCGGTGGCTTAAAACTCATGCCGGGTGCGTGTGCGTGTGTGCCCAAGATCCCGAGAGGAGAATGGAGGAGAAGGGATTGCGGCGTGACCATCCCCCCTGGGGGGTGATTTCTCGCTTTCTGTCTCTATGTCTCTCTCTGTCTGTCTGGTGAGCGCACGCGCCCTATAGCAAAAAAAAAAAAAAAAACCTCTCCAAAAAAAAAAAAATAAAGTCATTCACCTGAAGTAGATGATCAGAACTTTATCTAAGGTTGAGGCCCTTTCCCTTAGATCTGGGCGATGTTGGCAGTGGAGCACGTTGAGTAAGTGGTTCCAGGCGACTAGGGACCAAAAAGGCAGCAATTTAGAATGCCCAAGAACACCGCCTCACACAGTTAGTTACCCATGCATATGGGTGGTAGGTCCAAAGCCAGCCCAGAAAAGATACCCTGATCCCACAGTGGTTCAGGATAAGGCTGGAATTGAAGTCACCCTTTTCTCACTGCTCCCCCTCCAACACAGCTCTTCATCCTCTTCATTTTTTTTCTTAAAATTACTGATGGCTCAGACTATGTGGAACTTTCTGGGGAAGCGTAATGCTTGGCTCTACACCTGGAATGATGGTAGGTTGATGCCACCTTGACTACCGATGTCCCGGGTTATTTCAGGCTACAGGCAGGCACCCATACCGACGAAGAGGTGAGCCATTGAGGGTATAGTATGGTCCAGTTCTCGGAAAATGTCTGGAAGACATCCTCCCTCAGTGTCAGCTTTGTCATCTTGTCACATACTCCAGGTCTGGCGCTGATGTGATTGTCTTAAATGCCATTGTGTTGAGGTACAAGCATCTCCGTGCAAGTGTGTCATGACGTGTTGAACTTTTCCCTTGACCTCAACATGCCTTCGTGTGTAGAGGGAGAAGCTGCTCAGAAGGCACTCCGCTTGTGTCATACGCAGTGCTGGAGAGGAGGAGGAGAGCTGCCAGTCAGCCAGGAAAAACCGGGTCACTGTGGACTTTTCCCTTCTAACGATTCCACCTTTGCCAGAGGAAGCATTGCATGCTGCACCCGCCCTCCCCCTGCAGGAAGTACTGAGTTCTAGTGACTCTGATTGAGCGGGCGTGCTAGATGATGCATTCATGCCAGTTTTGCCACTAATAGCACCTGTACTTCTTCCTTAAATAAAAATATTCACAGCTCTTATTAAACCTATTTTAGGGACCAGCAGTTAGCGTAATGGCTATGTCGCTGGACTCCCACGTAGTCGACCGCGGTTCGCGTCCCGGACCCGGTGGCTTAAAACTCACGCCGGGCGCGTGTGCGTGCGTGCCCAAGATCCCGAGAGGAGAATGGAGGAGAAGGGATTGCGGCGTGGCCATCCCCCCTGGGGGGTGATTTCTCGCTTTCTGTCTCTATGTCTCTCTCTGTCTGGCGAGCGCACGCGCCCTATAGCAAAAACCTCTCCAAAAAAAAAAAAAAAAAAGATCCTGAGAGGAGAATGGAGAAGGGATTGCGACGTGGCCATCCCCCCCCTGGGGGGTGATTTCTCGCTTTCTGTCTCTATGTCTCTCTCTGTCTGTCTGGCAAGCGCACGCGCCCTATAGTGAAAGCCTCTCCAAAAAATAAAAAAAAAAAAACCCTATTTTATATATATATATACATGTGTGTATGTTTTTAATTAGCCACCACCACGTTAAATGAAACATTTTTCACTGATGTTTTTGCTTTGCTCTATGCCAAAAAAATGTTCCTGGTTTCCATTGGAAATATAACTTGGAGCGTTCTTAAATCGCCTCTGTGTTTTTAGTCTGGGATAAGATTCTTACTCTGTTTTTAATGTGCACCTGCTCCTAGTGGCAAAACTGGCCTCCCCTTCTGCCCCGTGCTTTCTGACGTTTGCAGTGTTGAGCCAAGCTGATGATGGAGTCATTGCATCAATTTCGGGTCTTTGGCAGTGCTGCGCTGAGGTGTCCCTGTGTCTCCCTGTTGGGTACCTGTCCGCCGATTTCCCCAACACTGCCCCCTGTGCCCCGGATGATGGAGCCGCAGCCCCAGAGCTTTGTGGCAGGCCCGTAGCAGACCCAGCCTTTCCTAGCTGACCCAGCCACTGCCATTGTCCTGAGGAGATGGTTGTGTGCCATCTTTTGAGTCACCATTTCTGTGTTTGGTAATAGCACATGTCCTTTTTTTGCATGAGATTTTACTTGGCATTTCAGAAGGTTGTACTTGGCGTAACTAAATTGTGGTTATCCATTGGGAAAGACTCGGGCCATCTGGCTTGTCCCTTAGAGAAGTATGCAAGAGACAAGCCAGCTCTTCCTAGGAACAGCACTTGTGGACATTAGATCTGGGTAAAGGTGTGCCTACAGTTATCAGCCAATTACTTTACCTTCCGGTTTGTATGATTCGACTCAGTTCTAAGAATCTTTCTCTTATAAGGGAGAAAAATGAAATGAATTTTCCCCCTATAATGAAAGAGAAAACTTACTCCATTTTCTTTTTAGCACCAACAAAGTAATACTTTGGGAAATTCTGTGGTTCGATGTGACAAACTTGACCAATCTGAGATTAAGAGCCTACTAATGTGTTTCCTCTACATTTTAAAAAGCATGTCTGATGGTAAGTTAAATAAATAAATAAATAAATAAATAAATATTTGTTTCACTTTCCTTGTTTCAATATTTAGTTTGTTTTTTTTTTAATTGCAGTAAGTTGAAAGGCTATTACAATAAAAAGAATGTTCTTCCTATAGTTTACTAAATGTAGAGTAAAAATAAAAGCCTTAGAAGAATAGTTTCATTATTTTATTCTAAAAATTTGAGTTCTAAAATGTGAATGGGCTTATTTTTAAAGTTTATATTAAACTCAAAGCTACTATTTTAATTAAAGGAGAAAGATCATGTAAGATACCAATCCCATGAAATTGTGTCAAGATACCATGTCAAAATTCTTATCCTGGTCAGAAATCTTGTCTTATTTTCCCTACAACATATTAGAAGATTGACTCTGAACTTCATTAAAGTTATTGTATTAAGGGCCAGCCTCCTAGAGCAGTGGTTTAGTGCTATGCATTGTGGATCAGATCCCACAGGCCAACTGCTGTTTGAATCCTGTCCCTGGATGATTGAAAATTATGCCGGGCATATGTATGTCTACGGCCCAAATCCCAACAGTGTGGGGAAGTGGGGAAGGGGGATTTCAGTGTGACTGTACCCCAGCTGGAGGTACTTCTCTCTCCATCACTGTCTCTCATTTCTCAGTCTTTCTGTGTTACACATGCACCCTCTGGAAATAATGAAAAAGTGGAAACACAGTCAAATGCAAAAATCCTCTAAAAAAAATAAAGCCACTGAATGAAGAACTCCTTTGGGAAAAAATGTCAATTTTTTTGAGAACCTAAGGCCCTCTTATGCTGAATGTATTTGGTGGCAGAAGATGTGGTATGAAACACGCCCTGGAACATTGTTCTGCCTGAAAATATTGTTTGTTTTCTATCAAGCTTCTCTTGCAGCTGCGTTAGCAGACTGACATTATGTAATTCAGATAATAGGAATGACCTGCCTGTCATAAAGTGGATAACGCCTGGGATATTTTACTTTTCTGGCCACTCATTACTTTAAAATAGCTGTAAAAAAATAATAAAATAAATAAACAAATAAACAAACAAATGGCAAGATTTTCCTTGACTGATGATCAAATATAAAAGCACAGGGCACTTTTTCTGATATTTAAGTTATGAAGTTGAAATTCATCTTGTGTAAGCCAAAAATCCTCAACTTTGCTTTATGTTAGTGAGTTTTAGCCAACATTATAATTCTCTTTTTCCTTTGTTTAAAATTTCCTTTAAAATACTTTAAATTTTAAATACTAAATATGATATCTGATTAGACCATGACTGCTTTTTAAAGACAAATATACCAGAACTTTTTTTTTTTTTTTTTTGAGAGGTTTTTGCTATAGGGCGCGTGCACTCGCCAGACAGACAGAGAGAGACATAGAGACAGAAAGCGAGAAATCACCCCCCAGGGGGGATGGTCACGCCGCAATCCCTTCTCCTCCATTCTCCTCTCGGGATCTTGGGCACGCACGCACACGTGCCCGGCGTGAGTTCTAAGCCACCGGGTCCGGGACTCGAACCGTGGTCGACTACGTGGGAGTCCAGCGACATAGCCATTACGCTAACTGCTGGTTCCCTTCTATACCAGAACTTTTGATCCAAGTGAAATGATCCTTTTATGTCATCTCTTTGGAAAGTCTTACACATATTTTGAAATGCAACTACCTCTTCAAAAAAAAATTTAGAGTATCTTTTTTCCAATTACCTTTAAGTTATCCATTTTTTTTCCTCTATAGTAAAATTAGAATTTGTGTACAAGTTCCATTTAAGAAATCGTCTACCCCCAAGGTTGTGAAGATACTCTCTAGTATTCTCTTTGAAAGCTGTATTGTATAGATTTTTATAGTTAAATCTGAACATAATCAAAAGTTGGGCTTTCTCATTTCCTACTACAGAATTAATTTTTGTGTCTGGCATGAAGAAGGGAGAGTGAGTGCCTCCAGAGCAAGTTTGCCAGATGGACATCCAACATCAGTTGTGTAACTTTGCAGCTGCTCGTTCATTCATTCCATATTTAATACGTCCTCTGTGCTCTGGGCCCCTTCCTATCTTGGCCCTCCTCGTGCCTCCTCCCTCTTTGTAGAACTTAGTCCTCTCTTCCCATTCTCTTCAGCGAGTAGCTGAGCTCAGAGCCAGAAATGGCAGTGTTGGTGCCATGTTGCCAGCCCTTCCACTAGATGGGTGCTAAGGATGACCACACATGCCCACGGGGTGATCCTGTGAGGCTTTCCAGCATTTCATTTGGCTCTCTGGGTGCTCACCTTAATTGGATAACTGGCCTTAAGTAACTAGAGTCTGTCCCTGTGGATTCTAAACTCAAAACCCCCCAAAAGATGCAAACTCCCAACCCACCTTTTAAATTCACCTATCATTCTTTAGGTTGGTAAATGGGAGAATTACCTAACTACTCTGAGACTTCACTAGCTCATCTGTAAATAGGAATTCTCTCTCCTGCCTTGGATTAAGATGAGGATTAGGTAACATATTTAGAATCGAGGGAGCACCTGGCCTGGGGCCTGGCACACACAGATTCTCTGTGTGTACCTCATATTGTCCCTGCTGGCACCATCCTTGACAGGGGAGAGGGAACCTGTCATCACGCACCTTCTCAAACCATCACTATTTCTGCAGTCACCCTCTCAGCTCAGCTTGGACCCCAAAGACTCAAGGGCTTTTCCCCAGGAGAAATCTCTTCAGGTATTTCCTAACCTCAGTGTAAAAATAAGAATATAGACATGTTTACCTAAAACTAGGGCACTTTGGGTAGTGCTAAACAGTTAAGGATTCATACAGAGATTGCAATGGACATACATCTGATACAGTTATTTCACTTTCAAGCATCTGTCCTGTAGATGTAGTTCGATGTGCACACAAAGGCCCATGTACAAAGGATGTTCATCAGAGCATAATTATAGCAAAAGGTCAGGGAAAAAAATTGCAGTGTTTATCGGTAGGTTAGGCCCATTGTGATACATCCACAGAGGAAGATCATGCCGCTTGGAAAAGTTTGCGACAGCTCCGAGCTATATTGTTTGATTGAAACTCAAAGGGCAAAACTGTGTGTGTAGTATGCAAAAATTTTCATCAAATTCCCTGTTCAAGGGGCATCCTATAGTAGGAAATGAGAAAGCCCAACTTTTGATTATATGCTCACTGGGGTTTGTGGAATTCTCTATTTAAGAGCTCATTATATATAAGCTAAATACACATTGTATTATACTATAGTGCTAGATGATGTTTGGGGAAATTAAAGTTGGAGTGGTCAGATTTAAAGTAACCCCTTTCAATCGTATAAGCCTGTTGTGTATGTTATCCAGTGTAGACTGGCCATTGTGGTTTACCACTGTAGCAGGGCAGGGGAGGGTTGGAAGCCCACACTCCAAGGTGTCTTCCCATTGTCCTAACAAGTGATTTTTATAATGCACCCAATAAATCTTGTGATTCTGACCAAGTCTTTATTTCCTAGATGCTTTGTTCACGTATTGGAACAAGGCTTCAACGTCTGAACTTATGGATTTTTTTACAATATCTGAGTGAGTAGTTTTGTTTTTGCTCATTGCCACTTGTGTTTACCTGGGTAATTAAGAAGTGTGGAGAATACTCTGTTTTTTTGTGTGTGTTTTTTTGTTTGTCTTTTTGTTTTTTTTTTTTAAGAGACATTTTTGTTATAGGGTTTGTATGCTCATCAGAGAGACAGAGAGAGAGACAAAAATCAAGAAATCACACTCCCCTTCCCCTGAGTTGGAGAAGTGGGGATGGTCACGCCGCGGTCCGCTCTCCATTCTCTTCTCTTGGGTTTTGGGCACATGCGCACAGTGTGAGTTTTAAGCTGCTGGATCTGGGACTCTAACCAAGGTCCACTAGTGGGAGTCTTAACAACGTGACCATTACACTATCTGTTTCATAGATGATGCCCCGATTTACTCCTCGAGCTCTTTCTCCTGAACCTGATCTCAACATCTGATTTCAAGGCTATGATCTTGTGAACAGTGGCCAGCCTTAAATTATTGTAGATACATGGTTGTTATAGATGAGAATTAACTGCTTAAATATGTAAGTCACTTTAATAAAATAGCACAAGATTTATTAGCTGCATTGAATAGATGCATATTTTCTAAATTGAATCTAATTTCACCAAATGCAGAAACTCAGAAAAAAAATGCTGTAATTAAAAATGCATGATAAAGTACCAGCAGGTGGCATAGTGCTTAAGGTGCTGAATTGTAACATGGCTGACAACAGTTCAAGGCCTAGACCCGGTGGCTTGAAACTCATGCCTGGCTCATGTGCGTGTGTGCCCAGAATCCCAAGAAGAGAATAGGGGAGAAGGGATTGTAGTGTGGCCACCCCCTGGGGAGGGTTATTTCTCCGTTCTCTCTCTCTCTCTCTCTGCCTCTCTCTGTCTCTCCAGTGAGTACACACATCCTATAGCAAAAATCTCTCCCCCCAAAAAATTGCATTATAAGAAATAAAAGTGAAATTGTACACAATATCTGTATTATCTCATTGTATATCTTCAATGTTATGTTCTTTATTTCCTTTCATTTTTTACTTTCAGAAACATGAATCCATATATAAACCCTTACCCAAACCTGCTGAAACCAGATGATTTTCCAAAAATCAAAATTGTTTGGACCAGCAGTTAGTGTAATGGCTATGTGGCTGGACTCCCACGTAGTCAACCGTGGTTCGCGTCCCGGACCCGGTAGCTTAAAACTCACGCAGGGCGCATGTGTGTGCGTGCCCACCCAAGATCCTGAGAGGAGAACGGAGGAGAAGGGATTGTGGCGTGGCCATCCCCCCTAGGGGGTGATTTCTCGCTTTCTGTCTCTCTGTCTCTCTCTCTCTCTGTCTGGTGAGCGCACGCACTCTATAGCAAAAACCTCTCAAAAAAAAAGTCAAAATCGTTTATATTTCTGAAAAAGTATATGTAAATTATATCCCATAATAAGCCATGATGATTCAGGCAGGCTCCCTTATTCAAACTCATTAGTTCTGCAGTAAATAAATTTCCATAGTACTGTTATTCATCACAAAACTGGGTAAAATATAACTATAAATAGCTTTATGTTCAGATCACTTTGTAGTGCCAAATGTATTTGCCCAAATTTAAATGGAAATGTAATTTTCAGAGCTTTGCGCATTTTGAGGGACCAGCAGTTAGCGTAATGGCTGTCGCTGGACTCCCACGTAGTCGACCGCGGTTCGCGTCCCAGACCCGGTGGCTTAAAACTCACGCTGGGCGTGTGTGCGTGCGTGCCCAAGATCCAGAGAGGAGAATGGAGGAGAAGGGATTGCAGCGTAACCATCCCCCCTGGGGGGTGATTTCTCGCTTTCTGTCTCTATGTCTCTCTCTGTCTGCCTGGCGAGCGCACGCACCCTATAGTGAAAAAAAAATCTCTCCAAAAAAAGCTTTGCGCATTTTGGAATTACAGGTATGAGATGGTGGACCCTGCTCTGCGGGAAGGGCTCGCTTCATAGATCATGATCAGTCTCTCCCTCTGCTGAGTTGCAGGAGAGCGATCATGTAGTGAAATGGGATCCATCACCTGAGGGGCTCACTAAAAGGTAGTTTTAACTACCTTTTCTTAAATATTTGTCTTTTAAAAGGTTAATGGGGATATATTGGGTCATCAGAAAAGTCATAATGCATTTTTGCATAGAAAACCATGTCATGACTTTTCTGATTAAGCAAATCTGAACTGCATAACTGGTTTCCAGTGTGGTCTCCAAGGCACGCTGTCTTGGAGTAAGTCTCCCAACCTGAACTCGATAGACGAGCTTATTGGCTGTGGGCATTGGTCCTGTGTGTCCTCACCAGCTACCATAGAGGTGACAACCTCCCAGTGCAGGGCTCCCTTACAGGCTAATAGTTTTCTCCGAAAACTGTGAGTAAGGGACTAGAGATAGACCTAAGTGCTTACCGAGCGTGTTATAGTAAGGGTAAATAAAACAACGTGTGGGCGCTAACGTTCTCTCTGTCTCGTCCGCAGAGTCTGCCTGCACCAGTTCCAGTACATGGGGAAGCGATACATAGCCAGGTACCGTACCCTTTTAGTTTGAAATGAGTCATTTCAGCACTACTTGGAGCTGAACGTGTCGGGGTGGTTGTCCAGTGATCGGCATGTGGGAGTCACAGAGCAGCCGTGAAGACGGTGGGTGGCCTTTGGATCGCCACCACGGGGTCTGGTTGCATCTGTCGTCTGCAGCCTTGCAGTCCTTCTGTCTTATTTTGTCTCGTGCACGTGTCCTGGAGAGATTTTCTTCAGTGGCCTGTTGTTCCACTTTTTTTTACCTCCTCTTTCTTTTCCCCCCGTTGTGCCTTGTATGTTTTCTCCTTTGATTTCTCTTCCTCTGTTTCACCTCCCGTGGTCTTCTATAACAACTCTGCTCCCAACTACAGAGACACGCGTGTCTCATCTAATCACTCTCCTTTTTCAATGAAAAGTTTGCAGTCTATCCCACACTTTGTGGACTTCAACCATCTAAAATGGAGCCTTTTCTCCTCTTATTCTGACTAATCCATAAGTGTCCCATGTTTTCAAATGATTAGAACTCTCTGTCGAGTGTCACACTGCCCTGCCCTGTCCTGGGCCGCCACACTCCCCTGAGTTGAGGAGAGCTTCCAGAAACTCCTGGATTACGTGTGGCTGTTTGCCCAAGCACACCTTCCGTTGCTCTGTTCTCTCTCCTGCCTGCCCTGCAACCTTTAGTACGTCTGCGTTTGGGTGTTCTGTGTTGTGACCCATTCCGTGGGAGTGTGTCTATGGGGTCTCTGTCTAAGTACCACATTTTTCTACTGTCGTTATTTTTTAACAGTTTATTTATGAGTAAACTTATATTAATGTTTTAAGAAATGCTGTTAAGATTTAGTTGTAATCGAGATTTGTTTCACGTAGCTGTACTTCTGTTTTATAGCAGTGAAGCAGTACAGAGAATTTCAGTGAACTTACTAGTTGAGTGTGAAGATTTTATGTTTATGAATGTTGTTCTCTTTTGGGGATATTTGAGAACTTTCCAGAATTCCGTTTTATGTTAAGAATTACATTTTATGCGCCCTTCTTTTAAGAAGGAAATTTTGAAAAGATATTTTGCATTTTTTCTCTTCCTAATATTTTCTATTTTTAATTGAAATGTGATAGCACTGACAGTTCACTAATCTTAACTGCTGTTTTTTATCACAACAGTAATTTCTGTGTTTGAGATTCTGAGTACCAAATGCAAGTATATACAGGGCGTTCTTATCCCAGTAGCATCTCACACCTTGACTTATTCCCTCTGTCCCCTGAAAATGAGAAAACGGTATATAATTTGGGGCTGAAATGCATTGCACTGAGGGTGCTTCACACCCTTTGCCGTCGCGTACATCACGAGATGGCGTTTCATTCGATAAATGCCTCAGAGCTTAAAATGATGGATGTGGGATGCTGAAGATTTCTATCCCAGTGAAATATTTTAGCATTGAGTTTTGTAAAATTGATCAACTTACTTTCTTCAGCGGATATAAATGTAACTTTTGGAGGAAAATCTTCTGACCTCACAGACACCCTGTAGATACTTGCATGGAAAGTTGTGGACCGTGCTGAAAGTGGGTGGGCGGAGGAAGCGGGAGTGGACATGGTGTCCCTGTCTCATGCGCTGTGGAAAGATGCCTGCTTTCCACGGACATGGCCATGGTGTCTGCTGCATGTGGAACGGCCCCAAACTAGGATGTGAACCTTGTCAGTGTCTGCCCGCCACGGTGGCCTGGTGTCTGAACACTGCCTTCTCGTGGTCCCTTTGAAATCACCAGCAGCATGCCGCCGAGGAGAGTCTGTGCATGTCCCTGTTCCCCTGCACACAATAACACCGTGAGGGCATGGTTGGCTCTGGGACGGGGACAGGGGCCACAGTGGGCTCATTTTCATCTTCTCTGGTGATGGTGCACAGGAGGACGTTAGCCATTTATTGCTAACCCAGATCACTTTTCTATTTTCTCTACTTGACTGCTGACAAGTTTAACAAAGTGTGTGGCTCTTCTCCTTCCTGCTTGGGTAAGAACAAAGGTGCTAAGACTGCCTCATAGAATCCCTTCCCACTGCATGTTTGTTCTCTGTTTCTTCCAAGGCATTTTTCAATTTAAAAAAATAAATACAGTTTTGCTCTTTCAGAACATAAGTAAAGAGATGAGTGACGTTTTGACAGTTGTCAGAACACTAATCTTTACTGCCGCATTGGAGTGATACTCACTTTTTTAAAAGTCACTCTCTAAAGATTTTCTAAAAACGAAGAGGCCTCTGCTTTGGCTTGTTTGGCTTCTGCGTGGCCCGGAGCTTTGCTGTGAGCTGTGAGAGCTGCCCGTCTGTGTCTCCGGCTGCTCCGCCGCGCCCGGCCAGCGCGTGGTGTCTCCTTCGTGCCGTGTCCTGGCTTCACTAACGCTCCCCGTCTCGCTGCGGTGTAACACGTCTAACTTTTGCTTCTATCCCATTTCACTCATGTTGCAGGAACCAGGAGGGGTTGGGACCCATAGTTCATGATCGAAAATCTCAGACCTTGCCTGTTTCCCGTAACAGAACAGGAATGATGCATGCCAGATTGCAGCAGCTGGGCAGCCTGGATAACTCTCTCACTTTTAACCACAGTAAGTCCCATGGCATACATCGTGACAGCCAGCCAGCTCACGTGCCATCTCAGAGGGGAGAGCCCCAGGCCACACCACTGCACATCACCAACTTGATTTTTCTTCCAGCTCCAAGCAAGTAGGACGAAGAGCTCAGGGCACGGTTCCCTTCCTTGGAGGAGAGTCCTCAACCTCTGGGAGTGACACAATGTGGAGCACGGTCAACTACGGCACCAAACCTCCGAGGGCTAGGCCCCCGCCCCTTCCCCAGACAAAATTTGGCAGGCTCAGTAACCAAACATTCTCAGCCTTTCAGACGCGATCCTGTCGTCAACTTCTGGTTGATTTTCCCCTTCACCTCCCAGGAACCTCTGGGACAGGTTCCTTTCTCCCCTCCTGATCCCGTGCGTGTAATTGATCAAGCGTCCACATTCTGACATTCCGGTTCCGAGTGTGTTTAAGCCCACACTGCTGTGAAAACATAAAGCCCGTGAATCGATTTGTGAGGGTGTGGAAAAGCATCCAGTAACAAAGTGACTTTTTCTGTGTTTTCAGTGTGAGAAAGATATCAAGTGTGCTTGGGATTTCTGTAGACAATGGTAAGATTTAATCAGGTCGAAGTCTGCTTACAAGGCCGCTTCACTTGCAAACCAAGACCTCTTGTTCATCTCACCTTCCTAACTTTGGGGCTTTCTAACGTCACAGCAGAGATTCTGTCAAAACATGGGAGCATATTTTCAGTCTGCTTTCATCAGTCACCAGAAGGGATGAGGCATCATGTGCTGTTCTAGAATTTGAAGTGTTTCATCTTCTTAAGAGTTTCTCAAGCTGAAAACCTAACCAATACCAATCTTGCAGCACATAGAAAATTAATGTGACCATTTATAATCATCCCATTTCTCTTAGTGTTGTGTTCTCTGAAGTGTTCCACCTCCTCTTAAAGCATGGCATAGCTAGTTATTGTTTTATCCAATTACTTGTTCTCATCTCAACTGTCTATAATACATGGTTATTAATACCTCCCCATCATTTCTAATCTTAAGAATGCCACTCATTGTGATGTTTATATCTCTTCGAATGCAGGCTAAGAGTAAAGACAGTGTCCCCAATGCCTTATAGTAATAATAGTTCAATGGAAGATGATCGAGAGATCAAAACCCAGCAGGCTCCCAGTCCTCTACCCTTCAGGGGCGATTGTCATGGGTTAGTCTCTCCATCAAATCCAGGCTAAATTTAAATCAATATTATGTCGGTCTACTACACACTGCATCACAACGCTAGTTCTGAATTCAACATTGAGCTGTCAGATGCACATTAAGGACACATTAAGGCTTTAGTGCTTGATCTTTCAACCTCTTGTCTGGTCAGGGCTGTTCCTATTTCTGCAGACAAGGGTTTGAAACTAATCTGGGAACTTTTGTTATTTTTGGTTTTCATTTCCTCTTTAGCAACAGATATTCAGTCCCCAGTGATAGGCAAAGCCTCCTGGACCCCCTTCGCCTGGTTAGTTTATGTAACACAGAGACTAACTTGCTATCAGTTGAAATACATGTTTCGACTTTGAAGCACTCTTTAAAAACTCATAAGCAGACCAAGGCCCCACCTCCAAAGAAAACCATTTAGTAAACACAGAAAACAAACAAAAATAAGACGAATGGTCAGGACGTGAATAATCACCATGATCTGCTGGGCGAGGTGGCAGCTCCTCCACAGCGAGTGCATGTTTGCCTTGGTGGCTTACGGAGAACGACAGCTGGTCGTGTGCTGCTGCCAAAGCCATGTTGCTCCCGTGGTTGATTTCCTCTCTTCCTGTTACCCACAGAGAACCCAGCCTTCCTCCCTCCCTTCTCTTTCACCCTCTCGTTTTTGCTGTTGTCGGTTTTCAGCGGCACCTGCCCTCAGTCACATGTTCTCTGGCGCTGCCAGCAGGCAGTGTGCAGCTAGTCCTGTAGCTTCTCCCACATGTCTGCAATTCCTGCTCCTCCCAGCTCGCTTCTGATGGCTCCAGAGCATCGCATCTTCTCCAGGAGCTCAGTCCTTGTTTCCCTCTCAAGTTCAGAGTATGCTTTTGGGTGGCTTCATCCTTCCCCTCCACCAGCTCTCTGAGCTCCAAATCATCGTCTCAGCCAAAACCACAGAGAGAAAGGAGTGTATTCTGTATGTGCATGTGTATGAACTTGTTAACATGTGCGTGTATGCATACATGCATGTTCACTTACGGCTGCCCTTAGGTATGTTATGGGAACTGTGTGGTATATGTCTCTTTAAAAATTCCTATTTTACTGGGACCAGCAGTTGGCGTAATGGCTGTGTCACTGGACTCCCATGTGGCCAACTGCGTTTCAAGTCCTGGACCCGGTGGCTTAAACTCACGCCGGGTGCGTGTGCGTGCATGCCCAAGATCCCGAGAGGAGAATGGAGGAGAAGGGATTGTGGCGTGGCCATCCCCCCGGGGGGGTGATTTCTCGCTTTCTCTCTCTCTGCCTCTGTCTTTCTGGCAAGCGCACGTGCCCTATAGCAAAAACTCTGAAATAAATAAAAGTTCCTATTTCACAACAAATACAATACCTTTTGTTGGGCCAACCAATATGCCACACACTCACTATCAGAGAGACTTGCTGGGTATAATCCAGAGTCTAAAATAATTTTGTTTCAGAAAAGAATAAAAATAGAGAGTCCCCAGACATCTGCTTTATCCATTTCCTCTCTTTTTGTTAGAAGAGCCTTGTTGAACCTAAGCTCGACCAGCAGGAGGCAGCAGAGGACCACAACAAATTTCATCCTGGTTTGGTCTAGCCCTGAGGCACCAGCTCCATGCTGTCCCTGTCACCCGTCCATAGTGGGACTTGGGGAAGGACACCACATGTGCTGTGCATGTAACTAGCAGGGTCTTTGTGACACTCTTACATTTTGATGGGTAATAATACAGATAATACAAATGACAAACCCCACTGTGGCCAAATAGGCTTCACTTTTTGAAAAACACTCTTCAAGGGCATGTTTGCCATTTGGGTCATTGTCCAGGTATGTGAAAAGTAAACCTTCAGAACATTTAGACTCTGACCTGCTTAGCGTAACTTGCCCTCATGTAACCATAGAAGAGATTCATGTCAAAAAGACAAATTAAGAATGATAACTGCATGTAGAATATTCTAAATAAATCACAGTATGGAGGGAAATTGAGAGTGATAGCTACATATAAAATATTAGTATTAAACGCTTATGAGGGGAAAACTTCACAAAGCATATTTGTATTTAAGTGACACATTTGCAAAAAAAATACATAAGATAGCACTTTGTATTTACTTTGATGTTATATGATGTTCTCGACACATATTACATTCATTTGAATGATAATTTATATTTCTCACTAGTATGATATGGTGTTAAAGCCAGCCAAGATGTTGGGGCATATAAAGAAAATCTGCATTTCATGTAATTCAGTGTAATAGGTAGTTTAAAATCACCTGATAAGGGGGTCAGCCAACAGGTGGCAGAGTGTTTAAGGCATTGGACTCTCACATGGCCGACTACAGTTCAAGTCCCAGATCCGATGGCTTGAAACTCATGCTGGGCCTGTGTGCGTGTGTGTAACATCCCAGGAGGAGAATGAAAGTGAAGGGGATTACAGTGAACTACCCACCCCCATGTCTCACTTTCCTTCTCACTGTCTTTGTCTCTCTGTGAGCACATAAGACCTACAGCAAAAACCTTAAAGAAAAACACCACCCGTTGTGGTGCAGAGAATTTCGTTTCAGACAGGTCAGTACGGAAAAGATTTTCTGAGTTCCCATCCCTGATGTGTGCAGAGCTGCCTATAAAGCTCTTGTGGGCACTTGTAGCTGGAGGTGTGAAGATAGAGACTGGAGGAGGCCCTGCTGGGATACTATCCAGGGCACTGCAGCACTGGACGAGGGGTTGGAAAACACGGCTTGTGAGCCCCGTTTAACTCTGGGATTCTTTGCTATCTGTGAAACACAAGTAGGAAAACGAAATGAGATCAGTAAATTCTTTTACATAATATAGAATTCATATAAAAATGTGGAAAAGGAGTTGATTTCTGAATGAAAGTTGATATTTTTTAAGTTGTTAAGCATGCATAGTATATCTTTAAAATTGGGTAAAATATACTTGGATGCATTAAAGGTGTAGACTCAGATAGTAAATGAAATGTTTCCTCATAAACCCACATATCCTGATTCCGAGTGAGGCACTGCTCCTTGATTCTGAGACACATTTTTGCACATTTTCTGGCATTTTGAAGTTAGGGTGTATTTTATGTATGACACCTATAATATAGTAATCAGTCATTGATGTTTCTTGCAGTTGACGGGGACTCAGGACTGAGAAAATCTGGCAAGCAGCCGTTTAAAGGCAGTCATTCTTAATGTCTTTAGAGAAGACTTTAAAATTTGTGGTATGCACAAACCAAGTATGTTTTCACAATTTTTGGTCAATATTTCATACTAGGTACGATCTTGAGACACAGCTAAACGTGAGGTTGTGGTGTTCTCCATGATACCCACCTCCTAACGTACAAACTCTTTAACAGTAAGGCAACCCTTCTTAGCAAAAACGGGGTAGGGATGAATAATACATCGTGTAGCCATTGATCGGTTTGACACCTTGCATAAATATTTGCAGTTGGTAAGGTTGTACACTGTGAGTTAAGATAGCTAGGAGACTAGGTCTTCTACATAAGGCAAATTCTTTTAGCAAGAAGATAGATGCCTTGTCATTCATTGAGTGTGTGTATTTTCTCATAAATCTTCATTTTTGTCTGGATATATATTGTGGGCCAGAGGAAAAAAGTAAAAAAGAGAATTTTGATTTCATAAAGGCTGAAGGCAGCTGTCAAAATGGAGGCACCTCCTGTGAGGCTGTCTCTGACCGACTGGCCTCTGACCTCTGCATCACCTCTGGCGTAGTGGCAGTGGAGCAGGACAGGCTTGCAGACATGGGTAGTCAGCCTTGTTCAGTTGAGCTCCTCCTGCAGTACAGATGTGTAAACCAGAGTAAGGTTAATGAAATCCAAATACAATAGATAACCTAAGGGGGAACTTCTCATCCTTGGCCCCTGAGTGTTTAAAGGATTCAGAGGCTTTAGATGAAGTCTTTTGTTGGAGGAAGAACAGAATGAACATTATGTAAATTTGAGCAGGGCCACCTAAGTACTCCTGGAGGAGGCCCCTCTGTCCCTGACCAGAAGTGGTGGGATGGGATCCATGCTGGTGTGCCGAGGCACCACTGCCCCCTAGTGGAAATCAGTGGATCTCACACTGCTCTCCCTGCTTGGCCCAGGTCAGAATTGGATTAATCTGCTTTCAAAAAGTTGCTGCCCCTTAATTTAACAAATATGTCTGTCTCTTGAAACCCCTTCTCGGATTTATGGCTCAGTTTCGTTTTCTCATGTTGGTCTCTAACATGGTGACTGCTGTTTGTGTATTCCCTCATGCATAGCTTTGTTCCAGGCCTTGAGACACATAGTCCTCAGTCTCCATGTCTGGGACAGCCTCTCTATGCTGCCGTGTTTATTCTCAGGGATTTTAAAAAATAACACTAGCCCTGGGACCAGCAGTTGGCGTAATGGCTATGTCGCTGGACTCCCATGTAATCGACCACTGTTTGAGTCCTGGACCTGTGGCTTAAACTCACGCCGGGCGTGTGTGCATGCGTGCCCAAGATCCTGAGAGGATAATGGAGGAGAAGGGATTGCGGTGTGGCCATCCCCCCTGGGTGGTGATTTCTCACTTTCTGTCTCTGTTTCTGTCTGTCTTTCCAGTGAGCACACGGCCCTACAGCAAAAACCTCCTCAAAAAAAAAAATAAATAAATAAATAAAATAACACTAGCCCTGAAATTCCACTGATTTTTAAAGAAGAAACAGTTAGGGAAAAGCAAAAGATAACAAACTTTCCCAAAAGAACCATTTCTTTTCCTGGGACCAGCAGTTAGCATAATGGCTGTGTCGCTGGGCTCCCATGTGGCTGACTGTGGTTCAAGTCCCGGACCCGGTGGCTTAAACTCACGCTGGGTGCATGGGCACACATGCCCGAGATCCCGAGAGGGGAACGGAGGAGAAGGGATTGCGGCGTGGCCATCCCCCCTGGGGGGTGATTTCTCACTTTCTGTCTCTCTGTCTCTCTCTGTCTTTCTGGTGAGCGCATGTGCCCTATAGCAAAAACCTCTCCAAAAAAAAAAAAAAAAAAAAGAACCATTTCTTTTCCTATAAGACCCAGACAAAAGCAGACAGAGCTTTGTGTGAACCTGACTTATGGTAAGGGAGACTGAGATAGATGAGAAGGGGCCTGTGGGTGTGTCATTGCTTAGAGAAATTTCGTCATGACCAATCTCCGTACGTGCATACTTAATTGGGTAATAACTTAATTAGCATATCCCATTGAGTATATGTGTTCTAAAAATAGCACATCACCAAATTCTGATTCTTTAAGTGTTCCAGGCTTCCTGCTAGAAGTGGGTAAAACCTGTGGGATTTCATCATTGTGTAGCCGTCTTGTCTCGAACAGTCACCTGGTCGCACTTATCCAGTATCTAGAAAGAGGGGAAAAAAAGTTCTGTACAGAGAAGAAATTGAAATACTGACCAAAGCAAGCTCCTTGTTAAAATTTAACCCAGACTGGGTCAGCTCCATGGCCTGGTGGTTGAGGTAGCCTGATCCCACACAGCCAGCTCTGCAGTTTGAGACCTGCAGCCAGGAACTTGAGAAACACATGTGTGTGTGTGTGTGTGTGTGTGTGTGTGTGTGTGCACGCACATGTCCTAAATCGCAACAGGGTGGAGAAATGGAGAAGGGACTATGGTATGACTGTACCACATAGAAGGAGCTTTCTCCCTCTCTCTGTCTCTCTGTTGAGCACACAACCTTCCAGCAGAATTAAAAACAAAAACAAAAAGCATAGACTAAAATTCATTTCGATTAAATGGCAATCTTCAATAAAACCTCATTTGACCTGGGTGATCATTTTGGTTGGTCTAATAATAGGTGTTATTCCCCCCCTTATCACAATTTGTGATCACTTTAACAATAATGATCGGTCTGTTTTTCTTTCTATTGTCTCCGTATCTTACCAAACTACACCAGAAAAACAATGCCCTGGCTCACATAAAGGCAGTACAGTTAATATTAGTGCTTCAAAGTATCCAGCTTTCTTTTCTCTGGGAAATTATTTACGCAGAAAAGCAAAAACAAAAATGTAAAACTAGCATTACATCTCATCCCTAGAGACAGGTGTCACCTCTGTGGTAGAGTGCGTGTACCATGACCTACAGACATGAGACCTCAGGACCAACCATCTTTCTAAAAGCAAGGCAGCAGTGGGTAAAAGTACAGCACTTTTGCCATATTTTAAAAAGCACCTCTAGGGACCAGCAGATGGCATAATGGTTATGTCACTGGACTACCACATGGTGGACTGCAGTTCGAGTTCCGGAGCTGGTGACTTAAAACTCACGCCAGGCACATGTGTGTGAGTGCCCAAATCCCAAGAGAATGGAAGAAAAGGGATTGCAGTGTGGCCATCCCCCTGGGGTGGGGGGTGATTTCTCGCTTTCAGTCTCTCTGTCTCTCCAATAGGGAAAAAAAATCTTTTTTTTTTTTTAAAAAAAAAAGCACCTCTGTGGCTTTATAAAGCTTTTGAACCCTTTTCAAACTATTCTATACTTCTAACATTTATTAAGTAAGAATGACATGCTAGTTACTTTATTTTCTCCTAATAATAGGTACTCTGAGACAGTGGCCATGATAAGGAATTCAGAGTGTAGATTCTGGTGTTTTCCCCATGACTGGCCTGGAAGACATTCCTTAGATTTCCTCTACTCTTCTCCTGATCTATATACAAAATGTCCTCCTCTCTGGAGTATTAAGAAAATTAATTAATTTAGCAAGTGTTAACTGATCTTTGCTCCTTGGAGAAAGACATTCCGTGGTGTATTATTTTGTTGCCAGCTCTCCACATAATCTAGATCAATCCTGCAGCCTCTTTGCATCCTGTGTGTAGTTCTGCTAATGCATACCATTTCATAGTTTAATATCTCGAATCGTATGTCCAACTGCATTTATTATCAGTGCTCCATTGTTTCTGCAGCCACATACTGAAACTTGCCCTTTCTATTTGAATTATGTGTGATTAAGCTCAACTTAAGTGACAGATTCTTCAAGTCTTTCCCTTTCCTGAAAAATTTCTTTCAGACATAGTGGCTTGTTATGCATTTGAAAGCAAGTAGAACACTATTAGCAATGCAGTCAACTCTTGATTATCATTTGCAATTTTAGCAGAGAATATAGACCCCGTTGTTATTGACTTAACAGTTTCATAGCGCTGTGTGCCCAGCACTGTTCTGGGAGCTTCACAAATACTAATTTTATCCTCACTACAACCCTTCAAAATAGACACTGTTATTATCCCCACTGTACAGGTGAGGAAACTGAGGTTTACAGAGGTCAAATGACTTGTCGATCAAGGTCATACAACTGAGAAATGGCAGAGCTGGACCAGTGGCCAGCAGCCTGGCTCAGCCTTTTCTTAACTCCCGCGCCGTGCTGCCGCCTGCCACTGGGAAGCTTCAAAAACCCGAACCTCCCTCAGCACCCTTGCCATTCTGACCGTAGTGAATGGACTGACTCCGGCCTTGGGGCAGGTTCTGGTTCCGGTGTTCATTCGTGTGACTTTCGACCAGTCGTTTAGGCTCTCCATGCCTCTGTTTCCTTATCTGCAGAATGGGTTCAATGATGTGCACACTCCGTGGGGTAGTGAGGGAGTAGTGAGATAATCCATGAGCTCATAGACTCGCGGCTGGCACATGGCCCCTAATAAACGTTTGCTGCTCTTAACGCCCTTCTAGAGCTGAAACAGTTCAAATTGAATGGAAATACTATTAATACTCTCCTCAGCCTCAAAAAAAAGGCACATTGGGAGACAAGGCCCAGATGTGAGCCTCTACAAATAATCAAAAGTTGACTGTGACGCTCCTGTCCTGCCAGCCCAGCTGCCTGGACCCCGGGCAGTGACCTTGTGCTATGTTCACGCAGGCTATGGTCACTCGGATGCCGACGTCCTCCACCAGTCGTTACTCGAAGCCAACATCGCTACCGAGGTTTGCCTCACGGCCCTGGACACACTCTCTCTGTTCACACTGGCATTTAAGGTTCGTACCGAGCAGCCCATCACGGTCGGAGTTCTGTCTGCTCACCTCGTTCTGCTTCTTCAGCTCAAGCAGCACAAACTTACTTGGTCGTGTGTTTACGTCCCCCACTGGTTTTGTCTGGTAAGGAAACCGTTCGCGCTTAAGCTCCATTGATGAAACCATCCCGCAGTAAATGACCGAGTGCCTGAAATCAGATAAAGCTAGCCTGGCTGGCGGGCTCGGCGGGCTCAGACAGCGTCGCAGTCTCTGGCTCGTCTCGAGGCGAGCACAGCAGGGAAGCGTGGCCCGCCTGACCCCTCAAGGGTGCTCAGTGTGAGGCATGTGTGCCTCGAATTTCTGTAAGTATATCCAAGGGACAGTAGAGCAGTTAACATTGGCTGTCTATGTAGAGAGGGGCAATAAATAGGAATTCATCTTTTCACTTTTTTTATAAATACTAAACTAGATGATAAAAGGATGTCAGAGCGAGAGCGAAAGGTTCTTTTGGTCTTAAGTTTTTTTTGTTTTTTTTTTTTTTTTTTTTTTTTTTTTTCTTTTTTTTTTGGAGAGGCTTTTTGCTATAGGGCGCGTGCGCTCGCCAGACAGACAGAGAGAGACAGAGAGATAGAAAGCAGGAAATCACCCCCCAGGGGGGATGGCCACGCCGCAATCCCTTCTCCTCCATTCTCCTCTCGGGATCTTGGGCACGCACGCACACGCGCCCGGCGTGAGTTTAAGCCGCCGGGTCCGGGACTCGAACCGCGGTCGACTACGTGGGAGTCCAGCGACATAGCCATTACACTAACTGCTGGTCCCTGGTCTTAAGTTTTAGCAGGTGCTACCAAGTTAGGTGGAGATGGAGTCTTCAGCCCTGCCTTTTAGGATGTGTTTAGGATCCGAACACTTCCCGTTCTTGCCCAATGATTACTTCCGTTTCCACCACAGAAAGGGGAAAAAGGGCACCAGCAAATAGTATAATGGTTACGTCACTGGACTCCCAATAGTCAACCCCGGTTCGAGTCCCAGACCCGGCGACTTAAAACTCGGGCCGGACCTGTGTATGTGTGCCCAAGATGCCAAGAAGAGAATGGAGGAGAAGGGGTTGAGGCATGGCCATCCTTCCTGGGGGTGATTTCTCACTTTCTGCCTCTCCCCCCCCCCCCCTCTCTCTCTGTCTCTCTCTCTCTCTCTCTCCAGTGAGCACATGCACCCTGTAGCAAAAATCTCTCACTTTCTGCCTCTCCCCCCCCCCTCTCTCTCTCTCTCTCTCTCTCTCTCCAGTGAGCACATGCACCCTGTAGCAAAAATCTCTCTTAAACAAAAAAAGAAAGAGGAAACAGAATTATGTTAATACTCTATGAATGCTGAACCAGGGTATTTATTGGCAAGGGTAATTAGGAAATATAACCAAGCCATTTTCTGCCCTGACTTCTCTCCACTCCTCATAAAGCACATGTCTTTATTAGGGAGAGTACAAGTAGCTGCCCTAATGTCACGGTGATTACAGTACTCTGCCTTTATTCTCCTTAGTGACTACCACTGTGTCCTCATGAACCATTATAGGAGCCCACTCGAGGATAGGAAATGCACACGGACAGGATAAGGGATGCAGTGTCTTCCTACACGGAGCCTCTGCTGCGGTGGCTCGCAAAGTGTGGTCTCCAGGCTGGCTCCCCTCAGCCTTGGGGCCTTGTTAGACATGCAGGGGCTTAGGGCCCACCTTGACTAGTGGGTCATAAACTCTGCAGGGGATACCAGGTGCCAGAGCTTGAGGACCAAGGCCGTTTTAGAGCTGCACAAGTGATTTTGGAACTTCTATTTTCTTTTCAACATTTTTAGTTAAGTATTCAAATGGAGAGGCCAGCAGATGGCATAGTGGTTAAGACACTGGACTCCCACATGGCTGACTATAGTTCGAGTCCTGGACCCCACAGCTTGAAACTCATGCTAGGCACGTGTGCATGCCTAAGATCCCAAGAAAAGAATGGAGGAGAGGGGACTGGGGCATGGGCATCCCTCCAGGGGTGATTTCTCACTTTCTCTCTCTCTATGTGTCTCTTGTGAACTCACTAACCCTATAGCAAAAATCTCTTTAAAAAAAATACTCTGGGCCCAGCATATGGGATAATGGCTATGTCCCTGCACTCCCACATAGTCAACTATGGTTCAAGTCCTGGAACTGGCAGCTTAAAATTCATGCCAGGCAGGTGTGCATGCATGCCCAAAATCCCAAGGAGAGTAGAGGAGAAGAGATTGCAGCATGGCCATCCCTCCTGGGGGATGGTGATTTCTCTTTCTCTCTTTCTCTCTCTCTCTCTCTCTCTCTCTCTCTCTCTCTTTCTCTCCCTCCCTCTGTCTTTCTAGTGAGCACATGCGCCCTGTAGCAAAAATTCTAATGGAAATAGGCAGTGCAGGCTTTGAATGGGCATATTTGGTCATACATACCTGTATCTGTGCTGCCCACGGATCCTAAAGTTCAGAAAAGCAGTCGCAACATTTTCTTCCACTCTTCGCTGTGCCCTGTCATGAGAGTAAGCAGGAAATGCACAACCACAGGACAGGTCCAGGCTGGCATGATGGTGTGAGCTGAGGGCACACGCATCACAACCATAGCCTGGTGGCACCCAGGAGAACAGAGACAGGGTCCCACTGAGCAGCCCCTTTTAACTGCTTGCTTAATACAAGGGGGCCAATTGTCGAGGTTCCCAGATCTCCAGGTATCTGGCCACCAGATGGTTCTGATTCCCGAGGAAGCCACAGCATCTGATGGTTTCTCACTGAAGCTGCTTGTGGCATTGATGGACTGAATGTCTTGGAGAAAGTTATTGATGTCTCCAGGGCTAAGATTTCTCATCTGTAAGACTGGAAAAGTTGGATTTACCTCACAGGGCTCTTGAAAATTTTAGGTGGAATGGCCCCTTCAAAGAGTCACATTACTCTCCAGTCAACTTTGGGACAGCATGCATGGAAATACCTTGGGCCTTAAATCCCTGGTCCACCATCAGCCAGCTTTTCAGCCTTGGGCTGGTCCACTCAGAACCTCGTAGTTCTGATTCCTTACCTGAAACATGACGCTCATGCCTACTGTACAAGCTTGAGGTAGGCCCGGGTTGAGGTGCAGCGTCCAAGAACATCCACCCCGAGCCTGGAATAGAGTCGCAGCATACAGACTCCAGCTTAGCAGGAAGCTCTTCTCCCTGCGTCCGTTCCTTTCTGGTCCCTGGTAAAGGGTCTGAGGACTGAGATGCCAGGGAAGAGTGAACTGGAGGGCTGAGGTGTTCTGCCCAAGCCCATGTGCCCGTGCAGAGTGTTCACTGTTGAAAGCTCAGGCCCATAAAGTGTCCAGTGCACTCTGCACCACCGAACGCTGGACCAAGAGCACCACAGGCTTGTCTGGCCTAAGACCGCCAGGACACAGGCTGTGGGCCCAGCAGCCGCTAGGATCTCCCTTTACAGATGTCCTCTCCACTCGGGCATCAGTTGCCGCCTATTGGAAAAACGATCACGTTGATTTAATTGACATGATTTTGTGCAAGAACGTCATCTTGTAGTCCTATCATGGTGGGCCCTCTTCACAGACTGCATCTAATAAGTTGCCAAAGATCATGCAGAAGTTCATTTCTTAATAAGACAAAATGTTGAAAAGATTTGAACTTCAACTGCTGACTGTTATTCTATTAGCTTCCTGCTATTTATGGAGGGCCTTCTGTGCCTCAAGCATTCATCTGCACTGCAGCCCTTCCTAGTAGATTTAATTATCCCATATTTTACCATGAGGAAATTGAGACTGAGACTAGATATGAAATTGGCCCAAGGTCACTACACAGCTCCTCTGTCCATTCAGCCAATTGTGTACGTATACATACGTTTGCGTGTGCGTATACATACGTTTGCGTGTGCGTATTACATACGTTTGCGTGTGCGTATTACATACGTTTGCGTGTGCGTATACATACGTTTGCGTGTGCGTATACATACGTTTGCGTGTGCGTATACATACGTTTGCGTGTACGTATACATACGTTTGCGTGTGCGTATTACATACGTTTGCGTGTGCGTATACATACGTTTGCGTGTGCGTATACATACGTTTGCGTGTGCGTATACATACGTTTGCGTGTGCGTACAGGAGCGATGAGCTGAGCTGAGTAGATATCACAGTATTTGAGTGATCTCTCACACAACGAAAAGAAGAAAATTTCCAAGCACTTCTCAGGTGCCACGGACGCTGTGGGCACTTTGACGTGGGCTCTCACCTAATACATAGACAGGCAAGTCACGTCGACTGTGGTGGTTACATGCAGAAAGCATGGTTCTTCTGAGGCTCATTTACAATGTCTCTTAAACACAATCCCAAACCAACAATGCTCAGCTTTTACAGTTTTGTAATACTTGTGATGAGTTCTCAAATTTTACCTGAAATGTCTTTAGCATTTCCATTTAGTGCCTTTTCTTGATTTGAACCATGCAGTAAGGAAAAATATATATAATCGTAAGGTGCGGTGGAAGCTGGAAGGGCCAGGCACGCGTGGGTGATTGTCTCGCTAGGCGGTCCGTGACCTGGTTTCCACGACCACGAGCCCGCTCCGCAGAGACCCGAGGTGAAGGCCATCGCAGTGACTGGCAGGCGTCTGCAGCCCAGACAGCTCCGCTCTCTGCTGCAATGTTTAATGTTATTCTAAAATCAGCATCTAAGTGAAAATAAACGCCATATGGCTCAGAAAGACTTAGCTGTCTTAAATAAAACTTTGTTTCAGATATCCCATTTTAGCACCCAAGGCTCTGTTTCTGGATTTTTAGAAATGACTGATGTTGAGTGCTCATTCCCTGAAAGGCCTGTTCCCTGGGTTAAGCAATGTATGAGATTGTGTTAGAACAGTCAGACTTTGGGGCCAGCCAATGGGGCAGTGGCTAGGGCACTGGGCTCCCGCATGGCTGGTTGCAGTTCAAGTCTTGGACCTGGTGGATTTTGCTCTCTCTTGCTCTCTCTCCGTCTTTCTCTGGTGAGCACGCATGCTTTGTAGCAAATTTTAAAATAATAATAAATAAAATTAAATAATTTTTTTAAAAAACTAGTCAAACCTGAATCTATGACAGATGACTCCTGGAGAATTAGTCTCTCCTTTATTGCTAGAAATAAATGATACCTTTATATTAGTCTAACATCACTTTTATTTATTTATTTATTTATTTATTTATTTATTTATTTTGGAGAGGTTTTCGCCATAGGGCGCGTGCGCTCGCCAGACAGAGAGAGACAGAGAGACAGAAAGAGAGAAATCACCCCCCAGGGGGGGATGGTCATGGTGCAATCCCTTCTCCTCCATTCTCCTCTCGGGATCTTGGGCACGCACGCACACGCGCCCGGCATGAGTTTTAAGCCACCGGGTCTGGGACATGAACCGTGGTCGACTACATGGGAGTCCAGAGACATAGCCATTATGCTAACTGCTGGTTCCCACATTTAATTTCCTGAATGAAAATTTCCCATCCTAAGTAACAATCTACAGGGACATTCAGGGAGAAATTAAACACATAGCACTGTTCCCTGTGATTATTTCCAAATGGAGACATTAAAGGTGATTTTGTTTTGATATTTTTTTCCCTCCATGAGCCTTTCTGAATATTCAAAGATTTATTTGTGTTTAGTGTATATTACTTCCTAATTAATGAGGAGGCAACAGAGGAAAACAGATTAGAAAATAAAGTAAAGTAGCTGGTAGATAAAACTGTGTCCAGGGTTGGGACCAGCAGTTAGCGTAATGGCTATGTCGCTGGACTCCCACGTAGTCGACCGCGGTTCGAGTCCCAGACCCGGCGGCTTAAACTCACGCCGGGCGCGTGTGCGTGCGTGCCCAAGATCCCGAGAGGAGAATGGAGGAGAAGGGATTGCGGCGTGGCCATCCCCCCTGGGGGGTGATTTCCTGCTTTCTATCTCTCTGTCTCTCTCTGTCTGTCTGGCGAGCGCACGCGCCCTATAGCAAAAACCTCTCCAAAAAAAAAAAGGAAAAAAAAAAAAAAAACAAAAACTGTGTCCAGGGTTGATGGTACTTTACTCTTTTAATGAAGGTTATTTACATCTTTGTATCAACAAGCTTTCACTACATCCCTGCAAGCACATGTCGAGATTAGTGCCTAAGAGGACTAAATCTTGAAAATGGGAAACAAAAGCCTTTATCAGAGAGAGTGAAAGAAGGGGGAATTTAATTCAGGTAGTTAGAACTTGGAGACAAGGGCTGGTTCAAGCAGCAGGATTGGGGTGTTGGCAGTTTTTGTAGGAGCCATTTCTCCTGGACAGCTCCCACAGAGAACGCGAAGAAAGTGAAAGCTCACTTCCTGATTCATCCAAACCTGAGGCCGGCCATATTTAGGGAAGTAAAGGCATTGGGAAAGAAAGGCTTCCAAACTGCGGCTTCTAGGAAAATGGCATTCACAGAGAACAACAGGGAAAGCAACTGGGAGGGGAACAGCTGCTCCTGGTTGAGAGTTATGTCTTGTTTAATTAGTCACATTTTCTGCCCATTCAATTGCTCCTCACTCACATGATGGAATTCAGTATGGTACCTCAGTATTCTACGATACAGAGATCACTGTGAATTCCAGGTGTCCTGCCCGCTGTGGTCATCTGCCACTCACTGGACCTGAAAAACCAAAACCTATTCTTTGAGTAAGAATTTTCCTCTTATAATAAAATGAAGTAAATCTTACCCTGAAACAGTGACATCAACCATAATTTGATATGTAGCAGAATTATTTGGACGTAAGTTATTTCTTTTCCTTTGGCCAAATTATAAGGTCAGTTTGAGATACTGGCTTCTTGGCTCTTTTGTGATCACAGTCATTTTTGTCTACTTGTGCAAAATGCACACACACAAAATCCTGCCCCCATCACCACCCCCACATGCATTTTTGTGTAGAGAGGCCCGTGCATATTTAAGGTAGGGCTCTTTAGTGTCATGCACATTCGGATGTGAAGCTTCATGCTAGAGTCTAGCTGGGCTGCACCTCTGTCTGCGGTGTGTATTTGGTGATGGCTGGGAGTTTCAGCCAACCAGACTTCCAGCGTATTTAATAGTGTGTGAAGTCTCTGCTGTGGTGAGGAAACCTTCCTATATGACTGGAAGCAATTGGTCCTCTTGTTTTGTTGGATAAAGTAAAACCCATGAGATACTAAAATCCTACAACTTACAGCTTACTAAGCTAAACCAAAGTATGTGTCAAAAGCTTCCTACTCTTGACCGGAATCTTCACAGCTATGCACAGTCAATTTTAGGATCAGAGTTTTACAGGTGAGATTGCTGAGACCCAGTTTATGTACGAATCTACAAGTGTGATAGATGGTACTTGACCTTTGGGCTTATCAACCTGCATTCTTATTCATATCATCATAGAGTGCCTAAGAAGCCTGGGGGTAGGGGTGGGAACCACTTCTAGAGGACCTATTTTATAGATAGGTCCTTCTCGGGGACCAGCAGTTAGTGTAATGGCTATGTCGCTGGACTCCCACGTAGTCGACCGCGGTTCGCGTCCCAGACCCGGTGGCTTAAAACTCACGCCGGGCGCGTGTGCGTGCGTGCCCGAGATCCCGAGAGGAGAATGGAGGAGAAGGGATTGCGGCGTGACCAACCCCCCTGGGGGGTGATTTCTCGCTTTCTGTCTCTATGTCTCTCTGTCTGTCTGGAGAGCGCACGCGCCCTATAGCGAAAACCTCTAAAAAAAAAAAAAAAAATCACGCCAGGCGCGTGTGCGTGCGTGCCCAAGATCCCGAGAGGAGAATGAAGGAGAAGGGATTGCGGCGTGGCCATCCCCCCTGGGGGGTGATTTCTCGCTTTCTGTCTCTCTGTCTCTCTCTGTCTGGCGAGCACACGTGCCCTATAGCAAAAACCTCTCAAGAAAAAAAAAAAAGATAGGTCCTTCTCATTAATTAGCTAACACCTATAATGGCACTTCTCTGTTGGGATTAAGATGCCATAAACATCACCTCTGTATGTGGGAGTACAGTAAAAATAAGTAAAGAAATAGAAGTCCAGTCAGAACTAAGCACCAGGGGGCCTTTGAACTCTATTACAGTTTGTTTGGGAGTTCATTTCCAAAGCATCATTTTATTGATAGATTTAGTTGTTCTTTAAGAGAATTCTGTGCTTGCCTAGAGGATTCCTGGTAGTTTGTCTAAATTATGAGTTACCTTATTAGTTGGAAAATGTAATCTTTGAGCTTGAACATTGAAATCTACGACAGATGTCGGTACGTCTCATTAAAGAAGTTGTCCATGTGTCTTTTCAGAACCAGCTCTTGACTGAGCATGGCCACAATCCTCTCATGAAGAAGGTTTTTGATGTCTACCTGTGTTTCCTTCAAAAGCATCAGTCTGAAACAGCTTTAAAGAGTGTCTTCACCGCCTTAAGGTCATTAATTTACAAGGTAAGATGGTTCGTCGGTGAGGGTCAGAACTGGTTGTCCCACGTGTCTCTCCTTGTACCTGGAGCTGAAGGGACCGTTGCACGCACTGACTTCCCGTGGTTTCTCTGCCTCCTGGTGTCCCGTCCAGTTCCCCTCTGCGTTCTACGAAGGGAGAGCAGACATGTGCGCGGCTCTGTGCTATGAGATCCTCAAGTACTGCAACTCCAAGCTGAGCTCCATCAGGACCGAGGCCTCGCAGCTGCTCTACTTCCTGATGCGGAACAACTTCGACTACACGGGGAAGAAGTCCTTTGTCCGGACACATTTGCAAGTACGTGGGTTAGCTTTCCAATGCAGATTCACTCCACGGAATCCCGTTTTAGCAAGAAAGCTTGGAGTATCCCATGTAGCTATTTACCGTATCGTAAGTTCTGCAAGGTCTGTCCCTGAGATGTTAAATGGGAAAGTCAGATTCACTGGCTTGTTTATTTTAAAATCCTCATCTAAGATGTGTTTCTTCTCCTCAATTGACATTTAAATGTTGAATCAATATTGGACTGACTGAAATTCCATTGAATCAAATATTAGAACCAGACTAGCCCTGTGGTCTAGTGGTTAAGGGAGCCGGGTCCCATATGGCCAATTGTGATTCAAATCCCAGCTCTGGGAGCTTAAAAAATATGCTGGGCATATGCACACGCATTCCCCAAATCCCAACAGAATGGAGAAATCGAGGAGAAAGGACTGTGGCATGGCCATGCCCCATTGGGAGGTGCTCTCTCCCCACCATCACCCTCCCACCAGCACATGTGCCCTTGGGCAATTTAAAAAAAAAAAAAGAAAGAAAGAAATATTAGAAACTATGTGAGGATTCTTAATAGCAAACATCTTAGTAAGATACAAAAAGTTCTTTTGTATCTTCCATCTACTGACACTTCTGCTCTCTATCCAGAGTTAAAACAGCCACATTCTCCTGTGAGAACCAGGCAAGACAGTGACAAGTCTTAGGTATTTTTAGGTAGACTTTTTTTTTTTTTTTACACACACATAGCAAGAGTCCCCTCTCTCTCTGCATTTATTCTTTTTTTTTTAATCTTTTTTTTTTTTTTTGTCTGCATACTTCATAGATATTACCATGAAGAAAACAGGATCCCCTCCTGGCCCTCAGGGAGCAGACAGTCCAATGGAAGTCACAGACAGACCTGAAGCCTCACAGTGCAGGGTGACCAGTGCTGTCACAGAGGAGCTTGAGGGCACTGGGGGAGCCCCTGGATGAAGGCTCTGGGGACCAGAGGAGGCTTTCTCCAGAGACTGTGAGAGATGAACAGGTGCTAGCGGTTGAAGTGTGCCGAGCACATTCCAGGCTGTGAATGTACCAGAAGCAAGGCCCAGCTCCCAGGGGACTGGAGAATTCCTTACTGTACAGTTCAGGATATGGGAGAGAATGAGTTGAGGTGGACACCTTGCTGCATCCAAATCGTTGTGTTTTTGTTTTTCTTTTTGTTTGGAGAGCATTTGTTTGTTTGTTTGCCATAGGGCACGTGCACTCACCAGAGAGACAGAAAAGGCAGAAAGCAAGAAATCCCTCACCAGGGGAGTGGCCATGCCACAGTCCCTTCTCCTCCATTCTCCTCTTAGGATTTTGGTCATGCATGCACACACACCCAGTGTAAGTTTTTAGCCACCTGGTCCGGGACTTGAACCTCAGGTGACCACGTTGGAGTCCAGCAACACAACCATTATGCCATCTGCTGGTCTTCATTGTGTATTTGAAGGGATCTCCTGGACTCCAGTGTCGAGAACAGATTAGGGGAAGCTAAACCTCAGCTAGGGAGACTTGTCAAATTTAGGGTGGTGAGGTTGAAAGAGGAGGAGACTGAGTTCATAATAATTGATTGTACCTGCATGTGGTGAAGGAAAAGGATGATGTGAGGATAAACTCCGCGTTTTATTGCAGCTCAAACAACTGGGTAATGGGTAATAGTGATGCCTTCATGGACCCAGAAAAAGACAGGCCCCCCATTACATAGTTAATATGTACTCATTCTAACAAAGCATGCAAAGGAGAATCTCCCTGTTGAATACTTAAAACCTATTAAGTTCAAACCAAAAACTGTGAAAGTAAATACTGGATTGTCGGAAAAGTCATGACATATTTTTCTATTTTTTTTTCTATGCAAAAATGTGTCATGACCATTCCTACAGCCCAAAAATAATGAGGTCTCTCTTTTTATTACAGAAGGCAACAGGTAAGAACTATTAAAGTGGTGCAGGTTTATCTGATTCTCATTCTTCTCTGCTCTCCTGATGAACATTTTTCTTTGCCAACAATGTTCTTACAGATAACAAAATCACTTTCTGGAATAATTCCTGAAATGAGAAAAATAGCTCAGACATCCTTTCCTGCACTGGAGTGACCCCTGTTCGAAATATCCTCATGCACGTACCATCCTACTGAGTAGAGAAACTGAGCCTGGGCAGTCACCTGCAGGTGAACTGAGGGGCCAGCAGTGGGCCTAATGGCTATGTTGTTAGACTCCCACGTAGTCGACCGCGGTTCGAGTCCCAGACCTGGCGGCTTAAACTCACGCCGGGCGCATGTGCGTGCGTGCCCAAGATCTCAAGAGGAGAATGGAGGAGAAGGGATTGTGGCGTGGCCATCCCCCCTGGGGGGTGATTTCTCACTTTCTGTCTCTCTGTCTGTCTCTCTCTGTCTTTCTGGCGAGTAAACACGCCCTGTAGCAAAAATCTCTCCAAAAAAGAAAGAAAAAAATTGAAGGTGAACTGATGCACTCACGTTTGTGTCCACCTAAGGTCATTATCTCCGTCAGCCAGCTGATCGCCGATGTTGTTGGCATCGGGGGAACCAGATTCCAGCAGTCCTTGTCTATCATCAACAACTGTGCCAACAGTGACCGGCTCATCAAGGTGGGTGCCCCAGCCCCCTGTCATTTGCCACCCTCAGAATTCTGCCATCCCATCTGTTGTGCACGGGGACAGGCAGAGAGCAGATGAGAGCCCCGTGTCCTCCCTCCCCCACCTCCGTAGCACACCAGCTTCCCGCCCGCCGTGAAGGACTTGACCAAAAGGATCCGCACGGTCCTGATGGCCACCGCCCAGATGAAGGAGCACGAGAACGACCCGGAGATGCTCGTGGACCTGCAGTACAGCCTGGCCAAGTCCTACGCCAGCACCCCCGAGCTCAGGAAGACGTGGCTCGACAGCATGGCCAGGATCCACGTCAAAAACGGGGATCTCTCGGAGGTAGCCCCCGCCTCTCGGTCTGAGAAAACCAGTTCTGCTCTGTTCGTTAAAAGAGCCAATTTCGGGGGAAATTGCCCCATTAATTTAAAGAAGCCCATTAAAGATATGTGATACTTTAAACAGTATCAGGCTCGGGGCGATTTCAGCATTATCCAAGCATTTTAATCATTAAAAACAGATTCTAAGGAAATAATTCTGTTGCCAAAAAGCATTGTTTGAAAGCTCTTAAAATGTACAGTCACATAATTGCTAATTAAAGTACACATCGGTTTTTGCATTAGAGCTCTTTAGTTCTAAAATTCATCTCTTTTATGATAAAATTAATTTTTCCTCTTATTAGGGTAGTGATAGGGTATTGCTCTCTCTATTTTGGGGTAGCCCATTTCCTTTGGTGCAGTAGCTATTCAGGCATTTCCTTCTGTGCAGAGCTGACATGTCTCAGTACTGAGACAGCATGGCCCAGAGGGTGTGTGGGCTCTAGAGACAGACTTTAAGTCTCAGATCCAATATTCATCTAATTCTGTGACTTGGAGCCAGTTTTTTAATCCCTCAAAGCCTCAATGACATCATCTACAAAGTGAGAAATTAAGGAAAACAGTAGACCCCAAGGCAGATTCTGTCTTCCCATGAGAACTCTTCCCAGGTTTTGTGCCTGAATCACTGTAATACGATCAGCAGTATTACTAAAGCAAACATGCTTTTACTTTGGAATTTCTATAGAAATTAGTAAAACTTTAAGTTAGTAAAATTATCTTCTAAGTCTGGAAGATTTATGTAACTATTTTAACATTTATTTTTCTAGGAATCCAATGTGCTAAAAAACACACATAACAATTACACTTGACCACAATTTAACCTAAACTACACATTAGCCAAATAAAAAAAAAAGGGGCTGGAAGGGTTGTGGTGATGAAGACACTAGATTCCCACGTGACCAACCATGGTTTAAGTCCCAGGCCTGGCGACTTGAAAATCACACTGGCCTTGTGTGTGCATGCCCAAAGTCCCAGGAGGAAAATGGAAGAAAAAGGATTGCAGTGTGGCCATCGTCCCCCTAAGGAGTGATGTCTCCCTTTCCATCTCTCTGTCTCTCTCTGACGAGTGCATGTGCCCTAAGGCAAAAACCTAGAGGGGTAAAAAAATGAGTAATGATATATTGTTAATAATAGTAATGTTGGGACCAGCAGTTAGCGTAATGGCTACGTCGCTGGACTCCCATGTAGTCGACTGTGGTTCGAGTCCTGGACCCAGTGGCTTAAACTCACACCAGGCATGTGTGTGTGCGTGACCAAGATCCCTAGAGGAGAATGGAGAAAAAGGGATTGCTGTGTGGCCATCCCCCTGGTGGGTGATTTCTCACTTTCTGTCTCTCTCTGTCTTCCTGGCGAGAGCATGTGCCCTATGGCAAAAACCTCTCAAAAAAAAAAAAAAAAAAAAAAAAAAAAGAGTTAGGAAAAAACACACGGCCTTGTCTCCCAATAGCCCTGTTTTCACTCTAAGAGAAATGATGCAGGCGCATGAGAGAAAGTAAGAAAAAAGACTGTTTTTACCTTTTACGTTTAATTATTCTCAACAGAAACATGCCCTTAGCAAAGGTACTGCCACTTGTCTCAGTTCCCAACGAATTTCCTCATTTTGAAAGGTGAGATGTCAGCTACTGGAAGCGCAGTTGGTGCCTTGGGATCTACTGTGAGCACATGAGTCGTTAGATTTCTAGGTGTCATGACATGCGCTTATAAATGAGCGTCCTGAGGCATCTGTCTTTCATTGCAGGCAGCGATGTGCTATGTCCATGTGACAGCCCTGGTGGCCGAGTATCTCACACGGAAAGGTAAGCAGTGGTTCCTGTGTTTCGTGAAATACGTATGACACTGGGAAAAGCAGCAGAGACAAGTGAGAGTCAGGGAGATTTGGAGATAGAAGGTGTGTGCACACACGTATGTGTGCCTGTACTGTAATCATTGTTTTATTCCCTGAAGTGACATTTGCATGGCTGGGTAGGCACAGCAGAAATGCCAGAATTAAACAGAACGTGGAGGGTGTGCTGTCATGTGGCCTTTCACTGATGGCTGCATTCTGCAGAAACTGGCAAACGAGCCATGCAGCCAGGTGTCCCTGACCGGCCAATCCAAAGCTGAAAAGATTTTGTTTTCTCTTCAGGTAGTTCCCACTGGAACTGTTTATCAATCCAAAGACAGTTGTGTGGGAGGGTTCCCAGGCAGTATTTTCTGGACCGCAGCCCACTTGGCTTTGGGTGTGAGAAGGCAGCCCTGCGGGTCGCCACCTTGCCACCAGTGCAAGGAGGGTGTAGGGGAGGGGCCTTCCTCTGTGCAAGGGCATTTGCTCCCAGATTAGCAGGCCATGTAGGCTTTCCTGGGCTCTGTTTAGTTAAACATTAGTTTCTCACTTCCATTTCAAAATCAGCACAGCCCCTTGGGATCAGCAGGTGGTATAATGGTTATGTCTCTGGAGTCCCACATAGTCTACCATGGTTTGAGTCCCAGACGCAGCAGGTTAAAACTCACACTGGGTCCATATATATGTGTGCCCAAAATAAGAAGAGAATGGAGGAGAAGGGACTGCAGTGTGGCCATCCCTCCTGGTGTGTGTGTGTGTGTGTGTGTGTGTGTGTGACTTCCTGCTTTCTGTCTGTCTCTCTGTCTATCTGATGAGTGCATGAGCCCTATAGCAAAAATCACTCTTAAAAAAAAAAAATCAGCACAGCCCCAAACAGTGGCATTTGTTTCTGGAGTAAAGGGGCTCCTAGTAAAGCTAGTTGTCTTCATGTTTAACTCTGGAGGACAGCAGCACCAGAGCTGGGCCAGGAGAAGTGTATTTACGAAGTGAGAAATATCATGAAGTCACAGATGCTAAGGCCATGAAATGTCTATTTCTGTTACAAATGGCTTGTTGGAATGGATTTATCAGACCAGAGCCCAAAAAGAAAGAATTTAAAAAGGGCTTCATCTTCACTCAGTATCAGCACTGTTTCCTATTGAGACATTGAACTGGGTAATACATTTCCTCGTGTGAAGAAGTGGACCCAGCACCCTGGCAGGAGACCCCTCTTCTCCTTCAGCCATAGACCTGCCAGAAAAGGAGCTGGGGAGGTGAGCCTGATGGTCAGCCCAGCCCCAGGGGACCCCGTCATCCTGTCCACGTGCCAGTTGCCAATCAGTGGTGTGGGGATTTCCTGTTCCCGCTGTGCAGCGGGCAGACTTCACTCTCCTCCCACCCCTCTCTCCTGGTGCTCTCCAGCGCTCTGGCGATCTGTTCCTATGGGCGATGAGAGGACGCGTTGTTGGGCTCCTGTTTTGGGGCCGCCATTTTTGTAACCTATTGGAGCTGAGTTACATGTTTAAACATACTCCGTGGCCTGAAAGGTGTGGTTGGCTTTTCTTGTTTTGTTGTTGTTGTTCTTTGTACCTTCTATAGCCTCCAGCTCTTCCTTGGGTGCCCTTGTTTCCATAGAGCAAAATAACAACAAGGCTAAGTTACCCCACAGCCTGGGGACCTGGATGAGTGTGCAGGCTTTAGGAGCTCCTTGCTTAACGCTTAACTTCAAGATGTTCTGTGTTCCTTTTTATTGAAACATGGAAGAGCTCAATTCAAGCTTTTAATTTTATCGTGGACAGGCATCTCAAAGTAGAGGAGCAGAACATTTCCAGTCCTTCTTCTCTTGTGCGTTTGGCACAGCTGTCACTGTTAGCTGACTTAAAGGCACTTCCCAGTGACTCTAAGGAGAAACGGCCCCACATGCTGTTACCTCTTACAGAATTTATCCGTACTCCAGACTTAGATCCCACCTCAGCCTTACACCATGTCCCTTTAAAAAATCAGAGTGCCTCCTCGGCCCTGAAGCATTCACTGTCTCGTTGATCCAGCCCCTCCGCTGCATGGTGAAAAGGCCGCTCCTCACCTCCGAGGTGGCTACTGTGGGGACCAGCTCAGCTCGTGGGGGGCTGTTTATAGACTGCCTTAGAAGCGAGAAGGAGTTCTCATCTCAGTGATGGGTTCTCTCTTGACAGCTTGAAGGAAACAGTTACTTTGGATTCATTATGTAGCTGTGGCTACTTACTTTTTCTTGCTATCTGAGCGTGGGTCATCTGACCAAATCAGATTTCATGTATTTGCTCTTATTTTGCTATTCATTTCTGTTTGCTTATGGTTGATCTAAAGATTGCATACATTGGGACCAGCAGTTAGCATAATGAGTATGTCTGTGGACTCCCATGTAATCAACCATGGGTCGAGTCCTGGACCCGGTGGCTTAAACTACGCTGGGCACATGTGCATGCATGCCCAAGATCCTGAGAGGAGAATGGAGGAGAAGGCATTGTGGCGTGGCCATCCCCACTGGTAGAGGGTGATTTCTTGCTTTCTCTCTCTCTGTCTCTGTCTTTCTGGCAAGCGCACACGCTCTATAGCAAAAAGCTCTCCCAAAAAAGAAAAAATAAATAAAAATAAAAAAAGATTGCATACATTTAAACAAAGGTGAGTGAAAATTTAGAAGGGATGAGGAGAAGAAACAAAGTGAGGGAAAGGAGGACTAAATATGAGGAAGTGAACGAAGAAATGCACACACAGCCCAGATTCCCACGTGCTGGCCTGACATGTAAGAGGTTCCAGGATCCGTTATAGCTGGCCCTCAGTATCCACGAGGCTTCCTTCTAGAGGCCCTAGACCCACAGATGCTCTAGTCCCTTACCTTGAGTGACCCGTGACATCCTTCCTATAGGCTTTGAAGGATCTCTAGGTTATTTATAATACCCAGTACAATGTAAGTGCCACGTAAATAACTGTTACACTGTGTCGCTTAGGGAATAATGACGAGAAAAAAAGGTCTGTACGTGTCCAGCACAGACGCTGCCACTGTAGGCCTCACACACAGTACGTCAGCAACAGTGGAGCGTTTTCGATCTGAGGGGCAACTGTGCTTCGTTTAACACAAGCACACAGCACGGGGGGGGCTGTCTTCTCGCTCTGCGGGGTAGGACTGAGGGGTCCTGTTCCCAATGGCCCTCAGGTGCCGGGCTGCCCAGACCAGCTGAGGCAGGAGCTGGGGCCTGGAGGTGGATAAATGGGGGCTCCCCCACGTCCCGGCTAATCCCTCTCTCCTGGCTCTCACCTCCTAGGCATGTTTAGACAAGGATGCACAGCCTTCAGGGTCATTACTCCAAACATAGACGAAGAGGCCTCCATGATGGAAGACGTCGGGATGCAGGATGTTCACTTCAACGAGGTGAGTGCGGGAGCGCAGGGAGCTCCGTACTGCTGGGGCGTCGTGCAGCCTGCCGTGCCCTGCCGTGCCCTGCCGTGTGGCAGGCCAGGCATCCTCTCCCTGTAGGTGCTGCTGACACATTTCACTCCAAGACGAGGGTTTTCTGGGCTGATGAGGCAGAGCAGCGAAAGCTCCTGCCATTCTCCCTTTCTAGGAATGCCCCCGCTTTCTCCAGAAAGAGGGCTTGAGGGGCCCGTTCATAGTGTAGTGAGACTGAGTGAGCGCTTCTCGTCAAAGGTCGGATAGATTGGCCATAAAGTTTCTCACTCCCCCTGGTAATCACTCTCTCTAGTTCATGAGTTTTATTGCTACTTTTAAATTAGTGTCTCCAACACTGGACAGCTCACCCACATCCAAACACTCAGGCATGAGAGACCAGACTCGGCTGGTGGCTAGGGTAGCCTCCAGGCCCCAGCTCCTGCCTCAGCTGGTCTGGGCGGCCTGGCACCTGAGGGCCATTGGGAACAGGACCCCTCAGTCCTACCCCACAGAGCGAGAAGACTTGCATTAGATCTTGTGACATTCTGTACGGTTCTTGCCAAAGCAGGATAGCCTTGCGGTCACTTATCTGCAACCAGAGAATTGGACATCAGCTGGGAAGGTGAATAAATGCCAGCTTTCTGCCCGCGTTTACTGCAGTTCCTTTCGCATGAGTGTTTGCCTAGAGGGTTCTTCCGTTTACCTGTCTCCCCCCTAACTCAGGAGAATGAGACAGTCAAGGACAGCATTTTAACCCTCCTCATCTTTCAGGGAAAAATAAAGTCATCCAATTCCTTTTGTGGAGACAAAGAGCAGAGAGTGGAGTTAGTGTTTTTGCCTCTGTGTTTGTTTTATCTTGACTCACAAGACTGTGATGTGGCAGCATTCAGTTAATGTTACGGCTTTAACCGTTCTCAGGCTAGAGCTCACATCCTCCATCACGTGAACCCGTCCACTGACAGTGGGTTTCAAAGTGTGGTCCTGAGACCTCCCAGAAGCAGTCCTGAGGCCTTACTTTTCCAACTGAGCATCTAGATTTTCTTTGTACATCAGCCCCAGCTGCACATCAGGCAATTGAAGACAGAAAGTATGGGAACCCAGTTTTCTTCTATGAAGTCAGACACTAAAGAACGTAGCAGGGGGCCAGCAGGTGGTGTGGTAGTGAAGCCATTAGACTCCCATTTAGGTAGCTGTGGTTCGAGCCACGGACCTGATGGCTTAAAAAATCACTTTGGGTAAGTGTGTGTGCACGTGTATGTGTGTCCCCAAAATCATGAGAGGGGAATGGAGGAGAAGGGATTATGGCATGGCCATCCTCCCTCCAGGGGGTGATTTTTCACTTTCTCTCTGTCTCTCTGTAGTGAGCACATGCACCCTGTTTGAAAAAAAAAAAAAAAATTGCAAAGACATAAAACAGTACAACTCTTTTCTTTCTTTTTTTTGGAAAATACCTTTTTTTATTACAAATGTTAATTAAATTAGTAAATAAATATTTTTTTATTAGTTTCTGTTTCTAAAAAAGGAATGTTGAGCAAGAATATCCACATAAACAAAAGTTTTGGGAGGGTCCCTCAATAAGTTATAAGATATATAAAAGGGTCTTAAGCTCAAAAGTTTAAGAACCATGGTTGTAAATTATTTAGTCACACATAGCTCTTAAAATTAAGAAACTAAACAGGAGTAAAGAGGATAATATATTGAGTGCATTTTATGTTTAACTATTAAAATTATTGGGCCAGACCCATATCGTAGTGACAGGAGGAGCCATATCCCACACTGCTGGCAGCAGTTCAAATCCCAGCCCCACTGGCTAGAGGAGTGTTGGCCGGCATATGTGCATACGTGCCCAAAACCCTGACAGGAAGGGAAAATGGAAGAGAAGGGACTGTAGCATGACACGCCCGATTGGGGGATGTCCCCAAGTCCATCTCTCCCTGGCAAGTACACACGCCCTCTGGCAGTTAAAAATATTAAAATAATGGTAACCACATAGAAAACATTTGCTAAGGACCCTAGGGGAAAAAAAGCAAGTTGGTTATTATATGAGATTAACAGTTTAGTTTTATTTTCACCACAAAATGCCTGGACAGTGAAAGTATTTTCCTTTTACTCTTGGGTGTGAAACGCGTCACTGGGCAGGCAAGGCCAAATGCTGTGGGCTCTGGGCTCCTCACTTCAAGGCAGATTTTGACTGGGCTTTTCCCTAAGAAGATGGCCTCACATGTTCGCCTCGTAGGAAGCACCCTTGCAACCCGGGCCAAGTCAGGCCACTTTGTTTAGAATTCGATAAGGAAAGCAGTGATGCCAAGAACAGTTGCAGATTAGAAATCGAGCGGTTTCTAGGCACCCATGCCTCAGAGATGATAAAATGAAGCCAAGTGTGCTTATCTGACCAAGGGATGGGCTGGAATCGTCACTGGACCCTAATGAATGGACCAGCCTGCTCTAGTGCAGGCATTGCTGGGGCGGTTTGTGAACGGCACCCTGTGCTTAACAGCTAAGCACGGGGCTCGGAGCCCACAAGTTCTTTTCAGAATAGAGCTCTGCCACCCTGCCCCTGAAGCACGAGTTTGGTGAATCTTCCACAAGGTCCATAGGACGTGACAATCTGTGATGGTTAGGAAGTGACACGGTGGAGTTCTAGAGTCCCGACGAGCCTTGCACATCCAGACAGAAAAGAGCAGGGGCTGGAAAGAGCAACGTGGATTCTAAAAGACAAAAATAGCAATGGCCCCGTTGGGCTCGTTTTCACATTGACTTCCAGAAGGGTTCAAGAAAAAGAGAAAAATGAAGAACTCTGCCAAAGAGGAAGTCGTTTGGGAAAAAGCAGTTTGATAAAAATCATTGCCCTTTAGTCTGCTTTAAATTAGATATCTTAGGTGTTCTTGGATAGTGATTTTTTTAGGGATCTAATGTCTCTCAGAAACAGGCCTCAGATGAGTTTTATAGGTGCCAATCTCACCTTCCCTGACTCTGATCTAAAGAGCGGACTCCCTGTCAGCTGCTTTGGGTGAGATAAAAAGAAACATCCCATTCCCATTTACGATTTTATCTCACAAGTCTGAGCCTGTGCAGATTGGCACTTCTGAGCTCCCTGTGTTGTCAACTTAGGCAGCCCTCCCTCAGGGTCCTAGAGGGCGACCTGTTTGGGGAAGTGAAGAAGGTCTCATAAAAGGACTTTTAAAAATATATATATGTGTGTCTAGTTTTATTTATTTAATATTGTTTTTTAATTTGACCAGAGAGAGACAGAGAGATGGGGGACGTGAGAAAGTAAGTTTCCAGGTTTAGGACTTGATCCATGGTCAGCCATATGGGAGTCCAGTGCCTTAACTACCACACCACCTGCCGACCCCTAGAAGGACTGTTTTAAAAAGTTCAGAGAGGGCACAGGGAAGCCAGCTGGAATGCTGTATACTGCCAGGGTTAGCAGGAGCCAGGACCTGCAGGCTTTAGTGGAGGACTTCCCATGCTCCTGGCCACAGGGAGGGAGCCAGCGAGCACCCACCCTCACTCCTCCTGCCCTCCGGTCTCCTGTGGGACCTGCCCTTGGTGGAGCTTCGCCCAGAGCCAAGGACAGGAGCTGTCATGCAGGTCAGCAGTCCTGCAGTGTCAACGTCCCAGAGCACAGCCAGGAGAAAAGGGCACAAGGAGATCTGGAGGAGAAGATGGAAGACAACCAGTCCTCAGTATTGACTTATTTGCTAAATTTTCCTTATAACCTCCAAATCACCATCTGTGGTATTTGGGAGTATGTACAGTGCGGAAAAAAAAAAAAAAAAAAAAAAAAAAATTGAGCTGCTCAACACTCATGTTCTCAGCTAAGGTCGAACAAGGCCACCCTGCCTTCTTGTTTCGGCCCTCTCCTGTGAGCAGGTGTCCTTGTCATGGTCTGTGTATTGCTGTGTTTTTCCTGTGTCTGCATTTTGTTTAAGATGTGCCTTTGTGATTTAAAATGGCTGCAGGTATAGGGCTGAAGTCCGTCTGGGTTTGCTAAGTGTGAGAGTGCTGCCTCGTGCCTTACCTGTGGTAAAGATCTCTGTTCAGGCCTAAGTTCTAATGCTGTTGGCCATGAGTTTAATGTTAACGAATCAGTGATATGTATTAAATTAGAAGTCTCTAAACACAGACACACAAAAAGTGACATTATGTGTTGATTGGCTCTCAAAAACGTAATCAAAGGCTTGTGGGACCTTAGGAAGTGGGCCAGTATTTACTAATTTGACAGTGACTTTGCTGAACACACTTACCTCGGATCAGGGCAACTGATGGTACCTAGCATACTAAACTGTTCCACAGGGTAGCATCTCCTGCAGAATCACCATCGGGTCTAGTAAACATTACATGAATGTAACCAGACAAGTCTCTGGCTTCCATCAGCCAAAATTGTTTCAATTCAGAAACATAAAACGTGGGACCAGCAGTTAGCGTAATGGCTGTGTCGCTGGACTCCCATGTAGCCAGCCGCGGTTTGAGTCCCGGACCCTGTGGCTTAAACTCACACCGGGCGCGTGTGTGTGCGTGCCCAAGATCCCGAGAGGAGAATGGAGGAGAAGGGACTGCGGCGTGGCCATCCCCCCTGGGGGGTGATTTCTCACTTTCTGTCTCTGTCTTTCTGGCAAGTGCACACGCCCTATATCAAAAACCTCTCCAAAAAAAAAAAAGAAAGAAACTTAAAACATATATATCCATCAAACATCCCAGGAGATAGAGATATCAAAGAACACGTTTAATGGTTACTGTGTGCATTCCATCCCAGCTTCGTGATTATCACCCTGTAGAACCATCTGACTGTTCACTCTCCCTTGACTGGGAGTGCTCTTAGGACAGAGCACATCACATAGCATACCCTCATGCTGTAATGTGTTTCAGTAGCAGTAGTGAGCAGGACACCTGGCCAGTGGGACTCCTACCTTTACCTTGTATTCGAATGTATTGCTCTGTTCCTTTTTGCAAATAGGTATTGGACTTCCTTGACACTAGCTAGGTTCTGGAGACAGGAGAGTGAGCAAGATGTCCCTGCTGTTTGGAAAAAAAAAAAGGATACTCCTTTCCTCCCATTGAGGAGAAGCACCTAAACCATAGTTTCTGAGAATCTGATTTGGCAGTTGTCTGAGTTCTTTGTGACTGAGAAATTTTTATATTGATGTATGTTGATTCATTCCATAAACTAGCTCCGTGCCATGTGCAGACGTGGAGATATAGACCTTTCACCTAGTATGGTGGCCCTCAGGCGTTAGTGTGCTTGGGAATTACTTGGATTCTTGCCACAAATACAGATTCCCATTCTTACTCCCCACCCCCTAGTTCAGCTGGGTGAACGTGGGGCCCAGGTGTTTACTCTGATGCAAGTGGTCCTCACTTGTATCTTGAAAACGGTGATGCAGTTGAAATGCAGATTACGGTCTGGTGTTATACCAGTACCCACGCTAGCTCACATGTTTACAGTGGTTTCAAATGGTATATAAAAGCGACAGCATCTAGCTTTATGGATTAGGTTAATTAAGTTAAGCAATCAGGAAGCGGAACAAATGGCATCTAAACAAAAAAAAAGTAAGACACAGGTTCATACAGGTGTTTATACACACACACACACACACACACACACACACACACACGCACCTACCCAGCATAAGTGTGCCATTTCTGCAGACATGCCCATTGCCTTTAGTTACATCACTGGGGCACATTTAAATGTGGAACTAGCTAATTACAGTTAAACAGCTTTCTCCGTGACTAATAAACTAGTACACTGAGATTTGTGTAAGTCTAGGCTGCTATAGTAAAGAGTGCTTTCCAGATGCATAGTTCATTGAGGTTTATCCCAGCCGGTTATTACATACAGTTCTTTGCATATGTTGACAATTTAGAAAAGCTATCTCGGCATGTAACTTTTGAACAAGGTGATAAAACCAAGAGGCATTCTGTCTGACTACTTTCGAGGTTCTCAGTCCGACTGTTGTCTGGATTAGTGCTGGTTTCCAGGTACAGGAATTGCTGAGAATTCAAAGTGAATTTCCAGGTAGTTTCTGCAAATATTAGTCATATATGTCTAGTGTTTAGGTGTGTCTTAGTTTTTATGGCTCCTTATAATTTTATATTGACATATGTTCTCTCAAAATTAACCATCTATGATTATCAGTTACTTCTTTTCGAAGAATTGCTCTTTAATATACCAGCTATAAACTAGGTATAGAGTTGACATAACTTGAATAATCAACCTTAACAAATTAAGCTTTGTCATTGGGTAATCCACACTCTACTTTATGAGAGAAGGACTTATTTTTTTTATATATATACAAGCCATTGTTAGAGTGTTATTGAGTAAAGTCTATACTGACTCTGCTTTTAGGGGTGTGACCATTTCTTTACAATAATAAATGATACTTGGACTGATAAACAGCAGATCCTGAATGCCTCTTAAATCAAAAAAGAAGATAAAATAATGTCCAGTAGAGGGGCCAGTCCATGGTGTGGTGGTTAAGGCGGCTAGAAGCCACAGGGCTAACTGCACGGTTGGAGTCTCAGTGTCATGAGAAACATATTGGACGCCCATGTATGCAATCCCCAGATCCCAAAAGCATGGAGACATGGAAGAGGAGTTTCAGAGTGACCGTTCCCCATGGGAGGGGGGTTCCGCACTTTCCTTCTCTGCCTCCCTCTGGTGAGCACATGTATCCCCTTGGAATGTGTGTGTATGGGGGGGGGGGGTGCATGTTGATAATGTGTTAGCTCCTAAATCTTTTTTTTTTGAGAGAGATATTTTTGCTACTGGGCACACGCGCTTGCCGGAGAGACAAAGAGATAGAAAGTGAGACATCACCCTCCAGGGGGAATGGCCATGTTGTAATCCCTTCTCCTCTACTCTCCTCTCAGGATTTGGGGCACACATACATGCACCTGGCATGAGTTTCAAGCTGCTGGTTCTGGGGACTTGAACCACAGTCAAGTATGTGAGAGTCCAGCACCTTAACCATTATGCCACATGCTGGCCCCGGCTCCTACATCTTAATAACTACGAGATTGTGATACTTATTTCTTAATAATTATAAGACTGTACTTGATTGTATATGCTTATTAAGTGACTGGATCTAAGATTATTTAAAATGTACCTGAAAGGCTCCTATATGCATGGATAGACAGATCATTTTAAAATCAAGTACTATCGAGCCCTTCTTCAAGAGAAAGCCTGCTCAATGGCGCCTGAGATCTAGACATTCTGGGAGAAAGGAAGATGTCCCACTCCTAACTGGGCCTCCAGCATACAAAACCCACGTGAACAGCCCTTCTTCAAGAGAAAGCCTGCTCAATGGCGCCTGAGATCTAGACATTCTGGGAGAAAGGAAGATGTCCCACTCCTAACTGGGCCTCCAGCATACAAAACCCACGTGGTAGGAAAACCACTTTCATATCTCCTGTCTCTGAATCAATCTTTGTCTCTCTCTACCTCTCACTCTCTCTCTCTCTCTCTCTCTCTGTCTGTCTGTCTTTTTTTTTTTTTAATTTTTGCTTTTTAGAATTTTTTAAGGTGAGGCTTCTTACAGGGCCCTTTGGCCCCTCCCTCCTAGGCCTCTGTTTTGTTAATAATCCCCTCTGCTCCTCCCAGAACAGCCCTTCTTCAAGAGAAAGCCTGCTCAATGGCGCCTGAGATCTAGACATTCTGGGAGAAAGGAAGATGTCCCACTCCTAACTGGGCCTCCAGCATACAAAACCCACGTGGTAGGAAAACCACTTTCATATCTCCTGTCTCTGAATCAATCTTTGTCTCTCTCTACCTCTCACTCTCTCTCTCTCTCTCTCTCTCTGTCTGTCTGTCTTTTTTTTTTTTTTAATTTTTGCTTTTTAGAATTTTTTAAGGTGAGGCTTCTTACAGGGCCCTTTGGCCCCTCCCTCCTAGGCCTCTGTTTTGTTAATAATCCCCTCTGCTCCTCCCAGAACAGCCCTTCTTCAAGAGAAAGCCTGCTCAATGGCGCCTGAGATCTAGACATCTAGCACGCCGCGCGGTTTTCTAATTTTTGATTTTTATTGAAATTTTTTTAATATTAATTTTTCTTTTTTAGATTTATTCCAAAGCTTTTCTCTTTTTTTTCTCTGTTTCTTGTCTGTTTTTTTTTGTTGTTGTTGTTGGTATTGTTTCCCTCTCTCTGCTTCCTTTTCTGCACACTTCCCAACCCTCATATTAAACTTCAAAAGTTTGGGAAGAAACCAACCATCCACCAGATGACTAGAAATCACTGCAGGACCACAAGAAATATGGAGAAGCAGGAAAATGCCCCTCCTCCAATTGAAACGGATAGCTCCTCTTCATCCACACACAGTTCAAGGGAATTCATGGAAATGTCTGATAAACAATTCAGATCATTCATAATGGCAAAGCTAACAGAGATCGAAGAGAAGAGAGACAAGGAAATGCTGAAGGGGAAGGAGAAAGGAGTTGAAGAGTTCTAGGAGGTGAGGAAATTCATGCAAGATCTAAAAGAGGAGTTTCACACTTTACAAAAGAATCAGATGGAGCTGTTAGAGATGAAGGCTATAATACAAGAAGTCAAAATCTCCCTTGAAAGTATTAAAAGCAGACTAGATCATTCAGAAAATGGAATCTCTAATGTAGAAGAGAAAATGGCTGGCCTAGAAAGGTCCACCATAAAGACTGAGAAAATGGCCCAAAACTTTGAGAATAATATGCAAGAAGTACTAGATACAATTAAACGTCCAGGGGCGGCAGGCGGGGGCTCCGCTCCGCGTGCCGGCGCGTGGGGGTGGGGAGGCGGGCGCGGGGGCTCCAATCCACGTGCTGGGGTGCGGGGTCAGGGCGCGGGGGCTCCGCTCCACGTGCCCTGTCTGGAGGTCCGGCCCGACGGGCTCTGCCCCACATGCTGTGGCCGGGGCTCTGTCCTGTGTGCCATGGCCGGGGTCTGCCCCGCGTGCCTTGGCCGGGGTCTGCCCCGTGTGCCGTGGCCGGGGCTCTGCTCCGCGTGCCGTGGCCGGGGCTCTGACCCCGCGTGCCTTGGCCGGGGTCTGTCCCGCGTGCCGTGGCCGGGGCTCTGACCCCGCGTGCCGTGGCCGGGGTTCTGCCCCCGCGTGCCGTGGCCGGGGTTCTGCCCCCGCGTGCCGTGGCCGGGGCCTGCCCCCGCGTGCGGTGGCCGGGGCCCTGTCCCGCGTGCCGTGGCCGTGGTCCTGTCCCCACGTGCCTTGGCCGGGGTCTGCCCCGTGTGCCGTGGCCGGGGTCTGCCCCCTCGGGCCGTGGCCAGGTTCTGCCCCACGTGCCGTGGCCGTGGTCCTGTCCCCGCGTGCCGTGGCCGGGGTCCTGTCCCCGCGTGCCGTGGCCGGGGGTCTGCCCCCTCGTGCCGTGGCCGGGGTTCTGCCCCGCGTGCCGTGGCCGGGGCCTGCCCCCGCGTGCCGTGGCCGGGGCCTGCCCCCGCGTGCCGTGGCCGTGGTCCTGTCCCCGCGTGCCGTGGCCGGGGTCTGCCCCGTGTGCCATGGCCGGGGTTCTGCCCCGCATGCATCGGCCCGGGCCCTGTCCCGCGTGCCGTGGCCGGGGCTCTGCCCCGCGTGCCGTGGCCGGGGCCCTGTCCCACGTGCCGTGGCCAGGGTCTGCCCCCACGTGCCGTGGCCGGGGCTCTGCTCCGCATGCCCTATCCGGAGGTCCGGCCTGACCGGGGCTCTGCCCCGCGTGCCGTGGCCGGGCTCTGCCGCGCGTGCCGTGGCCGGGCTCTGCCACACGTGCCGTGGCCGGGACTCTGCCCCACGTGCCGTGGCCGGGACTCTGCCCCCACGTGCCGTGGCCGGGACTCTGCCCCGTGTGCCGTGGCCGGGGTCCTGCCCCGCGTGCCGTGGCTGGGACTCTGCCCCGCGTGCCGTAGCCGGGACTCTGCCCCCGCGTGCCGTGGCCGGGGCTCTGCCCCCGCGTGCCGTGGCCGGGACTCTGCCCCCGCGTGCCGTGGCCGGGGCCTGCCCCCGCGTGCCGTGGCCGGGGCCCTGTCCCGCGTGCCGTGGCCGTGGTCCTGTCCCCACGTGCCGTGGCCGGGGTCTGCCCCGTGTGCCGTGGCCGGGGTCTGCCCCCTCGTGCCGTGGCCGGGTTCTGCCCCACGTACCGTGGCCGGGGCCCTGTCCCGCGTGCCGTGGCCGGGGTTCTGCCCCGCATGCATTGGCCCGGGCCCTGTCCCGCGTGCCGTGGCCGGGGCTCTGCCCCGCGTGCCGTGGCCGGGGCCCTGTCCCACGTGCTGTGGCCAGGGTCTGCCCCCACGTGCCGTGGCCGGGGCTCTGCTCCGCATGCCCTATCCGGAGGTCCGGCCTGACCGGGGCTCTGCCCCGCGTGCCGTGGCCGGGCTCTGCCGCGCGTGCTGTGGCCCGGCTCTGCCCCGCGTGCCGTGGCCGGGACTCTGCCCCGCGTGCCGTGGCCGGGGTCCTGCCCCGCGTGCCGTGGCCGGGACTCTGCCCCGCGTGCCGTGGCCGGGACTCTGCCCCCGCGTGCCGTGGCCGGGGCTCTGCCCCGCGTGCCATGGCCGGGACTCTGCCCCCGCGTGCCGTGGCCGGGGTCTGCCCCGCGTGCCGTGGCCGGGGTCTGCCCCCGCGTGCCGTGGCCGGGACTCTGCCCCCGCGTGCCGTGGCCGGGGCTCTGCCCCGCGTGCCATGGCCTGGCTCTGCCCCGCGTGCCGTGGCCGGGGCTCTGCCCCCGCGGGCCGTGGCCGGGATCTGCCCCACATGCTGCAACCGCTGATGGCCGTCTCTGCTTTCCTGAGCCGCGTTCCTGAAACTGTGTTCCATGGAGATTCACCTACATTTGCGGGGCTGCACGAGACCCACCCTTGGTCCAGCCCTGTGTGCAGTCTACGTTTCCTATTGTTGGGAACTTTATGATCTGATAATTAGAAAAAAAAATCATGTTTATCATAAAAAATAATTAGAATAATAATAATAATGATTGGGGGAAACATAGGAAAGATATTGAATGTTGAAGCGGGAAGATTAATGTCTCTGTACTGACTGACATGCATGGCATTCCCTTTTGAAAAAGCAATGTAATACACTGTAAAGTTATATGTAATTCAATGTAATAAAAAAATAGATAATAATAAAAAAAAATGAAAAAAAAAAATCAAGTACTATCTTCCTTGGATCTCATAAAACAGTCTACATTTAATTACTAATTTATTTTTGATGCAGAAAGCTTTGAGTACGCCAAGTTAGTGCATGTTTAATCCTTCCCACCTCCCCATCCTCATCCCTTGCCACCATGATTCAAATTTTATACTAGAATCTGCCAAACTACTTGTAAGTTCCTCACACACCACCTTGTCTTCATCCCTTGCCTTTGTGCAGGCTGGTATCATGACCCGAATGTCTCTTTTCTCCCGTGTTCCCACTCCCACCACCCACCTTCACGGATCCACTCATGATCATCCCGTAAGACTCAGCAGTGGTCATATTCTCTGGCTTTCAGTGCCTCCTCTTGCCTCCTCTCTGCGTGGACTCCCACCCTCGGCGTCCTCGATTCCCCGCACACTTCTTTATCGGTGCACTTCCTGCCAGCTATTATAATCTCGTCATGGATCTGCCTCCCGCACTATTCTCTGAGCTGTGAGAGACCAGGATAGTTGGTCTCCTCAGTACTCACCCAGAGACCACTGATAGCCTTTACATAACTAGTCCCCATTGTTCTCAGTTCAGAGCGTCTGCCCTAGTTGAACTGCACCATGGACACGTATTTGAAGTCAGCATGTTTTCCTCTGTCACTAGTATGTTAACACTGACGTCACATTTCTTCCAGCTGGTGGACAGGAGTCTCCAGGACATCAGTTCTGGCTGCTCCAAAGGATGACCATGTGTTTCTCAGAGGGTCTTCTTTAAGCAGATTTCATGTATGTCACATAGCCTAATCGACCATCTGAAACCCGCCCTCCACATTTTATAAAAATCTGTTGAGCGAGGCCAGCAGGTGGCATGGTGGTTAAGGCACTAGAATTCCCACATGGCCAACTGTAGTTCAAATCCTGAACCTGTCGGTTTACTTTCTCTCTCTCCTTCTCACTCTCTCTTTCTCTGGCAAAACTCATGTGAAAAAATAATAGTAAATAAATTAAATAATTATTTAAAACAATCTATTGAAAAATTTTTGTAAATTAGAGACATGATTTACTGTACATAAATTTGTTTCATAACCCTAGTCTCAAGCTCTGTGCCTTGCACATAAGAAATACTTAGTAAATGTGTAAACAGATTATTGAAAGAATGAATGAAAAGAACCAGGGCAGTGGTAGGGACTCTGGATAGTTCAGACTTTTATAACTCTCAGAGAAGAGTCTTAATTATCTATTGGATGTCAGTAAATTACTTCAGATTAATATTATGTTAAAACTGCTATGGCATGGAATTAAATCCTTAGGTCTCTTTGAGCTCATCCACAAAAAATAGGTGTCATTATTGTGTATTTACATCTACAGTGTGGACAGACCATGCCTTATTACTGATACCAATGGTAAGCCTTTCACGAAAAGTTTACATTTCTCTTTGAGCAAAGCCCAGTGGTGAGAATAGTTTTAAAATGGAAAACCTTCCATACCCTCAACAGTTTCATTGTTAGGTGGATGCCTTCATTGTATGATACTCTCATCCCCATGGAAAATTGGCTCTTCTCAGAATTATTCTCATCTTTACTACAGACTCAGTACCCACTGAAAGTAAAGATGCTCTATAAATACCTGCTGAAAGTACCTTTGACCTAAGATGTGCGAAAAATGCAAGGCTTGAATAAAGAAATCTTACCTTATTTCCCTACAGCAAAACACAACTGTTACTACCTAGTAATTTTGTTATATTACCAAGAAAAATGTCGACGGCTTTACTGACATAGGAAGTGCTTGACTACCCATTTAATATGTGGTACTTTAGGGTATTACGTAGTCCAGTAGAAGGAAGTTTTGTGTTTTTTTTTTTTTAATTACTACAAAATAGAAAGTAATGATTAAAATAAGAGAGGTTTGTTTAACTGGCTTGTGAATTACCATATAGAATTACAGTTTTCAGAGTGTTTTGGTGAGTAAAATTGTTTTATTTGATCCTCTCAAACACTTTTAAGTTAGACCTATAATCTATGCATTGGTTTTATAAATATGAGAAAGTAAGTATATTGATACCAACGCTGTATGAGTTTTATTTTTATGCTTTTTAAAATCCACCTTGTTATAATCAGGGGAGCATGGAAAGAATCATAAATATTTATTATGCAGGGCCAGCAGATGGCATACTGGTTGGGGTGCTGAACTCCCACACGGTCAATCACAGTTTGAGTCCCAGGCCTAGTGACTTGAAACTCGCGCCGGCTATGTATGCGTATATGCCCAAAATCTCAGGAGGAGAATGAAGGAGAAGGTACTGCAGCATGGCCAACCCCCCAGGGGGTGATTTCTTACTTTCCTTCTCACTGTCTCTTTCCAGCAAGTGTGTGCATTCTGTGGAAAAAAACTTTTTTTTTCCTTTTCTTTAAATTTATTTTTTTACATAAATTCACTATACATCATTACAGCATACAAAATGAATTTTCCATCCAGAATACACTGTATATTGGCTCAATCAAGCACATCAACATACATGTTATTAACAAATAATTTTCCATTTCTTATGTCTTGTATATTTTGCTGCTTTTTTTTTTTTTTTTTTTGCCATCCTTGATTCCCTATCCCTCCCCTCTGCTGTGTCCCACCCTCCTCCCACATTGTCTCTGGTATCCATGGTTACTTTCTATGCCTTCCCCCCCCCCCATTTAATTGATTTGCTAATGAACTTAATTAGTCTAAATATTTGCAATAGTAAGCGCAGCTGATATATACCTATACATGAACCCAAGTCTGACTTTAGGCATAAACCTCAGTGAATAGAAAGAACATACTATAAAGTAGTACCTAGCTGGGGCTGTATACCTTACTGCTGTCATCACATATACATTTTTTTTTTTAATTTCAATAAGAACAGTTTTAGTGTTTTATTTTTTTCTCCTGAAACTTTTTTTTTAATTAATTTACATTCATTCCCTGAGCTTCATCACAACATATGAAATGTGGTTTCCCATCTAGAATAAACTGACTAGTGGCTTAATCATGCATGTTATCATCAATAAAATTCCATTTCTACTTTCATATATATGTATATATATGAAAACATATATATATATATAAACATATATATATATATATATGTTTTTTACCCCATGTCTGACCCTGTGCCCTTTCCCACTCTCTTATTACACTATCTCTGCTGTCTACAGTTGTCTTCAATTCCTTTTCCCCCAACATTTTGTTGATCACACAATATCATAAGTAATCTAACTACTTTCAATAGCAAGTTCAGCTGATAATTTCAAGAAAAGCAGTTTTGAGCTGGTAAGGATATTTCCTTGAAACTTAAAGCCTAGAAACAGGTTAGTATTCTGTTCAAATAGTAGGTTCATGAACCTATTGACAGCTCAAGACAGGACAAAAATCCTTAAAACCGGACAACAAAGCTTAGAAGAAAAGCAGCAATATTTTAGTCAAGTCACAGAATGCTGTTTCCTCAGTTCAGTCTCATGTACTTAATCTTTCTTCTGTTGTGATTCGATCTTCCAGATTGAATTCTGGGATATAATATTCAACTCCAGACTTTGTCCCTACAATTAAGTTGCCCATTTTCTTAGTTTTTGAACTCTGATTTCTGTGTGTCTGCATTTAATTTTACTGATATAGCACTCCCTTAAGAACTTCTTGGAGATCTGGTCTGGTACTGGTAAATTCTTTCAGGTTTTGTTTATCTGGGAATGTTCGTGTCTTTTCTTCCCAAATGAACGATAATCTTGCTGGGTACAGTATTCTCGGTTGGAATTTTTTTTCCCTTAACACTTTGAATATATTTTCCCATTCTTTCCTCGCTTGCGTTATTTTCGATGAGAGGTCTACTGTTAGTCTGTTGGGATACCCTTTGTAGGTAACTTGCCATTTTTCTCTTGCTGATCTTAATATCTTGTCTTTGTCTGTGGTTTTGATCAATCTGGCTATAATGTGTCTTGGAGAAGATCTTCTTGGGTTGATTCTATTTGGGGTCCTCTGTATTTCTTGGGGCTGAATCTTTGAGTGCCTCTCTAGGTTTGGAAAGTTTTCTTGCACGATCTCATGGAATAGATTATCAATACCCTTATGAGTCTCTTCGCCTTCTGGGATGCCTATTATCCGGATATTTGGACATTTGATGGTATCTAGTATTTCTCGTATATTATTCTCAAATTTTTGGGCCATTTTCTCAGTCTTCATGGTGGATTTTTCTAGGCCAGCAATTTTCTCTTCTACATCTGAGATTCTATTTTCTGTATGATCTAGTCTGCTTTTAATATTTGCAAGGGAGATTTTGACTTCCTGTATTATAGCCTTCATCTCTAACAGTTCCATCTGCTTCTTTTGTAAAGTGTGAAATTCCTCTTTTAGATCTTGCATGAATTTCCTCACCTCCTGGAACTCTTCAACTCCTTTCTCCTTCCTCTTCAGCAGTTCATTGTCTCTCTTCTCTTCCATCTCTGTTAGCTTTGCCATTATGAATGTTCTGAATTCTTTATCAGACATTTCCATGATTTCCATTGAACTGTGTGTGGGTGAAGAGGAGTTATCTTTTTCCCTTGGAGGAGAGATACTTTCCTGTTTTCCCATATTTCTTATGGTCCTGCAGCAATTTCTAGTCATCTGGTGGATGGTCGGTTTCTTCCCAAACTTGGAAGTTCAATCACATGAGTTTTGTGTGCTGGAGGCCAAATTATCAGTGGAAATCTTCATTTTTCTGTTTTCCCCAAAATGGCTAGTTCACAGGAGCCATGAAGGTGTGTCTTCAAGAAGGGGAAAAAAACTTTATAAAAAATTGTATTTTATGCTTGCGGCGAGCAGGTAGCATGGTGGTTAAGGCTCAGGATTCTGACCACGGTTCAAGTCCTGGACCCAGTGGCTTAAAAATCACACCAGGCATGTGTACATGCATGCCCAAAATCCCAAGAGGAAAATAGAAGAGAAGGGATTGCAGCATGGTCATCCCCCTAGGGGATTTCTCATTTTCCCTCTCTCTGTCTCTTTCTGTCTCTCTCCAACAAACACATGTGCACTGTGGCAGAAAAAAAAAAAAAAACACTAAAAAAAAATTTTTTTAAAGTGTGTGTGTGTGTGTGTGTATATATATATATATATACATACACATACATACATACATACATATACATGCTTAGTGTGACTGGAGTTTCCATTGGAAAAGACTTGAGACAAAACTAAGGAAGGCATATAATACAAATGCAAATGAAAAAGATGGTATTACAATCTTTTCTGATTTCTTCTTCATCTATAGTTGTTATGGTGGTTGCTACATAAATCTGACTTAACAAGACCTCTTATAAAAGAATGAAACACGTGGTATGCCTTTTTATAAGCCATGGTGCAGAGTTCAGTATAGAAATGACAGTTTTATAATTGGTGTTATAAATATGACTTAAGAGTTAAATGGTCTTGCTTAGACAGTATTTTCTGGTAAATTGATTCATAACTTCTTTATAAGTGTTTATTTCTTTGTATATATGAACCATAGGTACTGTATCTGGAATGAAACATTAGCTAGTAATGAAAAACATGAGGCTTCTCCTTCGTTTACAATATTATAGAGGATACAAACATGTTAAAAAGCATGTTAAAAGTAACATTGACAAAATGTTAACAAATTGAATCTACAAGTACATCATGACTAGAATTTCTTCCAGGAACACATGGTTGGTTTGATGTTAGAAAACCAATCAGTGTAATTTACCACATCAGCAGATTAAATAAGAAAAACCATACGTCCATCTCAATAGATGCAGAAAATGTATTTTACAAAATTCAACATCCAGTCATGATTTGAAAAAGAAAACTATGAATAGAAAAGAACTTCCTTAACCTGAAAAAAGATCATCTAAAAAAACCTACAACTAACATCATACTTAATATTGAAAGACTGAATACATTTTCTGTAAAATTGGAAACAAAACAAGAAGAACTTTCATCATTCTATTCAGCATCATTCTGGGTGGTTCTAACCAGTGCAGAAAGGCAAGGGAGTGTGGGAGGGACCCTGTCTGTATTCAGAGAGAAAATCCAAAAAAATTTATTAAAATCCCAAATTTACTAAAAACCCTAAAGAAACTACTAAAACTGGTAAATTGATTTAGAAAGATCACAAGATACCAGATTAGTATACAAAAGGCACAACCTTCTTCACACATAGAGATTCTTATTAAGCTTTACTGTATTATTAATAATTATGTAATTTCTAGAAACAAATGTGCTGTATCACTTTGAATTTTGTTCAAAAAAAGCACTTTCCTTTAAAAATCCCAATTACTATTGGGTTGTTGGAAAAGTCATGACATACTTTTCTTTGTTTTTCTATGCAAAAATGCGTCATGACTTTTCTGACAAGCCGATATTTGTACTAGCTTCAAAAATATCCTTGTAGTGTTGGCCCAGGATAGACATATGTCAATGAAATAAAATATAGAGTCCAGAAATAAACACACATACATATGGTCACTTGATTTTAGACAAGGGTTTAAATGCAGATAATGCAATGGTTATGTTGCTGGACTCCCACATAGTCTACTGTAGTTTAAGTCTCATCTGAGTCTTAAAACTCATGCTAGGCTCATGTGTGTGTGTGTGTGTCCAAGATCCCAAGAGGAAAATGGAGAAGGAATTGTGGTGTGGCCATCCCCCCTAGGGGGAGATTTCTTGTTTTCTGTCTCTCTGTCTGTCTAATAATAATAGTAAAATAAATAAATGCAATTCAATGGAGAAAGGATAGTTTTTCATCAAATGATGTTAGAACAAATGGACATACTTATGCAAAAAATGAAAAACCAACTTTCACGTTTTATTTATAAATAACTCACAATTGATTAAAACCCTAAATATAAAATGTAAAATACAAAATATAAAGCTTTAGGAAGAAAACGTAAGAGAAAATCTTTGTGAACTTGGATTAGATTAAGATTTTTTAGCTATAGCATATAATGCATAATCCAGAAAATAAAAACTTAATAAACTGGACATTATCAAAGCTAAAAACCAGACTGGCTCTATAGTCTAGTGGTTAAAGGAGCTAGATCCCACATGTCTGACTGTAGCTCGAATGCCAGTGCTAGCATCTTGAAAAATCACCCTGGGCGTCTGTGTGTGCATGCCCAAATCCCAAAAGACTGCAGTGTGACCCTGCCACATTGAGAAATGCTTCCGCCTGCTCTCCCCGCCTCCCACCCCTCTCTGGCAAGTACACATACCTACTGGCAAAAGCAAAAAAAACAAAACAAAACAAAAAAACTTCTACTCAAAACACACCATTTTTGAGAGGTTTTTGCTATAGGGCACATGCGCTCACCAGACAGAGAGACAGAAAGCGAGAAATCACCCCCCAGGGGGATGGCCACGCTGCAATCCCTTCTCCTCTGTTCTCCTCTCGGGATCTTGGGCACACACGTGCACACACCCGGCGTGAGTTTTAAGCCACCGGGTCCGGGACGCGAACTGCGGTCGGCTACGTGGGAGTCCAGCGACATAGCCATTATGCTAACTGCTGGTCCCCCAACACACCGTTTTTAAAAAGTAAAAAAACAAGCTATAGATTGGGATAATGTAATTAAAAATCACATATCTGATAAAGGACATTTATGCAAAATATGTAAATAACTTTAAATCCAATCATAACCCAGTAGAGAAATGAGCAAAATATTTGAATAGGCACTTTACTAAACCTACATAGATGACAAATATGAAATGAAAATTTACTTAACATCATTAATGAAACCCCCCTCAGATGGGCTTAAACAATAAAAGTATTGGATCTCATGGGAAATTCCATAGAGAGAGTGACATTAAGCAATTGAAACCTTTAATAAAGTTATCAGTGATATTGTTACTTTGGGGGATTTTAAAGGAGAGTCTCACCTGTTACCAAGGCAGACAGGCCTCCTCCCTGGCCATGAGATAATGCAGCCCCAGCCAAGCTCTATGCACCACTCTTATGTCCTGACCAGCGAGAACATTTCTGTCCCAGCGTTCCAAGATGAGATCCAAAAACTCACTCTTATTGGTCTTCCCAGGTGTTCACATGATTTAGCAGTGACTATGGCCAGGAAATAGATTTAGATCTACTTACTGTAAATCTGAGCCACATGCTCAAACTCTTGAGCCGAGAGTACTGTCAACTTCCTCCAAACTCAAGGGCTTTAATGGAGGTAGAGTGACTTCACAAACTTAAGTAAGTAGAAATTTCCAAAAGAAGGAGGGGTGGATGACGGTGAATCAGGCCTAGGGCCCACCATGCTCTATCATTAAATCCTCGAAGATGCTAAACTTGGATTGAAGTCATGCTTAACAACCCTTCATATCTCAGCCTTGTCGTCCCTCAGAAAAGAAAAAGACATTTATAAAGAGAAGACTAAGAACGAAAATTGAGAGCCTGTATGAAGCTGTCTTTGCCAGTGTTTCCATATATGTAACTCTGACAGTCATGTAATGTGATCCTTGTTCCTTTTTGCTTTGAAACATAATCGAAGAAATGACTCTAAAAAAGATAGCAATGAGTTGTTAGAAGTAAGGAAGTTAGTGTTTAAAAATACTGTAGAGGACCAGCAGATGGCATAATGGTTAGGTCACTGGACTCCCACATAGTTGACCACAGTTTGAGTCCTGGACCCAGTGGCTTAAAAGTTATGCCAGGTATATATGTGTGTGTACCCAAAATCCCAGAGGAGAATGGAGGAAGGGATTGTGGTGTGGCCATACCCCCGAGTGGGGGGGGGGGGGTGATTTCTCACTTTCTGTCTGTCTCTCCAGTGAACACACACACTCTATACCAAAAATCTCTCTTAAAAAATAAATAAATAAAAATACAATAGATTTGAAAATTTTCCTCCCAGCAGCCTTACCAGTTATGCACTCTGCAAGAAGTACAATGTCACGTGCCCCTAATGCTCTTTTCTGGCCTTTTCTTTGGTCAGGACGTGCTGATGGAGCTCTTGGAGCAGTGCGCAGATGGACTCTGGAAAGCAGAGCGTTATGAGCTGATTGCTGACATCTACAAACTCATCATCCCCATTTATGAGAAGCGCAGGGATTTTGAGGTATCTGAGCAGCTCTTTGTTTTTTCCTAGTAGAGAGAACAATAGTATGACATATCCCCAGACCTACTTATATGCAAAGAGGACAAACAGGCTATGGGTCAGTGATGAGCAGGTGGTCTCTGGGGCCCCACGTTAGGGGTGAATGTGGCCTCTCATCACATCCACAAAGGGTCATCAACCATCACTCATCACTTAGGACCCACCTCTCTGCAGACCTCCACATCTTAACTTAGAAGGATTGCCACTCTGGCATCCACTTTTGAAAGGTTGCCATGAGCAGGATTTTGTAGTTACCAAAGCACCCTTTTCTTTAGGATGTTTTCTTGGTGTACCTGTGTGGGAAAACAGTGTCCCTTCTATCCTGGGCTGGGAGATCACCACATTTCTCTCACCATATCAAATGGAATAGCAAAAGCAAAGGCTGAAAATAGCATCAGGTCCACCTCCAACATCTCATGTTAAGTTGAAAACAGAATTTGTTTATTGTAATGTGAAGATGCAATAGGTCTTCATAGGCTGGTTGGTCCTTTGGTTGGAAACAGTGCAGTGCAATTCATAAATGAGCACTACAAGTTACACAATCAAAATACAGTTTTGAATTATTTTTAACTCAAGTTCAAGGAATTTCCACCTACACATTTAATTGTTATTTTTAAATTGATTCTACTCTTTGCAAGTGGGAAGAAATGGGTTTTGTTCTTCTTTCCAGAGGCTGGCCCATCTATATGACACGCTGCACCGAGCTTACAGCAAAGTGACTGAGGTCATGCTCTCCGGCCGCAGGCTCCTGGGGACCTACTTCCGCGTAGCCTTCTTTGGGCAGGTGAGCCTCTTCTCTATGTGATAGGCTGTGCCAAGTCCTTTTTTTTTTCTTTTTTAAACTCTTAAAATTATATCTTGTAAATTTTCCGGTTTCTGTAAATGCTAATTTGATGAATTTGTCATGTTTAGCATGATTCTTACCCTCCTCAGTAAACTTTCTGCTTTTCTTTTTTTTCTTCCTCTCTTTTCTTTGTTACTTTCTTAAGGCAGCGGTAAGTTCTTCCTCCATAAGACATTCTTAGTGGCATCATTGGTACTTCAGTGCGATTTGCAAGTTTCCTTTTCAAGTCTGTATGTATATCTGTCTAGTCATTACAAACGCAACAAAAAAATTAACATGTTATTCCATTTACAGAAATAAATCACCTATTTCCTTGTACATCTATATTGCATGTTTTAAACCAAAATTAAGACTTTTTGGTTTCGTTTCTGCCTATGCATCTTTATCTTTTGTAATATTATATCTCCACAAGTATATTTACCGTTGTAATACTTCAGAAGCCCTACAAGAAAGGGCTTATTTAAATTTAACTTAAATTTTAACTTTCAAATCTCTAACATTATTAAATGGTATAAATTATAATCCATATATTCAGGGTATGTGTTTTTTTATGAGCATTATATAACCTTCAATTTATTCTGTTATTGTCTCTTATAACTTTATAGCAATACCAGTTTACAGACAGTGAAACAGATGTGGAGGTAATTACAGTAAATGCTTGAAAAGCAAGTAATGTAGTAAAATTACATCTACACTAGTTTGATGTGGGTGTTTTTTTGTTTCATGTTAGTTTGTTTTTGTTTTTGTTTTTTACATCTATGTTTTTTGCACCATTTTCTCTCATTTATTTTAGATAAGAAACTTATTAAAAATTTATTTCCAATATTAACGCCAATCTGGGCTTTTAAAATTTCAACCTTTTTCACTTCCCATGCAATTCTAATCCTTACTGTTGTAGTCAAACATGATTGGTGCTAAATACAGATGGTGGGTGGTGATAATGAAAATATCTTCTGATATTTGTAGGTCTTTAATATTTTTTCTCATCAATAAAGCAATTTAAAATTTATACAAACTTTTTGCTAAACCTACTCCAGAACAGAATACCTCAATTTATACCATAAAATCCTGTGTAACTGGGGTGATCAGGAGAAGGCATGGAATTGCATTGTGAAGCCCAATCATTTTTCAGTGAGCTCTGCTTCTTGGGAATGTGAAACAGGCTGGACTCCTCATTAGACTTCACTGAGAGAACGCAGTCTTGAATCCCAGATCTTCCATTTCACTCAGTACTTAATGACAGCATTCTTGAATAAATTTGGAATTGTGTGTTTTTTCTTTATCTCTGTACTCAGACTTCACAATATCATTTTCCTTCCTATTCAGAAAGCCTGTTTAAATAGGATTTTAGAGTCATTCCTTTTTTTTCTTTTTAACCCTTATAACAAAGGACCCTTCCTAGATAATAAGCTTTGGGCTTATGTTCAGGGCTAGCTCTAATTGTGCTTTATGTCACAGGGATTCTTTGAAGATGAAGATGGAAAGGAGTATATTTACAAGGAACCCAAACTCACGCCTCTGTCAGAAATTTCCCAGAGACTCCTTAAACTTTACTCAGATAAATTTGGTTCTGAAAATGTTAAAATGATACAGGATTCTGGCAAGGTATGAACCAATTTGGATAAATTTCATAGCAATGTAATATTGTTTTGATTATGTGTGATTGATTATGTATTATATATTATACATGTAACATATTATAAATTGGTAAATAAGTAGCAGAAAAAGGCAGGAAAAAATTAAGGGTGGTTGGTGTTGAGTGGCAAGTGTATTTTTTTTCATCTTAATATCTCTGTGCTTTTCATTACGTGTTTGACATGAAGCTGCTGTGACCTGCTCAGCAGAATGAGCTTTTCTGAGTGAGGGTGCTGGATTAGAAATAAACATAACAATAAACATACAAAGTATAGAAAAGAGAGAATTGGGTGAGCCTGACTTTTCTGATGGAGGTAGCTGTGACCCCAAACTGGTCCCAGGTTTATTCTTTTAAAGCTCAAAAAAAAGGGGGGAGGGAGAGGAAATGGATTGTAAATCCAATTTTGGGGGGATGTTAATCAGTTGAAGATAGTAAGATAACTGGTGCCACGTAGTTCCTCTGATCTTTTGGGGCCCGTTCTCATTAAACACATGCGACTTCCTTTAGACCAATACTACTCTGCAGTTTAAATAACAACAGGTAGCTAGCGTATTCACATGCAAATTGCCCTCATCCACATGTAAATGACAGGTCACAGAATCATGTTTCTGCATGTGTCTAAAGGTCACCATGTTTGCTCAGATTGGCCACTCTCTACATATTCCCCATTTTCTTTTTCTCATTTGAGTCTGTGGAGCTGGATGGCTGCCGCACAGAGCTCTTACCAGGTGATTCTGCAGACTAGTAGAAAATATTTTGAGTAGGGGTTGGTTAGTTTTTGGACAAGGGAATGCTAGGACTGAACAGAGTCTGGGGGAAGCTCTGAAGACTCACAGAATATCCCAAGGGGAAGCCACAGGTGGGAACTGTGGAAGGCAAAAAGGAACTTTTGGTAAAAATTGCTTAATAAATTTATAAGTGTCCTGACAAAGTGTAATATAATTAACCACTGTCTTTTTTTTTTTTTTTTTTAAACGGGTAAAAGCTACTCTGCTAGAGGTATTAGCATTTTCAAAGGTCAATTGTTACATCAAAATTTGTCTTGTGTCTGGTTAGAGTGTAGACTTCGAAATGGTTTGTGTTAAGGGGAAATAAAATCTTGATATAGCTTACTAGACTAGGCCCCTGTTATACAGTGATAAACTACCTGTCCCTCAGTCCTGACCTGGAAACCTTTTTCAGCATCTCAAGTATATAATGTTAATCTGCCGATATGTCTGGAGTGTATATCCAATTTGTGCACCAGTGTCAGTATGCTCCCCTGTTACAGTCAACATTTCAAATGTGATGGGTATTCCATGTTATGAATTCCTATTTGCCTGCTCTTCTGCTTCCTCAGACCAATTAGACTTCCACAAAGGATAATCTCCTCCAGACAAGTGTGCCTTGTCTAACACTTGCCAATCATTGGGGGTAAACGCAGATTGAGTAGCCATCTCTAGTACTGCAATTGTATATGGTGCCTCAGGACCATGTTGTGTGCAAGCCGTTTTTAATTCTCTAGAGTTTTAAAGGATATTGGCTCATGCTGATGCTGATTTTGTCCTGGGTTGTCAGGGTTGGGAGCCTCTATAACTGGGCATAATTTAAATCCCAAAATGTCCTGTCCTATTATGTGCTGCATTGCAAAGTTCTCTGGAGGGGGGTAAAGTGGGAGTTGTTCTTTCTGTCCTAGGGCCATTTGATATGCAAGTAGGTTTTGACAGGGAAGCAGCAGCAGGAAGTGCTAGGCCAAAGGGCAGCATATCCATTCTCCTCCAGCTCTGCAACTACTTTGGAAGCTGCAATCTTCAGTCTAACTTTATTACCAGGTCTTACCTCTCTATCCTTTAGTTACAGACTCTGATTTTTTAGGTAGTGGGGAGGTATAACCCTCCGGGGTGTTTCTAGTTACTTGGCAAGCTCCAGGTTCTTCCAGAGGGTTTTGTCTTAAGCACTCTTTAATTAAATTCCACAGGGAGAAGGAAAAAACAGGAATCTTTCTAGGACTCTATGCTGTATATCATTCCCTGATTTGTTCTCCAACCTTGTCCCAGGTCTCTTCATAAATTGTTCCTTGCTCTGAGAACCAAGGGCATGTTTCCTGCACAAAATTCAGGAACTGCTCTGACTGCTTGATACTAGTTTTACTTCCCCTAGTTCTTAACATATCAAACAACATTTGGACATACATATCTCCGTCTTAAAACAATTGTGTCCCCATGTTTATACAGGACAATAATTGAATCCATTCCTTCTCTTGCTTTATTATCTCCTTATTTTAGTCTATATCTCCTTCTACTCTGTTATCTCTTCTACTCTGTTATCTCCTTCTTTTACTGTTATCTGCTTTTACTCTGTTTTCTCTTGCTTTTACTCTTATTGGTTCCTTACCTTACTCAATTATCTTTGGCCTCCAGGAGTATCCACTCTCTGTAGTCTGACTCTGTAGTTCCCCATACTCAGGCCACACTTTGCTGGATCCACTTGGCAGAATGCATTTTTCTGAGGGGATGGGGAGTGTTGTGCATTAGAAATAAACATAAAATAAACACATAAAGACATACAAGTATAGAAAAGCAAGGATCGGGTGGGCCCAACTTCTCTGATGGAGATAATCATGACCCCAAACTGGTCCCAGGTTTATTCTTTTAAAGGACAGAAAATGGAGAAGAGGAAATGGATTGCAAAGCCGGTTGTTTTGGGATGTTAATCGACTGAAGATGATAACTGACTCCATGTAGTTACTCTGATCTCTTGGAGTCAGTTCTGATTAAACACCTGTGACTTCCTTAAGACCTATACAGCTCTACAGTTTCAATAACAATGGGCAGTTAGTGTATTCACATGCAAATTGCCCTCATCACCCTGCAAATGACAGCTCATGGAACTGTTATTTTTTTTTTTGAGAGAGAGATTTTTGCTATAGGGCGTTTGCTCTTGCCAGAAAGACAGAGAGAGAAAGAGAGACAGAAAGTGAGAAATCACCCCCAGGGGGGATGTCCATGCCGCAATCCCTTCTCCTCCATCTTCCTCTCTGGATCTTGGGCACGCACGCACACGTGCTCAGAGTGAGTTTAAGCCACCAGGTCTGGGACTTGAACCATAGTCGACTACATGGGAGTTCACCGACATAGCCATTATGCTAACTGCTGGTCCCATGGAACTGTGTTAATGCATGTGTCTAAAGGTTACCATGTTTGCTCAGATTGGCCGCTCTCCACATGAAGCTAATCTTTACTGAATCATTTTAAAAATTTCTTTATAAAATAATTAACATCTAAAGGGATATGCTATTTTTATTATAGATGTTGACAAACTAGAGATCATTGCCAAAGTTATGTTTCCTGGTGTACCTTTCCTGCACATGACGGTATCTGGTATGTGACTGGACAGTGACTGGATGGACAGACTAGGCACTGATCTCACAAGCACACACACCTGCAGCAAGGTGACTGACTTCCTGTTTACAGAGGCTGTCCACCAGTGTGTTCTCAGGGAGGCCCTTTCTGAACCCACACTTTTTCCCCTGAACTGGGAAATATGTGTCCCATTCCCTTTAGAGCATCTCTAGAAAGTCAAGTATCCCTCTGCTCCCTAAACTTCAGCCCAAGGTAGAGCTCCTGTTCTTTGTGTTGATAATAGCCTTTCTCCTCAGCTGTACAAGACCTGCCTTTGTCTAAGGACATAATTTTGGAGTGATCCCTAGATCCATTTCTTTCCTGCCCTCTCCTGTGAAGTCCTCAGTGTCTGGAATCTGTTTCCATGGAGTCCTTCATTTCCTCTGGAGAAGAATCCCCAGTCTTCTGCCCATGTGGGTTGGGAGCTTGGAAGGGATAAGGAGGAAAGGGGCTCAACCTCTGCCTACTGGGTTCTGGATGGAGAGGAGAAAGGGAGAACTCCCACATCTGACCTGCAGCTTCTCACTTCCTTGCCCTTGTTCTGCCCTGTACCTTCTCTCTGCTTTCCATGGAGACTAGTGTACCCACCTCGTTTTTCCCATCTAGTTTCTCCAGAGAATGGCCTCTGCTTTCTTGTGGGGTGGGGACTAGGGAAGGGAACCTGGAGTTCAAGACTCCAGATTGAGACTTAGGGCCAGCTGCCCTGTTTTCTACCCCACTTTCCTCAGTCACCCTAGTCCTGGGGTCAACAGATGCTGGTCTTCTGTATGCTTCTGAGGGGTACACTGAAATTTGTGTTATGCTCCTCTGTGAGAACATAGGTTAGGACTTTCTCCTCTCTACTACTCAGGTGGCACACCACCTCTATGCACTGGTCTTCTAAAACCTCATTACAATCTCATCTACTGCTTTCTCAGCTAATTAATGGTTTATCCAAGGCAATATTATGCAAAAAGAATAAAATAGGAGTTTAGCAGTTTACCTAGTATCTTGTTAAAATTTTTTGCATGATTATTCATCAGTGTTATTGGTGTGTAGTTTTCTTTTCTTTATTTCTTTTTTCTTTCTTATAGCCATGTCTTGTTTTGTTATCAAGGTGATAGTGGCTTTATAAAATAAGTTTGGGACAGTTCCTTCCTTTTGAATTCTTTAGAAATAGTTTGAGGAGTCTTGGAGATTTGTAGAATTTGGAAAGTTTTGTAGAATTTGGAAATAAAGCCATCTGGTCCTGGACTTTCTTTGTTGAGAGACTATCAATCTTGTCACTTGTTACTGGTCTTTTCAGGCTTTCTATTTCATCCTGATTCAGCCTAGGTAACTTACACATGTCCAGAAATTTGTCCCTCTCAACAAAGTTTTCTATTTTATTGACATAGAGTCACTTGTACTATTCTCCCATGGTTTTTTTTTTTTTTTTTTTTTTTTTGTATTTCTGATATATCAGTTGTAATATTACCAGCTTCATTACTGATTTTACTATCTGGTTCCTTCCTCTGTTTTTCTTGATTCGTCAAGCTAATTAATGGTTTATCCATTTTGTTTATCCTCTCAAAAAACAACATTTTGTTGGGACCAGCAGTGAGCATAATGGCTATGTCGCTGGACTCCCACGTAGTCGACTGCAGTTTAAGTCCTGAACCCGGTGGCTTAAACTCACGCCGGGTGTGTGTGCGTGCGTGCCCAAGATCCGAAGAGGAGAATGGAGGAGAAGGGATTGCGGCATGGCCATCCCCCCTCGGGGGTGATTTCTCGCTTTCTCTCTCTCTGTCTCTCTCTGTCTTTCTGGCGAGCGCATGCGCCCTATAGCGAAAAACCTCTCAAAAAAAAAAAAAAAAAAAAAAAAGACAACCTTTTGTTTCATTGATTTTTTTTTTTTTTGTATAGTTCTTTTATCCTCTATTTCATTTATTTCGGTTCTCATATCAACTACTTCTTGTCTTCTTTTATCTTGTGGAGGGGGGATTATTGTTGCTTTTCCAGTTCCTTGAGATATGATGTTAAGTTATTTATTTTCTACCTTTTTTTTTTTCCCTTGTGAACACTAATGACTGTCAACTTCCCTCTTAAAATGCTTAAGCTGTATCCCAAAGGTTATGGAGAGTGGTGTTTTCATTATCATTGATTTTAATGATTTTTTTTTTTACCTTAATTTCTTCACTAGTTTGAAATTCATTCAGGAGTAAGTTGTTTAGTTTCCATGCTTTTGTTCATTTTCAAGGGTTCTTCCTGTGGTTGGTTTAAGTTTAATTCCATTGTGGTCAGAGAAGATGCTGGGTATAGTTTCTATACCTTTAAATTTATAGAGACTTTGTTTTGTGGCCTGTTACGTGGTCATTCTTTGAAAATATTTCATGTGGAGATGAAAAAAAGTACATATATTTGAAACAAATACAGAAAAATGTTAGCAATTTTTATGTAAGTGGCAGTATGTGGACGTTTGTTGTTTTTTTTTTTTTTTTCCAACCTTTTTACTAATGAAATGTTGGAAATTACAGTTTAGCAGGATTTGAGCATGTCCTTCAAGTAGCACTAATCTTCCATTTTACTTATTTAATTAAGGTCAACCCTAAGGATCTGGATTCCAAGTATGCCTATATCCAGGTGACTCATGTGACCCCATTCTTTGATGAAAAAGAATTGCAAGAAAGGAGAACAGAATTTGAAAGATCTCACAATATTCGCCGCTTCATGTTTGAGATGCCCTTTACCCAGACCGGAAAGAGGCAAGGCGGAGTAGAAGAACAGTGCAAACGGCGCACCATATTGACAGGTACAGTCTCCCAAGAGTCTCTTCCGTATATCAGCTCCAGAACCAAAATGAAGAATTCTCCAGAAGGGACATTATCATGGGAAAAGGGAGATGTGCAGTAGGTCTGGCTGCCTCCCTGTGGCTGATCTAGGGAGAGGGTTCCTCCCCCACCTTACTGCCAGGCAAAGGCAAAAATAATCACTGCAAAAAGCAAAGCATCCAATGGTGTTTAGAAGCTTCAAGAATTAGAAGGGCATGGGACCAGCAGTTAGTGTAATGGCTATGTCACTGGACTCCCATGTAGTCGACTGCGGTTCAAGTCCCAGACACAGTGGCTTAAACTCACGCCGGGCATGTGTGCATGCGTGCCCAAGATCCCAAGAGGAGAATGGAGGAGAAGGGATTGCGGCATGGCCATCCCTCCTGGGGGGTGATTTCTCGCTTTCTGTCTCTCTATCTCTCTCTATCTTTCTGGTGAGCGCACATACCCTATAGCAAAAACCTCTCCAAAAAAAAAAAAAAAGAAGAATTAGAAGGGCCTTTCAAGTTTAGTTAGCTTTCCCCATGCCCCTTTCAGTTTAACATTTTATCTAGTGCTTACTTTTGATTATTCATAACATTTTTCTATTTATTAATACCTGTTTATATTTTCTTCTTCCACCAGACCAGAATTTCATATCTGATGTAAGGTTGCTTACTCTTTTTAATTTTTTTTTGAGAGATTTTTGCTATAGGGCATGTGTGTTTACCAGAGAGACAGAGAAAGATAGACAGAAAGCTAGAAATCACCCCACCCCCCAATAGGATGGCCATACCACAATAATCCCTTCTCCTCTCAGAATTTTGGGCACACATGCATACGGGCCTGGCATGAGTTTTAAGCCACCGGGTCTGGGACTTGAACCACGGTCAACTACATGGGAGTCCAATAATGTAACCATTATTCCATCTGCTGGTCCCATTGCTTACTCTTTATAGAATCCGGTGAAAATGGTGGTTCTTATCTGTCCACATGCTTTTGCATACAAGCTTAAGACATTTCCAGACAAATTCTAACATCCATGTAGAACCCTGTCCCGGCCAAGGCTCCAGGTCAGGAACCCACACAGGCTTCAGCTAGTGACTGCTCGGCACTTTCAGGCTGAGTGAATTAATGGGGCATGAGGCAGGATCTCCTCCATGTCACGGCTGACAGGATCTGATAATGACTACCCAGCTTCAGCTTGAATTCCTCCAGTATCAGGAAGCTCGTTTCATTCTGAGGCCACCAGTACAGCTGATGTAGTTCTAACAGTCACTTTGACACCATTTAACCCTTGATAACCCATTCTCAGAAATGTGTTTTGCATCATTGCCCAGTTCCTTTTTATTATTATTTTTTTTAGAGTTTTTTTGTTTTGTTTTTTTTTTTCTATAAGGCACATGCAGAGAGAGAGAGACAGAAAGCGAGAAACAGAGACAGAAAGCGAGAAATCACCCCTCCAGGGGGGATAGTCACAGCGCAGTCCCTTTTCCTCCACTCTCCTCTCAGAATCTTGGGCATGCACGCACACGTGCCCGGCGTGAGTTCAAGCCACCGGGTCCAGGACTCAAACCGTGGTTGATTACGTGGGATTCCAGTGACATAACCATTACGCCAACTGCTGGTCTCCAGTTCCTAACAAGGATAGACTCATTTGGGAGTGATTTTTACCTCTTTTGAGGGAGCTCAACTCATTCATTCTTAGGTTTGTGTCAGCAACATAACCGGGATAACCTAAATAAAATGCTTCCTTGACTAAAAAAAACATTAGTGGGAGACTTGTTTAGAATACGAAAATGTAACACTTAGGCACATTTTCCAGAATGACCTTATTAAATAAAACCAGGAAAATGCCTAGAGCCTCCCTAGAAATCAGTATTGTCGAGTTTCCCCTCTAGGCAATAATGTGTCCTCCTGGGACATGATAATTGCACATCAGCGTACTAAGTGTAATGCGTTCTCGGAAGGTGCTGCATTTCAGGTGATCCTCAGCCTTCACCGGGAGCGCACGCTGTACCGGGATGAATTGTATGGTATGTACTGATCTCAGTAAAGCTGTCAGCCACAACAACGAAATACGGAGCAATATAAACATCCATAGCAGTATATTACAGGGAATTAGTTACTCTAGCTATGAGGGAAATGAGATTAAAATTTAATTAAAACAACAACAGCAACAACAACAAAAAAAAAACCTACATTCTTTTTTTAAGAATTATTTAATTTTGGGACCAGCAGTTAGTGTAATGGTTATGTTAGTGAACTCCCATGTAGTTGACCGTGGTTCAAGTCCCAAACCTGGTGACTTAAACTCACTCTGAGAGCGTGTGCATACGTGACCAAGATTCCAAGAGGAGGATGGAGGAGAAGGGATTGCGGCATGGCCATCCCCCCGGGGGGTGATTTCTCACTTTGTCTCTCTGTCTCTGTCTCTCTGGCGAGCACACGCATCCTGTAGCGAAAACCTCTCCCCCCCAAAAAAAAGAATTATTTAATTTTATGATTATTATTATTTTTTAAATTTGTTATCAGGCATGTGTGCTCACCAAAGAGAAACAGAGGAAGGGTGGATGGGAAGTGAGAAAGCAAGCTGCCAGGTCTGGGACTCAAACCATGGCCAGCCATGTTGGAGTTCAGCGCCTTAACTACCACGCCACCTACTAGTCCTAAGAGCCTACATTTTTTTTTTTTTTTAAAGCGGTTCAGATGTTTTTAGTTAAAAAACAAAAAACAAACAAACAAAGAAACAGCCTTTTCCAAGGGCGACAAAGTGAAACGAAGGTCAGAAGGAAGCTGGGCGTGGGCTTCTCACTCTTCAAACTCTCGCTCCAAATCATGGAAGTGAGGAAAGAGGCCCTCCCAAGGACTGGGAGCGACTGGCACATCAGAGGAGCTTTACTGGTAGGGTGGGTGGGGCTGTAGCCTACCACTGGTCACTGGATTGGTTTCACTGGCCTCCAAATGCTGGTCAGTTGACATGATTCTTGTGGGGGCATTAAATTAAGAAATGACACAGGGAGCCAAGGGTAGCTTAGTTGGTTGGATTCTGAATTACAATCAGGAAACAGTCTTTATCTTGTGCGACCATAATTTCATTTTTCTTGGAGCGAATTCGAAGGAAGGTCAGGTTGTTCTTTGGGTCGATTTCACGCATGGTGCTCCGTGCCTTCAGGATGAAGTTGTGCATGAGGTTGGCGTACTGTGTGGTGGTGGGTTATCCATGGTGCTCTTGATGGGAATGCCTTCTGTGTTCATCACGATGATTCCCTGTACTCCTTTCTGGCTCTGAAGAGCCTCTGCCATCTTGGACAGACCTGGGAGCTCTGTGTCGCCGACACAGCCCAGGCCCCCTGCTTTTCTCTAAAAGCCTACATTCTTAAAGAAAGTGTTTCTATGTCTATTTTTAGAATAAAAGAACTTACGTAAAGCAGAAATAATATTGTCCTCAAGATCTTTAACCTCTCCCCCATATGTAAATGTGTTATTTTTCTAATTACACCTCAGTAGCAAATTTTTATGAACAAGATAACTGCACTTGTACATAGAATCATTTTATGAAAAATACTAGTGTTTATCTGTACAACTGTGATTGTACTTTTGATGGTTTAAATCAGTGGTTACAAAGGTTGTTCCAGAATCAGCAGCTTCAGCATGCTCTGGGACCTTGTTAGAAATGCACATTCGTGAGTCCCACTCCCAGACCTGCTGAATCAGAAGCTCACTGGGTGGGGCCCAGCTGTTTTTGTTCAGTCAGCTCTCCAGGTGATTCTATATGCTCAGTGAGAACTGCTGTTTTAAATAAACCTAGTTCACCGCTGTGTGAAGGTCAGGATTTTTTATGGTTGTCGATAGGTAGCACACTGATTCGTAAACAGTTCCCTTGGGGTGTTTTCCCTGGGCAAATTTCATCCAGGGTTATTACAGTTTATGGTTTCATTATAGAACTATTGCAGATTAGATAAAGGATGTGAGCAAAGCTCTGAATCTGCCAGACGCAGGAACAAAGAGTAATAACTGCGGGCAGAGGCAGAGTAGGCACACGTGTCGTTGGCTTGCACACGTGTTGTTGGCTTGCCCGCAGGTTGTCATCTCCTGCACGTGTTGCCTGTCATGCATGTTGTCAGCTCACATATGTGTTGTTGGCTGGCTTGGGAAGTAACCATCTTCCACAGCTGTGGTTCTGAGAAGGCATAGACAGTGGAGAACTCAGCCTGGGGATCCTGCAGCTCCAGGTCACAGCTTCACTGTGTGACCTTGGGCAGGTCATTTAACTTGTCTATGCCTTAATTTCCACATCTGTAAAATGAGAGTTATAACATCCCTCTCACATTAAATAATGTTGTATATTGTAACGAGTAGAGAATAGAATGTGGGGACCAGCGGATAGCTTAATGGTTATGTCACTGGACTCTCACATAGTCAATTGTTCGAGTCCCATATTGGGCAGCTTAAAATTCACACTGGGCCTGTGTGCTTGGATGCCCAAGATCCCTAGAGGAGAATGTAGGAGAAGGGATTGTGGCGTGGCTATCCCCCCGGGGGATGATATCTTGCTTTTTGTCTCTCCAGCAAGCACACGTACGCTAAAGCCAAAATCTCTCTAAAAAAGAGAGAGAGAGAAAGAGAGAATAGAATAGAATGTATTTTGCTCTACTAGATTTCATCCATCATTGCCCTTTTGGGATTGATGATGAGCAAAAGGAGGTTATAGTACAATAAAGAAAAAGATGCAGATTTCTACCCTGAAAGATCTCAAAGTGTCACAAGGATAGTTACTGGTCAGCATAAAGATTTAGAGAAAGGATTATAAAAATGCCACTAAAAACATGTACTCTATATATTGACTTAAAGATAGAACATTCTGAAGACTTTGAATGTGAGAGCTTTCCCTTAAGTTATTTATCCCTTAGGTGTTTCTTCCATGGCATTGCTTTATACCTGACCTTTGGCCTTCCAAGTTGTAGGAGAGCCCTGACCTTCCCTACCCTCTGAAGCTGGTAAAGGCACACTCCCCTGGACAGAGTTCCCAGTCTATTGACAGCAATTGTATGATCATTGGAAAAACCCATGACCACCCTCCAATCTCCTTTGCTATAGATGTCCAAGCTGCCCCACAACCTGATCCTTCCTTTCCTCCTTTCATGGAGCTCCTGCTGAGGGGCCTCTTCCCAGCCACTGTTCCGAACTCTTCCAGAAATGCCAAGACTCCCACTGGACTGGAAGCAAGCTCCTGCCCTCCACCTTGTGTTCATTCTAAGCAGGCACACAGTCGCTACAGCATCAGCCTTGCCTTCCTCATCCTCCTTCCTGAACGGCGGCAGGTCATTATGGTGGACTGTTTATTAGTAACGCAATGGCTGGCTCAGTTGGTCACCGCACCATCCACCTTCTGGACCAGTGTGCTACCCCTATAGACTGTTCAGCAGTGGTATGTGCATTTCTTCAGCCAAAGGCATTGAGCTCTGGCAGTGTTCCAGCTTGGCCTGCTGACAAAACAAAGATCCGTGGCCTCCTGCAGCCTACATTCTGGCAAGAGGAGACAGACGATAGTAAACATAACAAGTAATATATGTATATGGGAACATGGGATGTATTTGGGACAAAAGTGAAAGGAGACCGGGAATGTGGAGTAGAGGGGAAGGGTTACAGTTTGAACAAGGTGGCTGGAGCAGGCCTCACTGAAGAAGTAACATCTGAGACTTGGGAAGTGTGAGTGGGTCATGCAAGCATCTTGGCAGGGAGAAAACTATCAGGGCAAAGGCCAGCAGAGTGGGCGGCCATGCCTGAGGCTTTTGAGAACAATAGTATCTCTGAGTGCCACTAATTGCGTGTGTTGCAACATGGCTGTTAGCCTTACGGAACATTTCTAGAGGTACCTTTTTGTACAAACAGGAATGTAGTAGCATTCCTGTATGAATCACACCAGTCAGTCCAAACAGGACACCTCCCTGCCTGGTAAGCAGCCATGCCTGGTTCCTGCTGAGCCTTTGGCCAAAGAGACTATCTGTCCTGGTGCTGTGGGCCTCAGCCAGCAGGTGGTGTGGTTAGGGGTGCTGGACTCCCACATGGTTGACCGCAGTTCAAGTCCCAGATCTGGCAATTTGCTTTCTCACTTTTTCTCTCTCTCTCTTTCTCTTTTACTCTGTCCCTCTCTGGGCAAGTTAAAATAAATAAATAAAATAAATATAGTTCAATAAAAATTTTTTAAAGAAAACCTGCGGGCCCGCTGGAATGCAAAAGAAACCCAAGATAGGAACCCTTGACCTTGACCTCAGACTGCTGAACGTTCTGAGAATAGGACGGGTCTGTGAGTGTGTGACAGATGGGGTTGCCTCAGGCAGAGCGTCTGTTCCAGCTCTGTCCAGATACTCCTTGGCATGTCAGAACTCTGTTTTATGGGCATTGACCCTATTTCACATTCTTGATAAGTCCTTCCTAAGTAAACTCTCCTCAGCGAATTACTACAGAGTAATGAATCCAGATATAACTATCATCTTACTTTTACTTGTTAAAAAATAAAATAAGCTTGGGACCAGCAACTGGTGTGGTTGTTGGGGTGCTGGATTCACACACGGCTGACGGGGATTTGGGTTCCAGATCCAGCAGCTTGAATCTCCCACTAGGCACGTGTGCGTGCATGCCCAACATCCTGGGAAGAGAATAGAGGAGAGGGGACTGTGGCATGGCCCTCCTCCTGGGGGTGATTTTTTTCACTCTCTCTCTCTGGTGAGCACACATACCCTATGGCAAGAAAACTAAAAAAAATAAATAAATAAAAATAAAATAAGCTTATAAGTACATATTGACCTATTAATAAATAAGTGTTAACTGAAAATATTATAGATATTTCTACATAGCATAGAGAGCAACAAGTTAGAAAAGTGAAAGAAAATCAAATTAGAGCCCACGGTTTTTCTGTTTTTAAACTCTTCGTTATCTCTATATTTACTTATCTTATGATAAATGAAAACAGCATTAATTTGCTTTTTGTAAAAAAAAAGTATAAGAAAAAGTATTCTTATTATTAATGTATTTCTTATTTACTGCTGTAGGCGTCAGAAGACTGTTATTATTAGTACAGCTCCAGCAGTTTGTCAGTTTCTGGCTCATGAAATACTTTGCTGGGAATACATCCTCATCTGTTATTTTTCATTGATTCTCAGATTTGGGAAAATTTAATTATGTACTGCAAAGTTTATTATAGAAAAAATTCTCAAGGATATTTTTATGGAGCTATTTTCTAGACTTGATCTCTTATGAAATGTATTAACATTGTTTAGTCTTTTTTTTTTTAAATGTTTTCAAAGCCATCTTATCTCTGCTAATGCATTCAGATCTCACAACTTCCAAGGAGGGTAGGGCATTTATGGATGAGAACACTGAGCGAGGGATGATAAAATGATTTCCTCAAAGACGTACTTCTCACATTAAAGGGATTACAAGGACCCAGCTCTCTGACTTGAGATGATGCAGCCTGTCATGAAACATACAGGGTCATAAAGGAGAGAGTTCTGGTGCCACAGAGTATTAGTGTGTGGCTTGGACGAGCTTCAGGTTCCTCGTCTGTAAGGTGGGAACAACAGTTACTTCTGCCTCAGCACAGTGGAGACAGAGTGGGATAATCCTGGGCCTTGATCCTCTGCAGCAATACACTGCTTCCCATACGTGAAGAAGCGGATCCCCGTCATGTACCAGCACCACACGGACCTGAACCCCATCGAGGTGGCCATTGACGAGATGAGTAAGAAGGTGGCCGAGCTGCGGCAGCTGTGCTCCTCGGCTGAAGTGGACATGATCAAGCTGCAGCTCAAGCTCCAGGGCAGCGTGAGTGTCCAGGTGAGCCAGCAGAGCGGCCCGAGGGCTGCGGGAGGAAGGCTCCCTGGGACCTCAGTGAATTTCAGGTCGTTCACACCAGAGAAGTCAAGTGTAGCCCCCCCCCCCCCCCCCCGCCCCGGGTTACCAGGTGATCCCCACTACCTTTCTCTAGTATCTGTCATTTCTCCTGATCTCTGAGGAGGTGGTAGCTTTTGGACCCCCATGAAACCCCACCTGCGAGACCTGTCATTCCCATTGAGCTGTATGCAAGGGGCAAGCCCATTCTCCATATTAGCCTGACTCATTAGTAACTGGGGGAAATCTCAGTGCCGGATTAGAAACATCAAGACTCTCCTAAATTTGTAAAGAAGGGTAACTGACAGTAGTTATTCTTATAAACACCATCATTTTCTAGTTTCTATAAAAACTGTATCTCGAAAGTACCTTAAGTTTCACTCTCTTAATGGTTTTTGTTTTTGTTTTTTTTTGTAGATTTTTGCTGTAGGACATATGTGCTCATGGAGAGAGAGAGAGAGAGATAGTGAGAGGAAAAGGAAGAAATCACCCTCCAAGGAGTGATAGCCATACTTCAAATCTTCTCCTCCATCCCTCTCTTGGGACTTTGGGAGTGCATACAAACATGCCTGGTGTGATTTTCAAACCACCAGGTCTGGGACTTGTGCCACAGTTGGCATGTGGGAGTCCAGTGCTTTAACCACCACACCACCTGCTGGACCCAGTGGTATCTTTTAATTACAGAAATACTCTATTTTAATATAGCCAAATCAGTCCATTTTACCTTTACTGAGGGCATTTTTATGTCCTCTTAAGAAATTTGTGCCCATTTCAAGATTTCAAAGATGTTTTCCTCGTTTGTTCAGCATCCACATTTAGATCCACAGTCCTTCTGGAATTGATTTTTGTATGTGGTGTAGGATAAAAGTCAAGGTACATTTCTTTTCATATCATTGATGTGCATGATTTACTGAAAAGATCATCTTCAATCTAGGTACTGATTAACAAATATGTTCAGTTTGTGAAAATACATCAGTGTATTTTGTACACCAAAATACATCATGCATTTGGATATATGCACTTTTTTATTTATATATTACATTTCAATAAGAGTTTTTTATTTAATTTTTTAAGGGTTTTTGCTATAGGGCACATGCATTCACCAGAGATAGGGATATGAGAATTGAACCCCCAGGAGGCAAAGGCCATGTCACAACCCCTTCTCTTCCACTCTCCTCCTGGGATTTGGGGCATGCACGCACATGTACTTAGCATGATTTTCAATCCACCAGGTCCAGAACTCAAACTGCAGTTGGCCATATGGGAGTCCAGCGCCTTAACCACCATGCCACCTGCTGGTCCCCAATAGGATATTTTTAAGAAATTATCTCATATGTAAGCTAATTGGTAAATGTTAAGTCACCTCCCTCTAGAGATCAGCAAACCTCTTGCTTTTATTAACATTTTAAGTGTATATAAATATTAATAATTCAAGCACATGTTTGTTTATGTACATATCCCTGTGTCCCATTATTTTCTCTTTCAAGAAAGATAAAAGTTACATGTAGACATAGGTTGGGGGGTGGGTGTTGGTTCATTTTATAAAATAAGTTTTTGTCAACTTTTCATCAGATTCACACTCAAGAACCAGAAGTTGTTGTGTAACATTTTTCTAAATGTCATTCACCACAAAAGTATTTGCAGATGTGTTCGATCTTGTCTCTTCTGTCCTAAAAGATGTATGCTCCAAAATAAGTTAGTCAGCAAATATAAGTGTCCCAGCAATATGAATGATACATAACCAGGCCAGAGGCCACAATTTTCTGTGCCTAAAAACAAAACCACTCAACAGCATAGTCTGGAAGTAGCCAGCCTCTATGGGAGAGCCAATGGAGAGGTGTGGGTGCCAGTAAAGGGTAGGCCTGGAGCTTTTTAAAGGGCAAAATGCACCCTGCCACCTAATGGTGACCTTATGGTTTTATAAAATACCCAGTCACCTTTAAAAGCAAAAAATTCCGGGTTGAAATGAGATTAAGTTCATAGTTGTGCCTGTCAAGGTAATAGCAAAGTTGGAGCCAGAGAAACTATCATCTTATTTATTTCTGTTATTCCTTCACCAAGAGGCTCTCTGGGGTTGCTTCTTTATAGGACAGGGCTAGCTGCATGGCTTCTTGGTGTTGTACTCCACAGTCTTGTGTTTTTAGACCTTAAGGAGTCCCACTAGCTTTCCTCTGCCTGTTCTGTCTTGTGTGCCTCTAGACCATCAGCCACTTGGGTGGTCTGCAGGTTATTGACCTGGTTCCCCTCACATATCTAGCCTAATGTGGAGTCCCACCACTTACTGTCATCACAGGAGGTTACTATCTGCTGTTCTCTCAGAGTCCCCACCTCTGACCACTGAGGCTTGTACTTCCTGTCTCTACGCATCTGATATGATTCTCAGGGCTCAGTTGTCCCGTGGTCACCGCCCAGTCCTGTACACCATGGATCAGAACCATAGGTAGAAAACTCTCCCTGTCCCCTTATCGCCCACGCCCACGAGACCTTCCAGGAACAAGTATCTAGCAACACATGGTCACGCCCTTCCCTGAGCAGCTTCACGGCCTATACTGTTCTTCTTTCCATCCCAGCATGCCCTGCCTTCTTCCTTTCCACATCCTGTATCTTCTAATTTCTCTAAATTTAGAAGCCACTTCCTAACTAGTTGAATGAGAGTGTAGGATTCTGGTTCTCACACCATGCTCTCGGTTGCTAACCTTCAACTTCCCAGCAGACCTCATACAAAAGATGAAAAATGCCCTTTCATCTGAGGGCAGCAAATCAGTTTGACCCTGACTGTCTACACAACTTGTGAAGTGAATGGTACTTTTTAAAAAATGGCATATATACTGAATTCTTTCATTTCACCATATCTGTCTGCTAGTTCAGCTTAGTGCAGCACAAATTCCAGAGGCCGAATACTTTAGTGTAAGGATCCCCGAGTGGAGTTGGAAGACTTGGGCTCTGATCTATGGTGTTTTGCTCATTGACTTTTCAGACTTGGACAGATCCTTAAGTTTCTGAGCATTAGTTCCTTTGTACATAAAACGAACCTTCATCACAATTGCCCTTAGCTTAGTTTAGGTGATGAAATCAAGGGACATATAATAGTGTAAGCTTCGTTTTTGGTTTTCTTTTGGATTATAAATCCCTGGATTACAGAGGTCATGACTAACTCAAACAGCATCTTTAATACATGTCAACTGAAATGAAATGAATGATAGTGATCATTTTCTTCCTAATATAACTTTAAAATCTTTGCTTTTTATCTAGGTCAATGCTGGCCCACTAGCATATGCCCGAGCTTTCTTAGATGACGTGAACACAAAAAGATACCCTGACAATAAAGTGAAGTTACTTAAGGAAGTTTTCAGGTAAAGTACACGGAAAATGTTAATTATTTTTATGTGCATTTACCAAAGAGATGCTTAGTTGGATCCAGTCTTTATCCTCTGTGTGCCTTCACTTCCCTTTCCTACACCATGGCAGGCAATTTGTGGAAGCTTGTGGTCAAGCCTTGGCGGTAAATGAGCGTCTGATTAAAGAAGACCAATTAGAGTACCAGGAAGAAATGAAGGCCAACTACAGAGAGATGGCAAAAGAGCTTTCTGAAATCATGCATGAGCAGGTGAGGGCCACGCTTTCTGTTTGACAACTTGGAGCTCTTCTTGTTTAGGAAATACGGATCAGCTGGAGTCTCACATACACCCTGTACTGACCAAAGCTTCTGATATCCTGCCTTCATGCTGAAGGAAATGTAGTGCACCACACTCCTGCTGCTCTCTAGCCCGTTACTTGGAAATGGCCTGTTATCACTGTCTAACGCAGCCAGGGGGTGGGAGGAGCAGCAGTACCTCAACATGGCTTACTGACAGGTGGCTGTGTCACATGAGCTTTGTTTAAAAACAACCTTGCACACAAAAAAAGAAATACCCAATTCTTTGGAAGAACAGGCCCTACCAGCCTGGTTTAAGAAATTACCTGTCGCATCAGCTGCCCTCTGCCATTTAAAATTACCTGTCGCATCAGCTGCCCTCTGCCATTTAAAATTATAGGGTTATTGGTTGGCCTTGCAGCCTACTAGCTAAGAGCTGGAACCCATGTGGCTAATGGTGGTTCACATTCTGGCCCCAGTGGCTTGAAAAACATACCAGATGTGTGTGCCTGTGTGTCCCAAATCCCAACAGGATGGAGAAATGGAAGAGAAGAGATTGTGGTGTGACCACACCCCATTGGAGGATGCTCTCTCTCTGTCTCTCTGAGGCAAGCACACATATCCTGTACTTAATTTTTAGTTTCCTATATGAACTTCCTCAATGGGATTCTGTATGTGGTTTCAGTAGTCATCAGAAGGGACAGCTGACCAGGTCCCAAATGGATGTCAAAGAGCAGCATCCGTTCTCCAAAACTACAGCGCCTTCTTCTGAGTCTGTCCCAGTGTTTATGACTAATGTTACGCCTTGGTAACACATTCCTTGTTCAGTCCATTCCCCACGTTTTTGTCTTTTCATCTTGGAACTGCAAACGGAAGTCAGGTCCCTTCGTATCAGTTATCATGTGATGATTTAGTTAGGAAATTTCCGTTGTTGAAATGAACTCTAGTGTCTGAGCTTTAACTCACTTGCCTTTTTTCTCTTCCATGCTAACATGTTCAGATGGGATGGTAATGTCATTTTTTCATTTTATTTTTCTGATAAACTAACTCACGTAAACTAACTCACATAAAGTTGTTACTGACTTGAGCAAATGCATATATTGGCATGATGATACACATGCAAAGGAAAGAAGCCCTCTTCTGGACATTTTTAAAAGTAGAAAATAAAATATAAATAATTAGAGAAATGAGCATTTGGAAAATTAAGCCTAAAAGAAGGGTCTCGTGGGAACAAAATTTTGAAAAGCAACTTGAGATCTTGTCCTTGGAGCCTTTGGATTCCTATAGAATGGAGAGCTTGCTGCATGGGTGCCAGCATTTGGCACCAGAAAAGATGAAAATCAAAAGAAATGACAGGCTGAAACTATCAAACTCCCAGACCATATAGACATTTACTGAAGTGCTTTCAACTGTGCCTTGGACTTCCCATTATGTCTACAGCTCTGCAGACGGAGCCCTTTTGAGACCTTAAGGAAAAAGGGCTGTGAGCTGGGGCGGGCTTGCTCTTGGTTTTTCCAGGGGAGCCCCTATGCGTTATGTTCTTCCAAGTGTCCACCGGGCCAGAGGGCAAGTCGTAGTCTCATGTCCTTTACAGGTGCCCACTGGGTGTGAAAGATGCCCAGAATCTGCGGGGGCAGCCGCTCTCTCTTTTCCATCCAGGTGCCCACTGGGTATGAAAGATGCCCAGAATCTGCGGGGGCAGCCGCTCTCTCTTTTCCAGGATGGAAATCTGTGAGTCTCTGAGAAAAATGACCAGGAGAGAAACACAGGTGTTCCAGAAGTCACTTTAAAAGGCTTTTCAGGAAACAAGGCCAACTTGTGTCCCAATCAAGTCTGTGTAAGAGAGAACTAAGTTGCCGTATGATCTGGCGAGTCTAAAAGGTCCACATTCACTAACTTGTAAAGGAAACAAAACACATTATTCTTGCCTTTCTCCTGAAAGCCTGGCCTGGAAAAGCTCATTTATAGATAAGCTGAAAGATTCTGTCTCTACAGACCCCCAAACCCCAAAGTCAAGCTGTCCGGGCACGGCTTTGTCCATGGTAATAGAATGACTTTTTGATGACAAGTGTGCGTGGCATGATATGCACCATTTTGAAAAGTGTTTATTTTGGAGCATTACACTTGGGTAATACTGTGTTTCTGTGCCTCAAGATTTGTCCCCTAGAGGAGAAGACGAGTGTTTTACCAAACTCGCTTCATATCTTCAACGCCATCAGCGGAACGCCAACAAGCACCATGGTTCACGGGCTTACCAGCTCATCTTCAGTTGTGTGACGGCGCCTCACGGACCTCGTGTGGACACTCGCTTTGTCGTTTGCAAACTCAGGATGCATTCCATTTCCAAAGCTCATCACTGGGAAGACCAGGCACAGGGAGAAGCTGAGGGAAATGGCAGAGAAAGGAAATAAAGAACTATGTTACTTCATAGCAGGTTTTCTATAGGAGGCAAAGAGGGTGCACGTATTTTTTTACATCTCACTGGCAATATTCAGAGTTTTCATTGTGTCTTAACAGAAGCGTGTGGTGGACACTCTTAAGCTGGGGTTAAATTTTATTCTTCCATACAGAGTAGTATTAAAATAAATGGCCTAAAGAAGAAAAGTGTTCTGGAATGTATATAGCAGGGACAGAAGCACTGAAATTGAGGCCGGGAGGACCTTTTTGCCTCTAGGCTAAGCTGGAAAATCTTGAAAATATTTTTTTTTTCCTGTGGCACATTCAGGTTGAATACAAGAACTATTTTTGTGACTAGTTTTTGATGACCTGAGGGAATTGACCATTGTAATTTTTGTACCCGTGAATCAGGAGACTTAGTGCTTTTATACTCATTTCCTTGCACTTAAAAATATGAAAGCTTAAAAGGAACTATGTGAGCTTGAAACTAGTCAAATGGTTTAGAACCAAAGGCCTGTATTAATAAACACAACTATGCTCAAAAGTAAAAACGTAGCACAGTATACCGTTATGTACATAGGGTTTGTTAATACAGTCCCAGCGTTCTGTACAGACATGGATTACATTTCTACGTTTTTAATAGTCACATCAGCTTCTGCATAGAGTTTAAGCGTGACAGGTTTGTGCTGTTGTTAGTATATGCAATACGCTTAACTTTACTGTTTTATTCTTGTACATAAAAAAGTGCAATATGGAGGTGTATACAGTCTTTACTATGTTAGGTTTATAAACTGTTTTAAAAACATCCTTTTGCCAAAATGGTGGAGTATGTAATTGGTAACTCAAATTCTGTGGTGAATGGTGGTATAATTTAAAGCTTTCACCATGTTATATTTTCTTTTAAGACATTAATTTAGTAATTTTATATTTGGGAAAATAAAAGTTTTTAATTTTATTTAACTGGAATCACTGCCCTGCTGTAATAAAACATTCTGTACCACACCTGTATTAAAATAACATTGCTGATTTTCTGGTAGTGTGTACTGGGTGTTTGTTGTTTGCTAGCCTTAAGAATGGCAGAATAATGAAATATTTGGAGGCAAAATAATGTGATATCTGAATTTTTCTTTCCAATTCTTGAAAAATAAGAAAAGGTGGATCAATAAAACAAGATAGAGTGTTGGTGTTGGCGAAGTGGAAATTGGTCACACAGGGAACTGTGCCAGTTTCTCTGCTTTTCCAGATGTTTCCAGGATACAGATTTCCAAAGGCAGGCCTAGGGGTCATATTTTCCAGAGGACTTGAGTGAATGCTTTGTTGTACCGTGGATCAGCTCTGAATCGCGTACCAGATATCCCCAAGCACACGTAGACAACTTACTGCTTCTGGTGCAGAAGGGAAAAGAAAAACTCTTCTTCAAGTGTATCCAGGCTGCTCTCCATGCCACCTCCCCTCCTCGCTCTTCACATAAATACTGTGGGATTTATCCCAGACAGTGCATAGGCGGCCACATGTGCACACACCCCGGACCCCACAGCATCACGAGCACTTACCTGGGTCCTGTGACGGCCCGAACTGCAGGTGCTGATCCTGCTTCTGGTGTGCCCAGTGGCCCAGTAGGTGAGTCACACGGCCCCGTAAAGTCTCAGTGATGGAAGGAAGAGGAGACTCTATAAGCAATAGCACATCCGGTGGTTCTACTTGAAGAGTTGTAAAGGCTGTCTTGTTAGGTGACCAGCTAAGGAAAGAAAAGGTGTGATATTGTGTGCTTCTTGATCACCTGGTAGCCAAGGAGCTTCTGACATCTGAAATATTCTCTAACTGTCAATGGTTAGGAAAAGAGGTCTTGAAGAACAAATGAAGAGGATGTGGTAAAGGGTCATGACATCTCACCAGTGTCGGGTAGCCATCCAACTTAGGGCTTAATAAAACCTCAGTACAGGGGAGCCAGGTGGTGGCACGGGGACAATACTACTGGACCCTGAGCACACTGTGCACTCCTGCCCGTGACCCAGGCTGGCCCAGACGCCCAGAGGAGTGCCTGCCTCCCTTTCTCTCCATAAATAAATAAGTTTTCAAAAAGAATAAGAAAAATATCAATATAGATTTGCCTTGAGTCTCTGATGTCCCAACCCAATGTAATAAACCTTGACTCTAACATTATCGGGGTTGGGCATAAAAGTCTGTGGCTGAGCTGGGTTTTCTAGCCATAAATGCCTTGTTTAGAAGCTATAAAGTTCAAGTCACCATATAGTAAAATCAATAAAAGTCTAAGAAGAGTCCATGTCAGGTAAAATTAAGCTTGGAAGGTAGACAGACCTTACTCATTATGACGGTAGAGAAAGGAATTATCTCAGGACATTGACACTGATTCTGCAGTGAAGCACATATGTTTCCATTAAAAGCCTTAATTAGTTCATACACAGATAACATACAATACGTATAAAATCACATTTTAATGTAGCAATTTCTTGGAAAAATTTGTTATTGCTCTGTTTTAGTAGATTTGGGGGATTTTCCTATAGATCCTACTTATTTTTTTAATTGAGGTAAAATATTAATTAAAAATGTACCATTTTAGGGCCAGCAGATGGCATAGTGGTTAAGGTGTTAGACTCTCACATGGCCAACCACAGTTCAAGTTTCGGACCTAGCAGTTTGAAACACACCAGATATATGTGCATGCATGCCCAAAATCCTGAGGGGAGAATGGAGGAAAAGGGATTGCAATGTAGCCATCCCCTATGGGGGCGATTTCCCACTTTCTCTCTCTTTCTCTCCAGTGAGCACATGTACCCTATAGCAAAAACTTATAAATAAATAAATATATATATATATCACTGTTTTAAGTGTATAGTTAGTTTAGTGGCATTAGGTGCAGTCACGTTGTATAACCATCACTCATCTCCACAGCTTTCATCATCTCAGATAGAAACTCTGTACCAGTTAAACAGTAAGTCCCTATTTCTCCTGTGGAAACATTGTTTTTGAGGTGAGTTTAGAATTAAAACCCTAGTTAGGGGGCTGGAAGGTGGCATGGTGGTTAAAGGCACTGGACTCCCACATGGCCAACCATGGTTCGAATCCCAGATCTGGCGGCTTTCTTGCTCACTTTCTCTCTCTCTCCCTCTCTCTCTCTTTATCTCTCTCTCTCTGTCTCCCCCTCTCTGATCAAATTAAAATAAATAAATAAAGTTAAATAAAATAATTCTAAAAAAAAACCCCAAAACCCTAGTTAGTACCATATCCAGGGATATTAGCTACCTGGGAACTAACTGCCTCTCAGTAGTATACATAAATAAAGCCAGCCTGCATGCAAGACAGTTTCTGAAAGTAGGTGCACAAAATTGAAAAGTAAATTGTGATATGGTGGTAGAGGAACACTTACCACGGGATCTACCTTTTTAACAAGTTTTAAATGAACAATAGTATGTTGTTAACTGTAGGCCAAAACATTTTTGAAATTATTACCGGAAGGAAGGGAGAGGGAATTATGCATCGGGTCAGGCTTAAAAGATAGACTTGTCTAGTGTCGTTTGCCTTTTAGATTTAGCCTTAGAACCATGTGAATACTTACATCATTATTAAAATGAATTTTTAATCTCTAAAAGCTGAAAGGAAAATGAAATAAATGAACCTAATGATATATCAACTTGGTAACAATACAGAAATTTTTTTAAGCAACTTTAAAATACTGGACTCTCCCTGTGCATTCTTAGTGGGATATACCTTAAGGACAGGAAGAAGGGTAAGGGCCCATCTGTGGTGGGGTGCACTGTGGACGCTGCCCCGCAGGCCGAGGGCACATGGGCGTGCTAGCCGTGATTCTCAGCCCACGGCAGAAAGCCAGGGGTGTTGGCACATGGTAGTTCGCAGCTACTTGAGAGGCTGAGGTAAGAACATTGCAACATCGCAACACCCTGACTTTAAAAGCTGGGTAATGGGTGATCGAGAAACAAACATTTTCAGTAATTTGTTGGGGGAGGGGCTGTTGGTATTTTGTTTTGGCAGTGGGTTTTTATTGTTGTTGTTGTAGGGCTTGTGTCCTCATTAGACAGAGATAGAGCGAGGAAGAAAATGAGAAACTCCCTCCCGCAGTGGGGATGGCCATGCTACAATCCCATCTCCTTCATTCTCCTCTTGAGATTTTGGGGATATAAGCACATGTGCTCAGCATGTTTCTCAAACATCCAGGTCCAGGGCTCAAACTGTGCCGTTAGCCAGGTGGGGTCCAGCTGCCTTAATCACCATACCACCAACTGGCCCTCAGTAATTGCTTTGTTTGTGTAAGTGTTACATATGTAAGACTTTACTATTATTCAGAAACTATTTTATGTTTATTTCTAGAGAAATTATACTTAGGTTGATAGCATTTGGAGCCAGGTTTTTGATGTGGGAGAAAAAAAAAAGAAGCATCTATGAAACTAAAATTAAAATATATATATTACATACAATTTTTATATACAATTTTTTGGAGAGGTTTTTGCTATAGGGCGTGTGCACTCACCAGAAAGACAGAGAGGCAGAGAGACAGAAAGTGAGAAATCACCCCCCCGGGGGGGATGGCTATGCTGCAATCCCTTCTCCTCCATTCTCCTCTTGGGATCTTGGGCATGCATACACTTGCACCTGACTTGAGTTGAAGCCACCAGATCTAGCACTCGAACCACAGTTGACTACATGGGAGTCCAGCAACATAGCCATTACACCATCTGCTGGTTCCAATTATATACATTTTAAAAGATATTTTTGCTATAGGGTACATGTACTCATAGGAGAGAGACAGAAAGCAAGAAATCACCCCTCAGGAGGGATGGCCACACTGCAATCCCTTCTCCTTCACTCTCCTCAGGATTTTGGGCATGCACCCAGTGTGATTTTCAAGCCACCAGGTCTGGGACTCGAACCATGGTTGGCCATGTGGACGTCCAACAATGTAACCATTATACCATCTGCTGGTCTCAACCAAAGGGTTGTATTAAAACCCTTTAGTTCTCTATTTGATATGGAAATACCAGTTTAAGCTTATGATATATTTTGTCTTAAATACATTTATTTCCTAACTTGATTCGCTAGAAAAGCCTGTAATAATGACTACTCAGTAGTTAGTGAGCACCCCTAGTGCCCAAATTGTGGCTTCTAAATACCTTTTCTACTAAAAGGAACAAGAACACCTTGGAGAATAGCTGATTCCAGATTTAGGCAGAAAATGTACAAGAGGAGTCGAGTGTGTTTTCACAGCACACATCAAAGGCACTGGCAGAGACACCTGGGATCATGTTAAAAGATTTAAAGAGGTGACCTATTTCGTAATATAAGATATATGATAGTGAGTGACAATATATTCTTGAAAATTTTTGAGAGCAGATGTAAGTGTTCTTACCACAAAAGTTGTTGCTATGTGAGGTAATGCATATGTTAATGAGCTAGATTTAGTCATTCCCCAAATGCATATATACTTCAAAATACCATTTTGTATTTTGTATAGTTTCATCTGTTATTGAAATTTATTTATTTATTAGGAAAAAAGTCAGCGTTCCACATCAGGACTATGAAGCAGACGTACTTTTCTCTATTCCATCCACTAAGTACAGCTAAAAGCCCTGAGCATGGCAAACACGATCCGGAAAGGCAGGGTGAGGAAGACAGACGAGCTAGAGGACCTGAGACCTGAACAGTTCCAAGGTGGTGAGTTCTGTCTCTCTTTTTTGCCTCACGTATCCCGCGCTTCAAAACTTGGAATCGAAGCCAACAACAGGGAAACACTAATAGACAGACAGACAAAAAATAAAAAAGATACCTGCTGCCCATAATGGTGGCTATTACTCAAAAATAGAAGACAGGTATTAGTGGGGAGGTAGAGAAATAGGAACTTTGTGCTTTACTGACGCAGATGTAAAATACTGCCGCTGCTGGAAAATGGCTTGGTGGTTCTTCAAAAAACATTAGATCGAGGGGCCAGCATTTGACATGGTGGTGAAGGCACTGGACTCCACAGGTCCAGCAACAGTTCAAGTCCAGGACCCAACAGCTTGATAATTACACCAGGCACGTGTGTGTACGTACCCAGAATCCCTAGAGGAGAACGAAGGAGAAGGGGTTGGGATTGCAGCATGGCTAGCCCCCAAAGGGTGATTTCTTGCTTTTCCTCTCTCTCTTTCTCTGGTGAGTGTACGTGCCCTATGCCAAAAAAAAACTTTTTTAAAAATTAAAATTGCCATATATCCAGCAGCTTGACTACTAGATGTGTATCCAAAAGAACTGAAAGAAGGGACTTCAGCAGCATTATTCACAGTAGCCAAAAGATGGAAGCAGCCCAGGTGTTCCACAGTGGACAAGTGGGTAAACAAAATGCGGTGTATCCATATAGTGGAATATTATTCAGTTCAAAAAGAAAGTAAATTCTGACGCATTCTACAACATAGGGGAACAATGAAGACATTATGTTAAATGAAATAAGATAGTCACAAAATGGTAAATATTTTATGAGGGGAGAAGTCTTCCAAAAGTTCATGGAAAATAGAATTAAAGTATGAGTCTATTTTTCTACCAAAAAAAAAAAATTTAAATCCATGCATAGTTTTTTTCATAAAATGCATTTTCCATGAACTTTGAAAGACTTTTCATGTTTCTGCTAATAGGCAGCTTGAGCAGTCAAATTCAAAGAGACAGAAAGTTGAATGGTGGAGGCTGGGGAGAGAAGGGATTACGTAGTTACTGTTCCATGGTTACAAGAGTTTCAATTGAGTAAAATGAAATATTTTTTGAGTGGGATGATGGTAATAGTGCCACAACAATGTGAATATACTTAATATCAAAGAACTACATATTTTAATGGTTAAAATGGTAAATTTTAGGTATTTTTACCACAATAAAATATGATAAATGTTACGTTGTGTTTATGTAACCACAACAAAAATTAAAAGACCAACAAAAGCTTGTTCTATCTAGCCAAAAGGAGAAGAAAAAAAATAAAAAAGACAGCCTAGCAAGATAGAAAGTTTTTAGGCAATAATAGCTCTATTCCAACCCAACGGCACGGAAAACTTTGGCCTGACCTGCACCAGCAACCACTAAGTGGATAGCCTAGACTTCTACCCTCACAAGGCTGTTTGGAGGCAACTCACCCCTTCCAGGGTAGTGTCAGAGAGGGCCAAATAGGAAACCATGACTGTTATCTTTGCCAGCCAAGAATGAGAATCCTCTAGCCCTGCAGTGCCCATGGAGACCATTGGACTTAGCAAGAAAAGCGTGACTCAGAAAAGGAAAAATTAAAAGTCGGATTTGATCAACAGTAAGAAATTTTGTTCTGAGAAAGACTTAAGAGGATAAAAAGCCAAGCAAAAGAGTGGGAGAAAATTTACAAACAAATATATGTAATGAAGGACTAGTATCTAGATATATAAAGAAGACTCAAAATTCAACAGTAGAAAAATCAATCTATTTAGACCATGGGCAAAAGACTTGAAAAAACATTTCACTGGAGAGGCATACAGGTGTCAAATAAGCACAGGGAAAGATTGTCAACATAATTCGCTATTCGGGCAGTGCAAATTAGAACCGCAGTGAGAAATCACTGCACACTGGTCAGGATGACTAAAACAAAACATGATAACACCAAAATTTTAGTAAGAATGTGGAAAAACTGAATCACTCAAATTGCTAGTGGGAATGTAAAATGGTATAGCAATTCACCAGAAAAGTTTGGTTGTTTCCTAAAAATTTATGTATGTAACTATTATGCCCCAGAAATAGCACGTTAGGGCATTTTTTCCTGGGCAAATGAAAATATAGTCTCACAAAAAACTATACACAAATGTTTATTGCAGCTTTTATTCAGAATAGCCAAGAACTGGACACAGCCAGGTGCTCTTCAACAGGTAGATGGTTACCAAACTGTTGCCCAATTCATACCATCGGACACTATTCAACAATGAAACAGTGAACTGCTGGTATACGGAACTATCTGGATGAGTCTCCAGAGAATTATCCTGGTGACAAAAGCCAGTCCTAAAAGACTGCATATTGTAGGGTCCCCTTTGCATACAGTTCTTGAAATGATGCATTATAGAAATGGAGAGCAGGTAAGAGGTTGCCAGGAATCAGAGGGAACAGGAATAGGTGGGAAGAGGGCGTGGCTGTGCGAGGGCCTCAGCAGGGGCTCCCTGAAGCTGCAGGCTGCCTGTCGTGGCCAGTATGCCACGTTTCTTCTCATTAGTGGCGTTGACTTGCCAAGGCTGCAGCTAGGCATCAACAGAGTGAATACAGCACTCCAGCTCTGCACTGAACATGACCCTTCTCAGCTTAGACTCGGGAACCAATACCTGGCAAACGTTTCAGGTGAAGCTGGATGCCGCTTTAAGCAAGTTTGTCTCACAGTGGGAGGAAGATCGTGCAGTCATGTTTTCTTTACTCATTTTTGTGTCCCCTTTCTTATAACTGTATGTATATTCCTGTTTTCCTGTCTGGCTTAATTCCAAGGTGACAACTCTGCAGAGTTGTCTCCAGCAGCACAAGTGTGGACACAATCTGTGTGGACTTTGGAGTGCACTTTTGTTATTCTCTGGTATTCATATATTTGCAACAGTGTGGATGTTCCCTGACCTAGCAAATTCCTGGGTAATGCTGGCCTTGGGACAGAGCAGGAGAACCTGGCCTTGGGTGAGTCCTATTATCAAACTCCTCTTGGCCAGAGTTCTCTTCATTTCCTACTCACTCTTGACTAACTACTGGGATAAAAGATTGTACTTTTAAAGCATCATGGTGCTGAGTATTAAGAAGCAACAACAGCTTCTCTCTTACCCAGTGAAATGGGCTGAACACATCCACATCCTAATGTCCAAACTTGTGAATGGTACCTCTCATGGCAAAAGGAACTTTGCAGAGATGATTAAGTCATGGGTCTTGATATGGGAGAGTATCCTGTAATAAGAGAGATACAAGGGAAGTCAGCTAGAGGAGAAGGTTCCGTGATAACAAAAGCAGAGGTTGGAGTGTGCACCTGCAGGATCAGGGAAGGGGTCCAAAGACCAGGGATGTGAGCAGCCACTAGGAACTGGAAAAGGCAAGGGAGCAAAATCTCTCCTGGAGCCTCTGGAAAGAGCCCGCCCTACCGACACGTTGACATTAACCAAAAAAAACTGATTTGGGACTTCCTACCTGCAGAACTATAATTAACTCAATATTACTTTTTTAGAGTCTTCTTTTTTTGGGGGGGTTGTTTGTTTTTGTTTTATTTTGTTTTGTTTTTGTTATGGGGTGTGTGTACTTGCCAGCGAGACAGAAAGTGAGAAATCATCCCCCAAAGAGGATGGCCATGCCACAATCCCTTTTCCTCTGTTCTCTTGCACCTGGCATAAGGTTTTAAGCTGCTGGGTCCAGGGCTTGAACTGTGGTTGACAACATGGGATGTAACCATTACACCATCCACTGGTCCTAGTCTATAGTATTTTAAGCTACTCAATGTGTAGTATTTTGCTTCCTCAGCCATAGGAAAATAATACACGTGGTACTACTTTAACTAGTGCTCACTGTGAACTAACGAGTGAATGACATGACCTCCATTTCCAGAGACAGTGAAGCTGCAGAAGGCCCCTCTCTTCCTGAAATGTCCAGTTTGCTCTGTGGGAGCCTCTGGATGGACCACACCACATCTCGAAGGTCCATCTCATCTGTCCGGAGATGTCACCGCAATCTATTGGGTTGTCTGAAAAGTCACGGCGTACTTTTCTGTTTCTACACAAAAAGTACATCATGATGCTTTTTTGCAACAGGTTTGCCACCAGAACACAGATGTTGTGAAAACCACCACTAAATCCAAGTCAAAATGGGAAAGAAGACGACTCACATCAACATTGTTGTCATTGGACATGTAGATTCTGGCAGTCCACCACTACTGGCCATCTGATCTACAAATGTGGTGGGATTGACAAAAGAAGCATCGAGAAATTTGAGAAGGAGGCTGCTGAGATGGGAAGGGGCTCCTTCAGATACGCCTGGGTCTTGGATAAACTGAGAGCTGAACGTGAGCATGGTATCACCACGGATATCTCCCTGTGGAAATCTGAGACCAGCAAGTATTATGTGACTGTCATCGATGCCCCAGGACACAGAGACTTCATCAAAAACATAGTTACAGGCACATCTCAGGCCAACTGTGCTGTCCTGATTGTGGCTGCTGGTGTTGGTGAATTTGAAACTGGTATCTCCAAGAACGGGCAGATCCATGAGCATGCCCTTCTGGCTTACACACTGGGTGTGAAACAACTAACTGTTGGTATTAACAAAATGGATTCTGCTGAGCCACCCTATAGTCAGAAGAGATTTGAGGGACCAGCAATTGGCGTAATGGCTATGTCGCTGGACTCCCATATAGTCGACTGCAGTTCGAGTCCCAGACCCGGTGACTTAAACTCACACTAGGCACGTGTGCATGCATGCCCAAGATCCCGAGAGGAGAATGGAGGAGAAGGGATTGCGGCATGGCCATCCCCACCGGGGGGTGATTTCTTACTTTCTGTCTCTCTGTCTCTCTTTCTGGTGAGCACACATGCCCTATAGCAAAAACCTCTCCAAAAAAAGAAAAAAGAGATATGAGGAAATTGTTAAAGAAGTCAACACCTACATTAAGAAAATTAGCTACAATCCCGACACAGTAGCGTTTGTGCCAGTTTCTGGTTGGAATGGTGACAACATGTTGGAGCCAAGTGCTAATATGCCATGGTTCAAGGGATGGAAAGTCACCCGTAAAGTTGGCAATGCCAGTGGAACTACACTGCTTGAAGCTCTGGATTGCATCCTGCCACCAACTCGTCCAACTGACAAGCCCTTGCATCTGCCCCTCCAGGACATGTACAAAATTGGTGGTATTGGCACTGTCCCTGTGGGCCAAGTGGAGACTGGTGTGCTCAAACCTGGTATGGTGGTCACCTTTGCACTGGTCAATGTGACAACTAAAGTAAAGTCTGTTGAAATGCACCATGAAGCTCTGAGTGAAGCTCTTCCCGGGGACAACGTGGGTTTCAGTGTCAAGAACGTGTCTGTCAAAGATGTTCGACGTGGCAATGTTGCTGGTGACAGCAAAATGACCCACCAATGGAAGCAGCTGGCTTCACTGCTCAGGTGATTATCCTGAACCATCCAGGCCAAATCGATGCTGGCTGTGCCCCTGTACTGGTTTGTCACAGCTCACATTGCTTGCAAGTTTGCTGAGCTGAAGGAAAAGATTGATCGCCGTTCTGGTAAAACGCTGGAAGGTGGCCCTAAAGTTTTGGAATCTGGCGATGCTTCCATCGTTGATGTGGTTCCTGGCAAGCCCATGTGTGCTGAGAGCTTCTCGACTATCCTCTCGGTCGTCTTGCTGTTCGTGATATGAGACAGACAGTTGCCATGGGTGTCATCAAAGCCGTGGACGAGAAGGCTGCGAGCTGGCCAGGTCACCAAGTCTGCCCTGAAAGCTCAGAAGGCTGAGTGCACATACCGGATTCCTGCCACCAAGGCCTTAACCAGTGGTGGAAGGACAGTCTCAGAACTGTTTGTCTCAATTGGCCACTTACGTTTTTTTCTGGAGAGGTTTTTGCTATAGGGTGTGTGCGCTCACCAGAAAGTCACAGAGAGACAGAAAGCAAGAAATCACCCTCCAAGGGGGATGGCCACGCTGCAATCCCTTCTCCTCCATTCTCCTCTCAAGATCTTGGGCACGCACGCACATACGCCTGGCATGAATTTAAGCCACCAGGTCCAGGACTTGAACCGCCGTCAGCTACATGGGAGTCCAGTGACATAGCCATTATGCCAACTGCTGGTCCCATGCCACTTAAGTTTAATAGTACAAGACTGGTTAATGATAACAATGCATCGTAAAAACTTCAGAAGGAGAGGAAAATGTTTTGTGGACCATTTTGGGTTTTTTGTATGTGTGGCAGTTTTAAGTGATTAATTTTTTTAAGAATTACTTATTTCATTTTATTTATTCACTCATTTTATTTTAATTTGATTAGAGAGAGACACAGAGACAGAGAGAGTGAGAGAAATAGGGAAAGTGAGAAAGCAAACCACCAGGTCCAGGACTTGAACCGTGGTTGGCCATGTGGGAGTGTCCAGCACCTTAACCACCATGCCATCTGCTGGTTCCCTTAAGTGATTAATTTTTAAAATCAGTACTTTTTATTTAATGGAAATAACTTGGCCAAAAATCTGTCACAGAATTTTGAGATCCATTGAAACAAAGTTTCAATGGGAAAAAAAAAATACATCATGACTTTTCCAGCCACCAAATAGATGCCGTCTGTCCTAAGAAATGCCAGCACAGTCCGGAAGGTAGAGCTCAGTGCAGCCCCAGAGCTCAGACGTACCCCTCATTATGCACGGACAGCCCCGTTGCCCACCCCACATCCACATCCTTGGCCCACCAGCTATACCTTGGGGCACTTTCCAGTCTTATTTTTTTTCTATTTGCGAAGATAATAGCTGTACCTTGGACAAATACCAAACAATGTAAAAGGGCAAAGTAGGGTAAAACTGGCAGTTGACACACACACATACCCTGCTTAAAACACACAACCTTCTCTCTGGGATTAATATATACATAGCCACGTAGACAGCCACGTGTAACTTCACGTTCGTGAGACCTTATCAGCCATGTTGTCTTCCAACCCGTTGTCTTCATCTCCCATGTCTTGTAAGCCTCCCTAAAGTAAATCTTAATCCACATAAGCCTCTGTACGGGCTCAATGGTGTTCCACTGGGCAGATATACATTTTTTTTAAAAAAATCAATTTATAAGCAACAATTGAAAGGTACCATTCGTTCACTTAGCATGTATTCACCAAATGCCTATCTTCCCAGGCATTATTTTAAGCTCTGGGGATCCACTCGTGAAACAAAGACCCACCTTCTGGAGCTTGTACTCTACTAAAGGGAAGCAGCAACGAACAAATGGACATTCCACCTGCCAGGTGATGGCCCGGTGTAAGACACAGAAGGGCAGGGAGTGAGTGAGGAGTGCCCGGTAGCGATGACTTCAGCGGACAGTGGCCAAGGGCGGCCTCTCTGACCAAAGGGCATTTGAGAGGGTCCTGAGCAAGAGGGCGGGCACTTCAGCAGAAGAAGCAGGTGTGTATGCCTGTTCACAGGTTAGCCGGTGGGGAGGAGGACACGGAGGCTACGGGAACAGGAACTGGCCTCAGGACGACTTGGCAATTTATCAAAGCAATCGGCAGGCGTTGCACATAGAATTGACCTGAGCAGACTTACGTTTTGTAAAGATCGATTTGTGTGCTGTGGATTCAAGGTTGTTGGGAGCAGGTGGGAGAGCAGGAGGACAACTCAAAGGCTGTCACTGCCCTGCCAGAGGCCTGGAAGGATGGTGGGAGCAGGATGGGGGTGGGGCAGCAGCTGGATGCTGAAGACACAGGAGGTAGAGACAGAGCTGCCAAGACTCACTGGCAGAGTGAATTAATATCCAGAGAGAGTGGAGTCAAGGAAGGCTGGGTGGGAGGGACAGCTGAGCTGCAGAAGGGGTGGGGTAGCACTAGGAGTCCCCTGTGGAGGGGCGCAGTGTGAGTGCAAGTGATGCTGTCAGGGGTGAGGCTGGACATGGAAGTCAGATTCAGGGGAGAGTCCAGACTGGCAGAAGCATCACTCACCATGCTGTACAGTCCTGGGAATGGTTAAAGCCACTTCCCTGGCCTCTTCTGAGGTCCAAGGACCGAGGCTTTTCAGCATTAAATGTCACAGAGACAAGGAGAAGTCAACAGACTGTGAAGAAGCCAGGAATGAGAAGGACGGAGAGAGTGGTGTCCTGAAAGCCGCATGAATTAAGTATTTCAAGCAGTGGCCATGTGCATCCAGAGAGAAGAAAACGAGGCCCAAGAACTGGCCTCTGGATTTTGGCAAAGTGGAGGTGGCTGCAACCTTCATGGAGGCTGATTGCAGTAGGTTCCAGTAAGGGTGGGAGAAGAGAAACCAGGGACGCTGAGAGTGGGGGTTCCAGTAAGGGTGGGAGAAGAGAGACCAGGGACGCCGAGAGTGGGGGTTCCAGTAAGGATGGGAGAAGAGAGACCAGGGACGCCGAGAGTGGGGGTTCCAGTAAGGGTGGGAGAAGAGAGACCAGGGACGCTGAGAGTGGGGGTTCCAGTAAGGGTGGGAGAAGAGAAACCAGGGACGCTGAGAGTGGGGGTTCCAGTAAGGGTGGGAGAAGAGAAACCAGGGACGCTGAGAGTGGGGGTTCCAGTAAGGGTGGGAGAAGAGAGACCAGGGACGCTGAGAGTGGGGGTTCCAGTAAGGGTGGGAGAAGAGAAACCAGGGACGCTGAGTGTGGGGGTTCCAGTAAGGGTGGGAGAAGAGAAACCAGGGACGCTGAGAGTGGGGGTTCCAGTAAGGGTGGGAGAAGAGAAACCAGGGACGCTGAGTGTGGGGGTTCCAGTAAGGGTGGGAGAAGAGAAACCAGGGACGCTGAGAGTGGGGGTTCCAGTAAGGGTGGGAGAAGAGAAACCAGGGACGCTGAGAGTGGGGGTTCCAGTAAGGGTGGGAGAAGAGAGACCAGGGACGCTGAGTGTGGGGGTTCCAGTAAGGGTGGGAGAAGAGAGACCAGGGACGCTGAGAGTGGGGGTTCCAGTAAGGGTGGGAGAAGAGAAACCAGGCACGCTGAGTGTGGGGGTTCCAGTAAGGGTGGGAGAAGAGAGACCAGGGACGCTGAGAGTGGGGGTTCCAGTAAGGGTGGGAGAAGAGAGACCAGGGACGCTGAGTGTGGGGGTTCCAGTAAGGGTGGGAGAAGAGAGACCAGGGACGCTGAGAGTGGGGGTTCCAGTAAGGGTGGGAGAAGAGAGACCAGGGACGCTGAGAGTGGGGGTTCCAGTAAGGGTGGGAGAAGAGAGACCAGGGACGCTGAGAGTGGGGGTTCCAGTAAGGGTGGGAGAAGAGAAACCAGGGACGCTGAGAGTGGGGGTTCCAGTAAGGGTGGGAGAAGAGAGACCAGGGACGCTGAGAGTGGGGGTTCCAGTAAGGGTGGGAGAAGAGAAACCAGGGACGCTGAGAGTGGGGGTTCCAGTAAGGGTGGGAGAAGAGAGACCAGGGACGCTGAGAGTGGGGGTTCCAGTAAGGGTGGGAGAAGAGAGACCAGGGACGCTGAGTGTGGGGGTTCCAGTAAGGGTGGGAGAAGAGAGACCAGGGACGCTGAGAGTGGGGGTTCCAGTAAGGGTGGGAGAAGAGAAACCAGGGACGCTGAGAGTGGGGGTTCCAGTAAGGGTGGGAGAAGAGAGACCAGGGACGCTGAGAGTGGGGGTTCCAGTAAGGGTGGGAGAAGAGAAACCAGGGACGCTGAGTGTGGGGGTTCCAGTAAGGGTGGGAGAAGAGAAACCAGGGATGCTGAGAGTGGGGGTTCCAGTAAGGGTGGGAGAAGAGAAACCAGGGACGCTGAGAGTGGGGGTTCCAGTAAGGGTGGGAGAAGAGAAACCAGGGACGCTGAGAGTGGGGGTTCCAGTAAGGGTGGGAGAAGAGAGACCAGGGACGCTGAGAGTGGGGGTTCCAGTAAGGGTGGGAGAAGAGAGACCAGGGACGCTGAGAGTGGGGGTTCCAGTAAGGGTGGGAGAAGAGAAACCAGGGACGCTGAGAGTGGGGGTTCCAGTAAGGGTGGGAGAAGAGAAACCAGGGACGCTGAGTGTGGGGGTTCCAGTAAGGGTGGGAGAAGAGAGACCAGGGACGCTGAGAGTGGGGGTTCCAGTAAGGGTGGGAGAAGAGAGACCAGGGACGCTGAGAGTGGGGGTTCCAGTAAGGGTGGGAGAAGAGAGACCAGGGACGCTGAGTGTGGGGGTTCCAGTAAGGGTGGGAGAAGAGAAACCAGGGACGCTGAGAGTGGGGGTTCCAGTAAGGGTGGGAGAAGAGAAACCAGGGACGCTGAGAGTGGGGGTTCCAGTAAGGGTGGGAGAAGAGAGACCAGGGACGCTGAGTGTGGGGGTTCCAGTAAGGGTGGGAGAAGAGAAACCAGGGACGCTGAGAGTGGGCACCGATACCACGCGTTACAAAGCACCGCAGAGAAATGGATGACAGCTAGAAACATTGTTTACAGGGTCAAGGGCTGGTTTAGGTTTTTAAATGTCAGAATAACAGCGTATTTACAGGCTGGTGAAAATAGCCCAGCTCCGGAGGAAAAGGGGGATCATGTGAAACAGAACGATACCTTCTTCTTTTAGGCAGAAGGAAGCAGACCAGGACATGATTGGGCAGGGGCTGAACCTGCACTACCAGGAAGGTTGGCAGCACTGGCAGACACAGGGTGAACATGTGCTAGTTCTTCTGTGCTTGCTCCTATTTCCGTAGGTGGTTTAGTCCAATCTTTGTTGCTTAATAATGGAATGCCACAGATTGGGTAGTTTATAATGAATGAGGCTTCAGCTCACTGTGTTGGAGGTCCAAGACCAAGGGGCCATGTCTGGTGAAGGCCTTCTCGTTGGTGGGAATTCTCTTCAGAGGTCACATGGAAAGAGCTTGTCTGCATCCACATGTCTTGGTGTCCATCTTGTAAAGCCACCAGGATTCAGTCATGGTACCTCTCACCCTAATGACCTCATCTACTCCTAATTACCTCCCCAAGGCCCCACCTGGTAATACCATAATCTAATTCAGTGTTCTTCCTCTTAACACCTTCATAGTACAATAAAATGTCAATACATGAATTTTGTGGAAGACACATTCAAACCACAGGAGGAGGAGAGGAGAGAAAGGAAAGAAGGAGAAGGGGAGAAGATGGAGAAGAAGAAGGAAGAAGAAGAAGGGAGGCCTTAAGGTTTAGAGAGAGAAGACATGCATGAGTTATATTTTCAATTTTCACATGTGTATCTCCTACAGATAAATTTTTTAGAATTAAATCACTGAGTCAAAGCAACACTCATTTTCAATTTAACCAGCATCACCAAATTGCTCTCAAAAATGGGGAGGGTAGGCAAAGTCAATTATTTTGTCTCCTTTGGAACAAGACTCTCCTCAAAAACAAGACTTGGCCCAAATGAGGAAAGAGGAGAAAGTTGAGTATGAATGCTTACCGATCCCCTCGACCAGTGTTTTCTGGCGCATGTTCTACAGAACATTAATGGTTCCAAAGGATATGGCTGCTAATAGATGCTATGGGAGGATAACCAGCATGTTTTAAAGGGAGGTTAGGGTCTCCTCAGTCTAAGTCCACACTAGGCAGGTCTCCTGTAGTGACGCTCAAAGGATATGACTGCTAATAGATGCTATGGGAGGGTAAGCGACATGTTTTAAAGGGAGGTTAGGGTCTCCTCAGTCTAAGTCCACACTAGGCAGGTCTCCCGTAGTGACGCTCAAAGCCTTTTCTATGGACTTGGTCCAAGAAAGGCCTCCACTGAGCACTTTTCCCCACATCGAATGATCAAGGCACGCCTTCCTCTCTGCAGCCTGTCCAGGGACCAGTGTCCCACAGCACGTGCTCAGCAAGGCTCCTATAGGGCACACCAGATCCCACTCCATCCTGTGTTCTCTCCCTGCTCCTGTGGGAGGAGCGGCTCCCGAGAATGCTTGTCTAGTGACTCCAGCTATGAGCACGGACAGCGGTCACCTCCTTCCCTGGGCAGCTACCTGTTCGCTGCCCTTGGCCAAATGCAGTGAGGGAAGAAGCAGAGGGCCACCCACCCCCAATAGGCCCAGACTGTGCTCCTTTTATAAATTATTTCAGAGGGCATACACGAGAGAGAGAGAGCGCGCACATTTCATTCAACCCTTTCTCCATTTCTCCATCAGGGATTTGAACTGTGGTCAGCCATGCTTGATCCAGCTCCCTATGCACAGGGGCTAGCTGCTGTGCTATGGGGCTGGCCCCTGTGTTCTTGATGTACAAGGCAACTTGTCACAGGTCAGCCTGATATTGCAGCAGGGGCATGGGCTTGTCATGCTATACATTGACTAGGCATGAAAGTCAAGCTTACATCTTCTTTGTGCCACGTGACTTGAGCAAATTTATTTTCACTCTGCATTTCCCTCTGCAAGTCAGAGGAAAAGCTACATCGTCCCCTGACTCAAGGTAGGGAGTGATATGCATGTTAGAGGGATGATTTGTGGGTGCTTGAGGCTGGGAGGGGGGATGCCCTCTTCTTGTGGAAGGAGCAAGGACAATAATTGCAGTAGTTCCTTGGACATCCATGTTGATTAGACCTTGCCTGGAGTATTCACTGGTTGAGACTGGGGGCAGATGGTGGTAGTCATCTGGAATTTTCCTGGGGAGGCTGCCTGTGCTTTGTAAAGGGTTCCATGGGTGAAGAAATGAGACTGAATTGCTAGACCTTAGAAGTTGGGGCAACATTGCCCCCCACTCAGTGCCCAAACCTAAGCCAAGAGGAGATGAGAAGCTGGTGATATGCCATCTTTGGACATAGGAAATGGAACTGAGCAGGAGCAGTGGTCAAAGACGCCGACGTGTCACTCAGTGAGAAGGACCAGAGACTGTCCTGGGCAAAGATTTGTTCTGTTGGGTCGTTGGAAAAGTCATGATGCATTTTTGCATAGGAAAGCATAGAAAAAAATATGTCATGACTTTTCTGATGACCCAGTGTAATAGGTGTGACCAACCCATCAACTCAGAGGTGGAACCAGCCAGGCGCATCCTCCTTATGAAAGGGGACTGATTTGCGTCCGTCACCCTTATAACACGTCTCATGGAGTCCCACCCAGGTCCAGCATTGTCCTGACAGTGTCACTCCTTATCCTCAAGCAGTCCTACCGAGCAGGAGGTGGTTTCATATGAAGAAACCAACTCCAACACGTGAGGAAATCCCATGGCGGAGCCTGGATTCTCGTGGAGATTTGTCTGGCCTGAGGGCCGGGCCAGCTGCTCCCGAGGCATAGGTGTTTCCTGGGCAGCCTTGGTGCCAGGGACCCCCAGCAAGGTGGGCCTCTGCGGAGGCTGCTGCTCTCCACGCAGGAGATGGAATACAAACATTTTAGGCTGAATTGTATCCCAAAATTCATTTGTTGGAATCTTAATTCCCCAGAAGGTAACTTACACTTGGCCCTCTGTAGCCATAGACAGGTCACCAACCATAGACCCCTATCAATAAATGGATACAATTTTACAATAAAAAATAATACCACAATAAAAAAACACAAATTTTAAAACAAGATAGTGTAAACGCTATTTACATAGCATTTGCACTGTATTGGGTATTGTAATTCATTTAGAGGGTTTTTTTGAAGTATGTAGAAGGGGCCAGCATGTGGTATAGTGGATAAGGTGCTGGACTCTCACATGGCCAACTGTAGTTTGAATCCTGGACCTGATAGCTTAAAAATCATGCTGAGTATGTGTGCGTGCCCAAAATCCTGAGAGGAGAATGGAGGAGAAGGGGTTGCGGTGTGGCCATCCCTCTCAGGAGCGATTTCTCTCTTTCCCTCTTTCTCTCTCAAGCTAGTAAACATGCCCTATGGCAAATACTTAAATATATATATATATATATATATATATATATATATATATATATACACACACACAGAAGAATGTACTGTCGATTTTAAGCAAACACCAGGGCATTTTACATAAGGAATTTGAGCATTTGTGGAGTCTGGTTCTGAGGGGGTGCGGGAGCCTATCGCTGTGGATACCAAGAACAACGGTCTTCTGAGATGGGGTCTTATGGAAATAATTCAGTTGCGGTGATTAGGGTGGGCCCCTCCAGTCTGTCTGGTGCCTGTATAGGAGAGGAAGCTTGGACACAGACACGTGGAGGGAGCACTGTGTCTCTCTCCTAGGAGGAGCAACATCTGCAAGCCAAGGACATCCCCAGGCACTTGGGAGACTTGGACCCTCGAGGGGCAAAAGTTTGACAGAAACACCACCAGACTTGCCAGAACAGAGGCCAGAGAAATTAATCCTAGCTCTGAAACCGAGATTGGGGAATCCTGATTATCACCTAGGCTGTGGCGGTCTTGTCTGACTGGCTCTTCATAATGTGACTCCCAGGAGTGGAGGAACGGCAAGGTTCCACGCCACCTGTGAACTGCTGTGCACCTTTCCAGATGTGGGTGCGACAGGATCAGGAGATGTGGCTCTTCCTGTCACCTGCGATAGATGGTCACAGAGAGCCACTCTAATGAGAGCTTGACATGGTGAGGGAAGCTCTGGGTGGCTGGATTCTAGCGCAGGGGAACGAAGCATGGAATTCCACCACTGTCTCTGACAGCAGCCTCGACATCTTAAATAGGAAAAAAGAAGCCCGTTCCCTAACTGTGGTTTTCCTCTTAAGTAAGATCATTTATTGTTATTGTTATTACACCCCCACTCACTAATCCAAAGGAGTGTAGGGGCTTGTAGTAAAGACATATTATATGCATTCATCTGAGCAAGCAGAAAATAGTGGAAGTCCAGGAGAGGACAGAGGAGGTGGTTTTATTCATGCATTATGCAGGTGGCCCCCCTTACAATGGTTCCCATTTCTGAGGGTGTGAAAGCAACACACGTTTACTAAAAACTGTACCTTGGGAGCACACATGACCACTTTGTTTTTCACTTTCAGGACAGTGTTCAAAAACTTACGTGAGACATTCGAGACTTTATTGTAAAACAGGCTTTGTGTTCGCCTTTGCTCAACCGTCAGCTAACAAAAGTGTTCTGAGCACGTTTAAGGTAAGTGAGGTTATGCTGTGATTTTGGTAGGTGTGTTAAATGCTTTTTCAGGGACCAGCAGATGGTGTAATGGCTACTTCGCTGGACTCCCATGTAGTTGACTGCAGTTCAAGTCCCAGACCCAGTGGCTTAAACTCACACCGGGCGTGTGTGCATGCATAACCAAGATCCCGAGAGGAGAATGGAGGAGAAGGGATTGCGGCATGGCCATCCACCCTGGAGGTGATTTCTCGCTGTCTCTGTCTCTCTCTTTCTGGCGAGCTCACACACCCTATAGCCAAAAAAAAAAAAAAACACTCCTGAAAAATTAAAAAAGATCTCTCTCTCTCTCTCTCTCTCTTTCTCACTTGCCAGAGAGAGATAAAGAGAGAAGGAAAATGAGAAATGACGCCACAAGGGAACAGCCACACCGCAATTTCTTCTCCTCCATTCTTCTTCCTGGATTTTTGGGCATGTGTGCACACATGCTTGGCGTGTTTTTCAGGCTGCTTGGTCCAGGACTTGAACTACAAAGTTGGCCATGTAGAATCTAGCTGCCTTAACCACCATGCCACCTGCTGCCCGATATTGCAGTCTTTTAAAGTAGAACGTTATTCAGTACTTAAAATGACTATTTTGCCTCAGTGTGCACGCTCCAAAAATGAAGAACAGAATCAGCGAGGTTGTAAACTCACATTCCTACATTTCTAGATGTTTTGGACTTTCTTGACTTGTTTAACTTAGAACAGATGAATTTATCATGGTAGTCTCTTTCAGTCCCAATCTCATGTTCAAGGCAAATGCAGTCATTTCTTCTCTCGTTCTCTTTATAAAATTTGCCTTTTGGGGCCTGCAGGTGGAGTGGTGGGTGAAGGTGCTGGACTCCCACATGGCTGACTAAGATTCAAGTCCCGGACCCAGTGACTTGTTTTCTTACTTTTCATCTTTCTCTTTCACTGTCTCTCTGGTCAAATTTTTAAAAAATAATAATAATAAAGTTAAATGAAAAAAATTATTTTAAAGATTGTATTTATATCTTTTGTAATTTTAAAAGGAATAGTTGCTCCTAGATTTTTTTTTTTTTTAATGTATAAAACGGGACCAGACAGTGGTGCAGCAGTACATGACACCCTGAGAGGCTGACCCACATGGGGAGGTTCCGGGTTAGCACCTGGAGACGTCCCTGTGAACACCAGGCACGCATGTACTACAATCCAGGGCTGGCCGAGCCGGGGGGTGGAGTGTGGTGTCAGGGCCACTTTGGGGATACGCTCATTCTCTCTCTCTCTGTCCCTGTTGCTCATGGAAAAGAAAATACACTTTTAAATGCACAAAATACTGGAAAACATGAGAATAAAAGAATCTATAGTCTTCTCTGCCTATCCTATCCTGATTATTGCTACCTACATTTGACTTCCAGAACTTTCTGTTTTGGATTCTTCCATTGCTTCTAGCCCCACATATTCTGGCTTGCCTCAACTTCAGAAGGTTTTGCTCAAGGTAAACACTGTGTAGGAGAGCATGTAGAATTACCAGCTCTTCAACCTCTCCCAAACTCAGAGCTCATTTTCTTTAAAATAAAAATTGGGCAACCAGTTCCTTCCATCCTGGTCTGCCTGCCGAGTGAGGCCTGGGTGGCTCATCCGTGGGCGCCATACCAGCCAGTTCCCACTCCACCAAGGCTCTGTTTGCAAATCAGAGGGGACCCTGGTCTAGGGGAGATCTATTGTCGTTTCAAGCCACCATAACTTCTTTCACCTGATAGCCTTGTTTTCTTGGTGAATATTTACCTGAAGGGAGAGTGGGCTTCATACCTGCTAAAAAAAAAAAAAAAAAAAAACAACAACAACAACAACAACAAAAAAAACATCTCCTACATCTATTGGAATTCTTTTTTATTTTTTTGAAAAAGATATTTCCTTTTGAAATTCCAACAACAGGATATTCATTCACATGTTATTTTTAAATGCTACTTCCAAAGGTTCAGCAGATGGCATAGCAGTTAGATCACTGCATTCCCGCACGGCGAACTACGGTTTGAGTCCCAGACCTGGTAGCTTGAGAATCACACCAGGCTCCTGTGCGTAGGTGCCCAAGATCCTGGGAGGAGAATGGAGGAGAAGGGATTGCCGCATCCCCCCTGGGGCTGTGGTTTCTCACTTTCCCTCTCACTGTCCCCCATCTCTTTTCAGGGAGCGCACCTGCCCTAAGGCAAAAACCTCTTAAAAAAAAATGCCACCTTCAAAATAAATCTGATCGATTTCAATTGTGTCACATGTGAGTGAGAAACAGAATGGAATTCAAAGCAGGCAGCGGGTTCACAGTGAGGGATCCTGAAAATTCAAGACAAAGGCAAAAGCATCTCTTTCGGGGCCTAGGGTCTTCACACACCTTGTCTCTGACCTCTCTCTCTCTCTTTTTTATGACAGAGATATTTTAAGCACATAAGAGAGGCAGACCAGCACAGTGGCTTGTGGAACACTGTCCCCGGCCCCATCAGCTCTTGTCCAGCTCACTCCCCTGTGCCCTCCTGTGTGACCGAAGCACTCGGCGGCCATTGTCTCATCGTCCCCATGTAGGTCAGCATGCTGCTCTGGGAGGTAAGGGTGCCGCCATCACACTTCACAGACGCCACTTAGCCCTTGGGCCCACCCAGCAACCAGGCTGCATTGTTCCCAGTGGGCTCTTGACATCATGTTGACACAGGAAAACGGGGGGAGGAGGGGGGGGGTGCAGGGGTGATCAGGCCACACTCGCAGTGAGACACGGGTTCTTGTCCCACGCTCAGGAAGAATTAGAGTTGCAGACACAGAGAGGAGGTATGCAAAGCGGGGAGTTTATTAGCAAAGTGGGGAATTTATTAACAAAGCAGGGAGTTTATTCAAGAAGAGGGAAGAGAAAACAGAGCTCCCAAGAAGGGAGGGGTCTAAAAGCTTTGAATATAAGAGTTTTTAACATCTTTTAATGAGTGTTTATTTAATGTGTTAGGTGGTTTCGAGTACATTTTTTTTAATCTATTTTAGGAGAATATTTAACTCCAGTAAGGTTAAGAAGAAAAATGTTTTAAAGAAGAAGGCAATTCTTTTTTTTTACTAATTAGGTCTTTTTTAAAATATTTTTTGAGCTATAGTTGAAATTATTTTTTAATTTTTTTTTTTGGAGAGATTTTCGCTATAGGGCGCGTGCACTCGCCAGACAGACAGAGAGAGACATAGAGACAGAAAGCGAGAAATCACCCCCCAGGGGGGATGGTCACGCCGCAATCCCTTCTCCTCCATTCTCCTCTCGGGATCTTGGGCACACACGCACACGCGCCCGGCGTGAGTTGTAAGCCACCAGGTCCGAGACGCGAACCGCGGTCGACTACGTGGGAGTCCAGCGACATAGCCATTACGCTAACTGCTGGTTCCCTAGTTGAAATTATTAAGACCTGTCTCAAGGTGGAGGAACTGGGAAAAGAATTTAAATGGCACCCTCAGAGAGAGCTGAGAGCTCTATTCGTGCATTGAGAGGGGAGGTGGCCTGGTTAACATAGATAAGGAGATGAGTGGCCAAGATCTGAGGACCAGATTTTACTCTCTGATCTTGAATATCTAAGAGAAGATCAAATGGAAAAGGAAAAATTTTAGTTTTTTTAAATGGCGATTCGATTTACTTTTTATTTACCGTGGACTGAGGTATGGTCTGTGGACATCTTTATTTAGTTATAAAATTTTTGTAGATGAAATTGTAAATTTTTGGCAAAAAAAAAAAAAGGGCTGTCATTTTTTTTAAGAGAGATTACAGCCCAAGAGGGAACAAGGAGGGCCTCTAGGATGTTAGGTAATGTTTTTCATTTGACCCAAGAGCTGTTGTTGGTGATCATATTTGTCAGATTCATAATTAGATGTCTTATAGTTTTGGTGGCTACATTTACTATTAACCTTATGTTTACTTTTTTCTCATTTTTGTACTTTCTTTTTATGGTATGATTTGGGTTTTAAATTAGACTTGTTAACTTAGAACATGTTTAGAATGTATCCCAAATTTACTGAGAATTTAATAGGTGATACAGAACACTGTGGTGTGGGGACTAAGGAAAAGATTTGTTAAGCAGATGTCCCCAAAGGCCCAGTAAACAATTTTTAATTTTTAATAGAGGAATGAAGAGGAAAACTGGCCCGGCAAGGGCAATATAATGTGATCTTTTTTAACAATCCCAATTTAATTTATACCATATCTATGTTGAAAGTTGGGGACCAGCAGTTAGCGTAATGGCTATGTCGCTGGACTCCCACGTAGTTGACCGTGGTACGCGTCCCGGACCCGGTGGCTTGAACTCATGCTGGGCGCGTGTGCGTGCGTGCCCAAGATCCCGAGAGGAGAATGGAGGAGAAGGGATTGCGGCGTGACCATCCCCCCGGGGGATGATTTCTCGCTTTCTGTCTCTCTGTCTCTCTCTGTCTGGTGAGCGCACGCGCCCTATAGCGAAAACCTCTCAAAAAAAAAAAAAAGTGGAGGAGTCTTGTTTATTTTAAAGGAAGGTTGTTTAGTAGAGACCTTGGAACTCAGAAAGAAAGGGTTTTTTGTTTATTTTGGACTTGACCCGTATGGAAAAGAAGGAAGACTCTGTGGGCTTGCGGGTGAGAGAGCAAGGGAACTCTTTGACACTCAGTTGAGTAGCGGAGAAGAACTTTTAATGTTAGAGCTAAAAGCACTCTTGGGAGTGGCAGTGGGCAGATGCCTTCAACTGCTCAGAGACATTTAGTTTTTTTTACTGACAGTTGGAATCTCTAGTCTCAATACCTTGTAAGTTGGGAGAGCAGAGGGCAGCTTCACTTTTTTTAATGTATTACAGCAAGTTTTGGGATATGTATTTTGTTGTTGTTAGTGGGTAAGAGAAAAAGTTTGAAGAAAAGGAAAGAAAGGAATTTGTCCATTACCCAGCTGAGTGATAGGAGATAACTACATTTTTAGGACCTTTAGGATACACCAGAGAGTAACCTGGCATGCATCACTAGTTGTCTCAGTAACATTTATCTTTTCCATGATGGTTTAGATTTTTGAAATGGAAACTGTGTCACAAAACAGCCAACATTCTGATAATGCTGAGGGATTGACTGAGTGTTTTTTGGCCAGCGTCACATGGGAGTCTTGTAGACTGGCAGTCACCGTAATGGTTTTTATACAACTGTCCAATGTCTAGTAATTTTGTCTGATAGACCTAGTTTTTAGGGACAAGAGTGTTCCAGGAAAAACAGGATAGAAAGTTTATATTATTTACCATTTTGATGTGAAGAAAGGGAGTCTAGATGTTTCCTGGCCAACGCCCCAAAATATGATGCAGGAACACAGGGGTGTAGGGGTGATCAGGCCACCCTCACAATGAGACATTGGTTTTTGTCCCACGCTCAGGAAGAATTAGAGTCACAGACACAGAAAGCAGGTATAGAAAAGCGGGAAATTTATTAACAAAATGGGGAGTTTATTGAAGGAGAGGGAAAGAAAGACAGAGCTCCCAAGAAGGGAGGTGTCCCAAAAAAATGGGTTGCCAAAGAAAAACTGGTAAGAAATTTTTATTTTGGTCAGAAAGGAATTGGTCCAAACGTGGTCTCATGCATTCCCCTCCTGGTAGGGAGGGGCACGTGCTGGATGGGTCATTATTTTCTTAATTATAGAGTAAATACCAAGGGCAAGAGATTCTTTGTCTAAAAGCTTTAGGCCATAAAAAACATTATCTTATCTTCTTCTTAAAACGTGATGGGCATTAAAAAAAAAAAAAAAAAAAAAAACCTTGTTTTAGGTATAGGTCATGTGCCTGAGTCCATCACTGAGCCATTACTACCTCCATCTCAAAACAGACATTTCACTGAAGCAGGCGAGACTCCATCTTGGAAGAGTGCCTCCATTATAAATGGTTAAATTCCCATGACTAGGAACTTGCCTTCTCCTCCTGTGCCTAAAAGTAAACAGAGTGATTAACACTCCTAAGGTCTTTAAACCCCACTCCTGACATAGAGAGACCCCGAATTCATGAATAACTCAGGCTGATAGCTCTCTAAGGTTTCTGCCCTCCCTGGAGCTGCAGGGTAACCTGGAAACCTTGGGTGGGTTAGTACCTTGACTAGTCTTCCTGCTTGTCTGCCTCCTCCCTTTGAGGCTGCGTAGGGTGGGTTCTGAGCCCATTCCACAACCTGAGACTTCCCCTTCCCCAATTTCCCCATAAAAGACCATGTCCAACCCCTAGTAGGGGCCGGAGATTTAGGGTATTAACTCCTTCGTATAAACAGTTCTCCTAATCTCTCTAAGTGCTGCTTTCCATTCCTTGGCATCTGGTTTTCTGCAACACTGTAATTCCATTTTAGATTTACACCCTAACTATATTTTTAGGGCCCCTGTCTCCTACCTCAATACTTTTTTTGTTGTGTTTTTTCTTTACAGTCATTTTTTCTCAGTGCTTACATTTTAACAAGTTTATGTTTCCTTTTAGTCTCTTAAATCCATAGGTTTCCCCTCCACCTTCAGTTTCCTCAATTTAATGGTCAAAAAAAAAAAAAAAAGCAAGCCATTTGTCCTGTGCAGCTTCCCACCAGCCTTTGCAGATGATGTCCCTGCAGTGTCCCTTCACGTGTCCTTGTACCCTTCACACCCCACAGCTACATCATGGCTCCGAGGCTTCATCTAATTTAGATTTGTGCTTTCTTTTTGAGGGGCAAGGTTGTAGATAAGTGATAGTGTATTCTTTCATCCAAAGGCAGCTCCTGTCTTGTGGGGCTGTTTCTGCTGCTCAATGTCATTAACTGATTACAGGTTGCAAAATAGTGATGTTCTACCTTTGTTGCTAGCTGGCCTGTTTCTAAGACAACTTCCCTTTGTCTACCATTTGGTCAGCCACCATGACAGTTCCTATGGGAAATACTGGGAGGAATACTTACCTCTTTTTCTTTAAGTTACAGCTTTCAAAATAATGATTTAGTTCCCCTGAATTCTCCATGTGGAAAAACCCATTTGTGGAAAAACCCATTTGTTTTTCCTCTTTCTTTCTTCCTTCCTTCCTTCCTTCCTTCCTTTCTTTCTCCTTCCTTCCTTTCCTTTTCCTTTTCCTTTTCCTTTTTCTTTTCATTTTTCTTTTTCCTTTTCCTTTTCCTTTTCCTTTTCCTTTTCCTTTTCCTTTTTCTTTTTCTCTTTATTTTTCCAGAGAGTACCTGTGCTTGACAGAGCAACAGAGAAGGGGAGAAGGTAAAAGCACCCCAGTAGGGTGTAGTCATGTCACAATCTCTTCTCCTCTGTTTCTCCACTCTGTCGATATTTGGGGAAGGTATGCAATGTGCGTAGCATATTTTCCCTCTGGGGTCAGGATCCAAGCCACACGGTTGGCCATGTGGTATCTGGCTCCTTTAGCTGCCAGGCCCCAAGGCTGGCCCTGACTTCCCTTTCTAGTGCCTTTATGAGCTCACAGATGTAAACATACCTGATGTGTCATGTTGAGTTAATCATATTGATGTTCAAATGGTCCCACATTGGCCAGTGGGAGACTCCAGGTTGCTCCTGACCCCGTGGTTCCAACCATCCTGGTCTTGGAAAATGTCCTCACTACTGGATATAATGGAATGTTTCAGACTTACTTGTTCTCCAAGGATTCCTGAGGCTTTTCAGATGGAAATTTATGAAGCACACTCTGGACATTAGGAATCTTCATTGTCCCTGTTGGTCATTGATTTTAGGCCTCTTGGTGAGAGTCAGGAAACACACATCTTGACACTACTTCAGACGCCGTGAGCTCAGAACAGTATCTCCATCTCACGTACAGGACCGCAGAGGGGCACGTAACTCCCCATTTCCATCCTTATAGCTTTCTCCCACCAGCTTTCTAGCCAGCAGGACTGCTAGAGTTGGGAAATCACTAATTATATATTTGCTTTATTTCACATTAATACCTGAAAAACATACCAGCAACATCTCAGGGGACTTTTCGGGCAGTGAAACTACCTGTGTGATCCTATAATGTTGGAGACACGTCCTGGTACACACCAAAAGTGAACCCTAATGTAAACTAGGGACTTTGGTTGACAGTGACGTGTCCACATTGGTTCATGGAGTACACACCACACCCTCTGCAGGTGGGGCTGGGAAGGGCAGGATGTGAGAACTCTCTGTCCTTCTCCCTGAATTTTGTTGTGACGTCAAGAATTTTATGACTTTTGACTAAAACATTGCTGATTTTCTTGGCTTTGTTGTCTGGTTTTATGTGTCTTGTCTTGAGATGTCAATAGGTTCATGTACCTACCATTTGAACAGAATCCTAACCTGTTTCCTGGCTTTAAGTTTTAAGCAACATTCCTTAGGATTTCTTTGATTTAAGTTAAAGCTACTTTCTTGAAATTACCAGCTGAACTTGCTATTGAAAGTAGTTAGATTATTTAAGAAATTCTGTGATCAATACAATGTGGGGTAAAAGAATGGAAGACTACTGTAAACACCAGAGGTAGTGTGAGAAGGGGGTGGGAGAAGACAGGGTCAGAAATAGTAATAAAAAAAAAAAATAGGAGTGAAAAAAAAAAAAAAACTAGAAAATTTTTGGCGATACCATGCATGATTAAGCCACTATGCAGTATATTCTGGATGGGAAATCACATTTTGAAGGCTGTGACGATGCTTAGGGAATGAATGTAAATTAAGTTTTAAAAAAAAAGTTTCAGGGAAAAAAAAACTAAAACTGTTTTTCTTTTAATTAAAAAAAAGGCATTAAAAATACCTATTTGATTACTGCAGTAAGCTATATAGCCCTAGCTAGGTGCTACTTTATAGTATGTTCATTTTACTCACTAAGGTTTATGCCAAAGGTCAGACTTGTGTTCGTGAATATGTATATATCAGCTGTGCTTGCTACTGAAAATATTTAGATTAATTAAGATATTTAGTGAAACAATAAAATGTGGGAGGAAAAAGGCATAGAAAACAGTAATAGATACTAGAGACAGTGTGGGAGGAGGGTGGGAGATGGCAGAAGGTGAGAGACAGGGAATCAAGAATGGGAAATGGGACCAATAGTTAGCGTAATGGCTATGTCGCTGGACTCCCACCTAGTCGACTGCGGTTCGAGTCCTGGACCCAGTGGCTTAAATTCATGCTGGGCGCGTGTGCGTGCGTGCCCAAGATCCCGAGAGGAGAATGGAGGAATTGCAGCGTGGTCATCCCCCCTGGGGGGTGATTTCTCGCTTTCTGTCTTTCTGTCTCTCTCTGTCTGTCTGGTGAGTGCATGCACCCTATAGCAAAAACCTCTCCAAGAAAAAAGAAAAAAAAAAAAAGAATGGAAAAAAAGGCAAAATATACAGAAAACAAGAAATGGAAAATTATTTGTTGACAATAACACATATGTTGATGTGCTTGATTGAGCAAATATAGCGTATACTAGATAGAAAAATTTCATTTTGTATGCTGTAATGATGTACAGTGAATGAATGTAAATAATTAATTAATTTTAAAAAGCTGCTCTAAAAAATAAACCATTTTTTTTTAAATTTATGACTCCCAAAGCAATTAATATAAGATGTAAGGTACATTTAGGGGCTGGCAGGTGGCATGGTGGTTAAGGGCACTGGGCTCCCACATGGCTGACCATGATTCGAGTCCCGAACCTGGAAGCCTGCTGTTTCTCTCTCTGTCCCTCTCTGGTCAAATTAAAATAAATAAATAAAGTTAAATAAAATAATTCTTAAAAAAAAAAAGACGTAAGGTACATTTAAAGAAACCTAGCTTTTATGCTTGTCCCAAATATTCTTTCCTACTCCTTCTAGAAAACGAGTGTGCAATATTTTGTGTCATCTTCCCTTTTTTCAGTGTAACACATGTGTGTGCACACACGTACCCTCATCTCCTCTACTTTTCTCAGGTAAGAGGTAAGGTGTTGTACTCCTGTTTAGCAGTCTGTCTGGAAGTTGCTCCATGGTAGCTGTACACATCGCTTTCAACCTGAAAACTTGTCTCTGTTCCTTGTGAGCATACTTTATCCTGCTGCTGAAATGTTGTCCTCATTCCCCAGAGCAATAAAAATGAATACTGTGTTTTCAAAACGAGCCCATTAATGTATGTAGTAGCCTTGCACAACCTGGAGCCCCTGTGGGCTTCGGCCTCACAGACATCCCTCCTCCCAGGTGAGGCCCATGTGCCTGTCTCTGGAATCTGCGTTCAGGCTTCAGACACCGTCTTTCTGTCTCCGTAGATGCTGATGTGCCCTGAGTCATCCGTGGCCTGGCCTCTCACACGCCTCCCGGGGCTTTTGGTAATGGAGCAAAGTCCCCTTGTAAAAACGGACCTTTCTGCTGATTAAGAAGACGAATGGCCTCTTGTCTCATAAGGAAGGCCTTCTTGCTGCACTGGAACAGAAAGCAGGTGTCCCACCTGGCGTCATAGACCTAGTGTCCCCTCCCTGTCACCCTGCCAGTCACACTGCACAGCAGGGTCCCTCTGAGAAGACTGCTGGGTTTGGCTGTTCTGTTGTGAAGACGGGTCGGTCTGTGACTCTGTATTTTGGAAGCAGCATCTAGGGACCAGCCCTGCGGTCATTTCCCAGGCTGAGTGTGGCATCTACCTCAGACCACAGGTTCTGCAGGTTCTGACATGGGCTTTAGCTCTGCTGCGGCCTTGACCTTCCCCCTGCACTCCTGGTACTCCGCTTCCAGGGTGACCTCCTCCACAACCCTAAGCAGGAGTCTGGACCTGACCCTGTGCCGCCTGCCACTCCTGCTGCCCACCTAGGAGACTCGCAGGGAGCCCAGGGCGGGCCTCCTTGCAGTGCCAAGAGCACCAAGGCAGCCTGTGCTGAGGAAGCTCCCCCATAGCTGCAGTGCTCATCCCGGCCTCCTGCCCGTTCACTGTGAGCTGTGAGAGGCTGATTCCTGCAGCTGGGCCATACCCCAGCCCCGGGCCCGCTCCCAGAGCCAGGCCAGACACCAGAAGCTGCAGCGAGAGAAGGGAGCAAAGAGAGACCTTTCCTTATTCGTGTTTTACCAACTGCTGTTGTGTCTGACATCACCCCGTAAGCAATTTCGGGCAGCTTGGAAGGTGCACAGTGGAAGGCGGGTGGAAAGATGAACACAAGACCAAGCCAGGGACAAAAACCAGAGCCAAGAGAGGAGCTGAGACCAGAGCGCCTACAATCAAAGACCTGGCAGTTGTTGCGGCAAAGGGCACACCCTTAGTGGCTGGTGAAAAAAGAAGCTCAGGTCTCGGCAGATGCACGGCACAGCGCAGGAGGAAAACACAGGTCCTGAAACACAGGACTTGAACTCCTTCTTAGGGCCCCGAAAGAATGGCGACGTCCACACCAGGCTCCCAGCTGACCTGGTACACCGAGAGCGCTAGGGCAGCTGTGAAGGGCAGTGCAGGAAAGGCCACGCCACCAGGCCTCGCGACCATCCAGCATGTACCTCGGCAGGTCCGGCTCACACCAAGGTCCTCCGGAACCTCCTGCTCCCTTACCCAGCCTGGCTCTGCGCTCTGGAGTCCCCCCCAAACACCCTTCTCCTCACAGCAAGGACAGCCCTTCCTCAAACTTCTCACCTTCCCAAGGGCCTCAGCATCCCTCCTTCCCCACCTCATCCCCATCAGACACAAAGGCAGGGACACTGCCTCTGAGAGACCCTCTTGACCTCTGGAGTCAAGGGCCTGGGCTTGAATTCTGGCCCTGCCACTTCCCAAGGGTGTGACCAGGAGCCATTAACTGATCCCCACCTTGCTAAATGGAGCGTAACAATAGCGTCTAACAGCCATCTCCCTGTGAGGACAAATGAAACGATACAGTCACTCAACAAATATTTCTTGAGCTTCTCATCTGTGGTCTGTGCCAGGCATGTTCTAGACCTCCAGGGTACATCTGGGCCCTCCGCTGATAAAGGCACTTTCCCTCGTGTCTGGTGGGACTTAGACTCCCATTGCACATGTGACAAGTGCCTGGCATGCGGCTACTAAACGCTGGCTATTCAGGCACATTCCGCCCTGGAGGAGGGGTTCCCGGCAGTAACGGGAAGCATCGTTCTTTGTTTCAATCCATCAAAGAACTAGTGAGATCCCACAGGCTACCCTGGCAGAGCTGGGTCCCGTCACTGCGGAGGTTTGGGTGAGGCTGGGAGACACAATTGGAGACCAAAGATAGCAAAAGAAAAGGCTCGCACGAGCATGCACGGTATCGTTGGTGAGAAGACCATGGCGATGGTGGAGACCCACAGTGTTGACGCCACACAGGGAGCACGTTCTGACCAGAGGAGTTACTGTCTGCAGAGGCGGCCCAAGGCCCAACCCCCGGCGGCCCAGTGTCCATTCCTCCTCGCGTCCCTGCCATGGAAGGCTGACTGTGTCCAGGCGTCCCCACCCACCCCGTGCAGTGCAGAGAGCCCAGCCTCCAGAGCTGGTGGGGCAGGACGGGACTAGTGTCAGCGGCTGGTATTCACCCAGTGCGGCTGACCTCTGAAGACGTCAGAAATGCACACTCTGCCCAGAAGGGTGCTGCTGGGAGATTCTAGAAACGCTTCCTCTTCCTCTGGAGTCTCCGTGATTGCCCTAATACCAGTGATCACCCTAATACCAGACTTGTTGGGGAAGCCATCCCGGAAGGCGCAGAGCCAGGAGCTGCGGGCGGCAGAGCTGAGCCGACATCCCCTCCCTGGGCTGCTTGATCCGAGCCCACAGGTTTCCCTGCGGTCTCAGCCAGTTGGAGCCGAGGTTTTTGGTTATCTGCAGCCTGAAGCATCTGAACTGAACAAGGGTTTGGCAAGACTTGAGCGCCCCCTTCCAGACTGCTCTCCTGTGTCTCTCCAGCTGGGGGCGCCATCACCGGGGAAGCCAGGAGCCAGCCCAGCTCCGCCGCTTCCTCTCCCTGAGCACCTGCTCGCGTCTTCCCTCTCGTATCCTTTATATTTCCAGGGTGTCTTGCTCTCCTTCTGAGAGAGGCAGCCCAGCCTGTCTGCCAGCTGGGTCGCAGGCGGATATGTGTGCTGGTATGCTGTGGGGACAGGGATCCAGAGCCTTCCCAGTGGGTCCGCACGGCCAAGCGCCATCACCACGCCCCGCGATCTGGCCCGGAAGCTCTCCTGCCTCCTCTTCGCTCACGCTGCTTCCAGTTGAGGTTCGCCATCACTTTCTTGAAATCTTACGATTGTTTGCTAACTTGTCCCTGTGTCCAGGCCGCCTCTCCCTAGTCCGTTGATTTTTTTTTCTCTTTGATTATTCTTTCCAATTTGATTCTGTGTTAAAGTATAGTCTTTACAAGTTATTTATTTCCTTGAGAAGAAAGAGCAGAGAGAGACAAAGAGAGGGACACAGGGAAGCAGGCACTGCCGACACGGTCCGCGGCCCCATCCAGCCTCAGCCGGCCCGGATGGCGGGCGCCCATCATACCCGGCTCAAGGCGGTCCTGAGACATGAACCCAGGCCCTCTCGCGCTAGGCCAGTGGCGTTACTGCCGTGCCCACACTGGCCCCTTCCCAGTTCACTCTTTGGACCCTCACTGCAGCAGTGTGAGAGGTGAATAAGGCGGTGCTGTGTCTCAATTTTTTTAAAACGCCCATCTCCCTGGTAACAACGTCATGGCAAAGTGCAGACGCCTCAGTGTGGCCCGGCCCCCCTGCCTCCCCACGCCTCGCAGCCCGGCCCACCCAGCTCTCCCCGGCAGCTGAAGGGGGCCTCAAGCGGCTATGGGCCCTGTGGGCCTGTCCCCGGCCCCCACAACCCCAGCTCCTGGCTACTTTCCCTCCAGGGTTCTGAATCTATGCCAGGAGCCCCCCGGAGGCCATCCTCTGGGTATCTGGACGTGGCCATCATGGCCCATGGCACTGTGTGTGATTTTTTGTTTACCTGGTCTTCAACAAATAGTAGATGGCCTGGCCAAAACTCTGGCAGGATTCTGGATCACCACAGACCACAGGCTCGTTTCACTCCTGTCCTTCCGCCCGGCTGGACAGTGACGGAATGCTCATCGTGTCCATGAACTGTTCTCAGTGCCCGTTTCCCCGTTCTTGGTCACTTGGGAAAGCACGGCTGTGTGCTCACGGCCGACGGGCCTCTACTGTCTGGCAGCTCTCCTCCTTTCCGCCCTCTCAGCAAACAAGGAGACCAGGAGGGACAAAGCACCTGGTGGGGAGATGGAACCACCACAGTAGCATGATGACAAGTGTCCTCTTGCTGGTGACACCAACATGTGCAGGCCACCCCGAGTGCCACATCCTGTGCTGCATTTGGGGGACCCCTCCCTGGCAATACTGTGCCAGCAGGTGTCTGGCCAAAGCAATGCACGCAGCACCAGGGAGTCAGGCAGCTTACCAAAGACAGACATTTCAAAATAGGGGAGGGCCTGTCCCGCGGAGGCTGGGGCCTGCGCACTGTTCTGAGATCCAGACAGACAGACAAGCAGAACGGGGGGAACCTCACGCATGGAGTCCGAGGAGGCGGGAACTGGTTCTGAACACAAAGCCAGGGCTGAGCGAAGGGCCGCGGGTGCCAGGTGTGCAGTGTGGGATTCTTCCTGTGGCCGGTGGACAGCGCCAGGAGGCTTAGTTATGGCAGTGAGGTGGGAAGAGAGGGTGGCGTGACCAGTGGCAAACTGGGAAAATAACCAGTGCAGCCCAGTGGGGCAGGGCTGTGGGGAGGCTGTGGGTTGGATCCTGGTGACATTTGAGTCATTCTTTGTGAGTTGTTGCAAAGAATGGCTGAGTCGTAATAAACATTTAGAAAAACATCATGGTCATTCAGAAAGCACCCTCTGGTCTAAGGTGTTTGGTGTTTTCAGTCTGATGGGTCCTTCCCAATGCCCTTAGAATCCTCATCCTGAAGACTGAGAGTCAAGTGAGGAAAGTCCTGCTTTGTAACTAAAGTTTAAATCTGGGCCCTAAGCTTCCTCAGTTAAATTATTTCACATTACTAAAACATGTCCACAGAAGATCTTGGATCAGGCCACCAAGATGTTCCAGTAAGAAAAATGTGACAAATCTTTGCGTATCAAAGCAGAAGGGTTTGAAGATCAGTAAAATATTGGGTCACTGGGAAAATCGTGGTACATTTTTGCGTAGAAAAACACGTCACGACTTTCCCAATGATCTGACAGAAGGGGCTGCTGACCGCAGAGCATCAATTTGGTTCCCGGACCAGGCAATTCTGTCTTAAAAGTGAGGACCCGGCTGGGACTAGCAGTAGGTGTAATGGCTATGTTGCTGGACTCCCATGTAGTCAACCATGGTTCGAGTCCCGGACCCAGTGGCTTAAATTCACGCCGGGTACGTGTGTGCGTGTGCCCAAGATCTCGAAAGGAGAATGGAGGAGGATGGGTTCCTCAAAAAGGATACAGTGAAATGTATTACTTTTGCATTCAGTGGGAAAAATATATGTATAAAAAAAGTCCACTTGATTTTGCTGATTACACAGGGGTGACTTTCATATCTTCAGGAAGGATGTTGGGCTTTTCTGAGTTGCTGGGGTTAGAGAAACCGTTTATGTGATTAAAAATAGAACTTCCCAATGCACTTAACCTCGGAGAGCAAACATTGCTTACTAGATTGCCTGGGGTAGGGAGGATTAACGTGTATCCAATTGCTACAGATCCGCTCCATTCTTACTGACGCTAATGCAGTGGGGGCTGGGGACACCGTGGCCTGGACAATGAGAAAGGAGGGTTATTTGGTCTATTGCACAGATAAGAAAACTTCCACACAGAGAATTTCTGCCCCCCGCCCCCGGCTTATCAGCTCATAAAATCAAGAGTACACTGAGCATGGTTTACTGTCTTAGCCTTATTTGCTTGTCTGTTGGATCTGCAGAGAGAATTCCAACTAGTACAGCACAGTAAGGCTTATTCCTGAAAACTGGGTTTTTCAGGAAAGCTTGTTCCAGAAAACCGGCTTTTTAGAGATCAGTACCACATTAACGTCAAAGGAGCTGTTTTTCCTCTGAACTCAGACTCTCAGAGTAAAAAGAAAGGGACCAGCAATTAGTGCAATGGCTGTCGCTGAACTCCCATGTAGTCAACCACGGTTTGAGTCCCGGACCCGGTGGCTTAAACTCACGCCGGGCACATGTGCGTGCGTGCCCAAGATCCCAAGAGGAGAATGGAGGAGAAGGGATTGTGGCATGGCCATCCCCCCGGGGGGTGATTTCTCGCTTTCTGTCTCTCTGTCTCTCTCTCTGTCTTTCTGGCGAGCGCGCACGTGCCCTATAGTGAAAACCTCCTCAAAAAAAAAAAAAAAAAAAAGAAAGAAAGAAAAGAAAAGAAAAAAAGAAAAACACACTTTAAAGTCTCATATTGTTTGCACCAATGTGACACAATTCATCTTATTAGCAGAATATTTTTCAGGGATTGTTGTCCCCAGGAGCCCTTCAGGAACTATGAATGAATGGAATTTATTCATCAAATGATAATTGGGAAATGATGGCAAAAGAACCAACTATGAGAACTAAATATATCTAGGAGTGAAATAGAGACTAAAACAGATGTGAGAAAAGGAGACAGGTCACCATGTTAATGTCTGTTGCTTAAGAAGCTAGAAATGAGGGAACCAGCAGTTAGCGTAATGGCTATGTCGCTGGACTCCCACATAGTCGACTGCGTTTCGCGTCCCGGACCCGGTGGCTTATAACTCACGCCGGGCATGTGTGCGTGCGTGCCCAAGATCCCGAGAGGAGAATGGAGGAGAGGGGATTACGGCGTGACCATCCCCCCTGGGGGGGTGATTTCTCGCTTTCTGTCTCTATGTCTCTCTCTGTCTGTCTGGTGAGCGCATGCGCCCTATAGTGAAAACCTCTCCAAAAAAAAAACAAGAAGCTAGAAATGATACAAATGACGGAACTCATGGGCCCTGGGGGAAGAGGCAGAGGAGGCAGAGAGGAGAGTGGGTTTGCCAATTGCCTTGTCTACACCAGCTGGAAGTCAGAAAATGTCACGTAGAGCTGACCAATCAAGAAATGGCAGTATAAGCATGTGTACAAGATAAACACTAAAAACGAAAACCGCATTAGGTTGGGTAGTAAAGAAGAAAACAGAGTAAAAGAGAAAGAGAAACCTTTTAATGTTATTATTTCATGTAGTAGAGAACAACAGATAATGCAGAAAAGGATGACTCAGGGTAGCATATAATTATGAAGTAACCACCAGCACAAAAACACAGACCTTTCTCCCTAACTTTAAGGAAAAACAAAACCCCCCCAAAAAGAACCAAAACTCATCAAACCGCACACTCACAAGGGTTCATTTTATGATAAGCATATGTATATCTGAAAAGGCTGTTAAAAATACAATGAAAAAGTCCATCCTCTGTGGAAAACAATATGGATTCTTCTCAAAAGCCTACAAATAAAACCAAATATGATCCAGTAATCCCACTTCTTGGTATTTACCCAAAGTTTTGGAGGAAAACACTCAGCCGGAAAGACACATGCACATCCATGTTTATTGCAGCATTATTTACAATTGCTAAAACATGCAATCAACCTAAGTGTTTAAAAAGTGATGACTGAGTTAAAAAACTGTGGCACATATATACTATGGAATATTAAAGAGCTCTAAAAAACAATGAGATTCTATCATTTGGTTCCAAATGGATGAATATGGAAAACTTCATGTTGAGTGAAATGAGTCAGACTTTGACAGATACACATTGTATATCCCTACTTAGTTTGTACTGAGTGCTACAGCAGAGACTGAGAGACTTGAAGATGTGATGGTGGAGAGGTGTAGATGCTGGCAACCGTGCGGAGGGTGAGTGGATGGTGGAGGGTACGTGTGAGGTGCAGGGGGAGGAAACATTTGACAGATGGAAAAATGTAAAGTTCACTGTTGAATTAAAATTTTTTAAAACACCAAAAAAAAAAAAAAGACGACATAATGAAAAGTTTCAAACTATGAAAACATAAATTACAAAATAATAGAATTAAGATCAAACATCTGCAAACAAGCTTAACTCACCTATTTAAAAAAATAATTTCAGTACTAGCAGATGGCATAATGGTAATGTCACCAAATTCCCACATGGTCATGACGCTGAACTCCAACATGGTTGATCACGGTTAAAGTCCCGGACCTGGAGGCACCTCACACCAGGTGCATGTGCATGTGTACCCAAAATCCTGAGAGGAGAAGGGATTGTGGCATGGCCCTCCCCCATGGGGGGTGATTTCATGCTTTCTATCTGTCTCTCTCTGACTCTCCACCAAGTGCACGTGCCCTACAGCAAATATCTCTCCAATTAATTAATTAATTAATTAAAAATAAAAAAAGAATTTCAAAGTCAGTTTGTAGGTGCACTTGTAACCCTCTGTTCAAGTGATGCCAGATCCGTGTTACAGATCTGTTCCCTGCTCAGCCTGTGCACGCTGGCTGTGTGTACCCATGACCCTGGATGGGACAGAGGGGCAGACTGCACTATGAGCTTCTGTTGAGTCACTTGTCTCCCTTCCTCTCTCTCTCTCTCTCTGTCACTCTCATGAAAGAAATAAACTTTAACAAAATTTCAGAGAGGCCAGCAAGGTGATGTGGTTAAGGCAACTGGATTCACGGCTAACTGCACAATTCGAGTCCCAGGCTGGTGGCTTGAAACACACAATGGGTGCATGTGTGTGCATGCCCAAAATCCCAAAAGGAGGCTGTAGGGGAAGAGATTGTGGCGTGTCCATCCCCTCTGGGAGGTGATTACTCCCTTTCTCTCTTTCTCTGTCTCTCTTTAGTGAGCATAAATGCTGTGTAGTAAATTATTTTTTAATTTTCAGATTGGCTCACAAAGCCAATTTCAGTGTTGAGCTATTTGCAAAAGCCATACCTAAAGCAAGAAAGGTGACCAAGAAAGGTTAGAAATAAAAGGAGGGGCAATGTTTCTCTTCATTTTAGCTTTTTTCAAATGATACTGATCTGTCACAACCTAGCAAGTTTGACCATCTCTCTCTCTCTTTTTAAAATAATTATTTATTTAATTTTATTTATTTTGTCATTTTTCAATTTGACCAGAGAGAGACACGGAGAGAGAGAAAGAGAGAAAGAGAGTGAGAAAGCAAGCCACTGGGTCTGAGACTTGAACCATGATCAACCATGTAGGAGTCCAGTGCCTCAACCTCCACACCACCTGCTGGCCTGACCATCTCGTAAACAGACTGACAGTTGTATTTTATTACCTCTGTATTTTATTTTTTAATCTGTATTTGTTAATGCCTGTATCTCATTACAAAGCACTTTCATATATGCCATCTCATGAAAACGTCTCCTAGCTAGACAAGATAGGAAATGTTCTTTCCCTTTTTTAGCCAGAAGACTCACACATAAAAAATGAAGGAGACCCAGGTTCAACTAGTGCTTGTCTGAGCTGGAATCTGCCCCAGGTTTTCAGTTCTACTCATCCCATGCCCTTTCCCCTTCACTGTTCAGGAATAACCTGAGAGAGCAGGTCGTAAGTAGCTTATGCAAGCCATTCTCTCTTCATAATAACAGTTGCAATCTTTTGGGAGGACTTCTCTGTTCTGTGGGGCTCCTCCATACACAGGATCCTTAATCCCCACCACACCGCTGTGAGTTAAGTATCATTTCCTGTGTTTGTACATTTGAGGAACCTGAGGCTAAGAAAAGTCAAGCAACTTGTCAAATTTCACACAAAATAAGCGACAGAATTAAGAGCTCAGTCAGTAACATCTGCCCACACAGCCTGAGGCCTACCCAATGGTGTAAGTGCAGTTGGGATGAGCAGGGCGTGTGAGGACTTAAACTGAATCACTAATCAGTAAATATTTTTATGCTTGGTGAAAGCCAATAAGACCAGAGGTGGCTTTATGGGCACATGACCTGTGTGTCACCCAGGGCTGTGCACTCAGAAGGGCCCTGTATTTCACTAATGTTTTCTCACCACCATCTTGAAATTCTTAATAACTGTATCTTGAATGTGTATTTTGCAAGTGAGGTCTGAAGGGACACCGGATCCTGGGCATGAGCAGGGGAACCAGTAGAGGCCTTCCACCGTTCCCTGCTGACCATTGGCACACCACATTCATGGTGCTCCATGCGCACAGGTCCCAGAGGGTGCCTGGTAAGTGGGTTCAGCGAGGCTAAGTGAGCACAAGGTAAATGTGTGGCATCTGTCACTGAGTATGTTCTTTCCATTCCAACTAGCGCTTGCTTTGAGTGAGAGAGAAGATAGTGGTGTCCCAGGAAGCAGAATCAACCAGCCAGCACCGTCCTATCTTCCTTACTTGTGTGTGTGAGTTCCCTGTGTTGGCCAGTGACTTATACCGAAAGTGATGACATAGAGGGAAAAGGAAGATAGGGCAGCCTCAAGTTGCTTTTCCTTTCAGCCCTCTTGACTCACGCATAAGCCAAAGGTTGAGAGCATTGATAGAAGGTGCATCAAGAAGGGAGATTAAAAAAAAAAAAAAAAAAACAGTTCATTTCAGGGTGTGTCCACTGCTCCGGTAAGAACAAAACAAGTGTGGAAATAACGTTACTACAGTCAGACTGGGAGACCAAAGAGGAGAGAACTACTGAAGAGAAAGGGAACATAAGGCATTAATAGCCCACCTGTGGGAAGTAAGGAAATGGTGTCTAAGATAGAGAAATAATTACATGTATTACTTAGAATTATTGATGTAACCAGTTGATGAAATGTTTTAAAAATTAAGAGGTGGAGGGAGGTATTATAAGAGGGATATTGTGAGTTATGATCTCATTTTCCATACTGAGGAGTCTAAGTATAGTCTAGTGTTAATACATCGGAAAGCAGAAGTATAATCATATTATTTAGAATTACAGAGATTAATTTCCAAAAGAACTAAAACATCAATGATGAAAAAGAATGATCAAGAAAGAAGTCAGTCACACACTACGTTTCATATGGTTCTATTTAGATGGGATGTCAGAGGAGACAAATTAGTGGCAGAAAGTGGCTTGGTGGTTGCCTGGGAATGGGACCAGTGGGGAGGACTGCCGAAGTGTACGGGGCTGCATTTGGGAGTGATGACAGTGTTTCAGGATGGACTGTGATGACGGCTGCATGACTTCAGAATATACTGACAGCCACTGAAGTGCCTTTAGGGCAGTGTAGTGTGCAGTCTTGTCTGTCCCTGCGCTAGCTGTCCCTGGATCTTAAGTGGCAGACGTGGTGACAGTCATGTCAGTTATTTCAGCTTGTTAAGCCCAAGTGGCAGTTTGTAAAGGACTCACTTTGACTGGTTAAAAGGTGCACCAAACCTGATAGAAAAGAATGCCTGAAGATTTCCATAGCAACAGCAATGGGATTCGCTATAAAGGGACTCATTGGCTCCTTGTGAATGTAACCCATGTCCCTATTAATAACATTGCTGGTGGCTGAGTACTTTTGGAAGACTATGTGTCCTCTTGGGATTGGTGACCAAGTGCGAATTTGAGACACTCATGGAGTAAATATTTGCCTGCATATTTGTGTTTTCCTTCCTTTTTTTCCCCCAAGATTTTCCTAGTTGTATATTAAAATAATTTCACCATGAACAAATATCTCTTTTCTTACCACAAGATGATGTAAATTAAATCTCAGTAAAACTGATTTTTTATTTTTTAATTTTTACATTTTTATTTTAAACATGTATTTATTCATTTATTTTTACTTATTTTTTTGTGATTTTTAAGCTGCTGGTCTAGAACTTGAACCATGAAGCTGGCCATATGGGAATCCAGCACCTCAATCACCACGCCACCTGCTAGCCCCAAAACAAGTTTTTAGAAGTCTGGGTCAACCAGGCACAGCAGTGCACATCTGAAGTCCTGAGGCAGGAGGGTGAGCTTGACAGTCTCATTTTTAGTGATATCGACCTTGATTGATTGGCCAAGGTGGTGTCTGTTGGGCCTCTTCATTGTAGTCACCATTTTCCCCTTTGTAATATATGTAACAGGGGAGATTGTTTAAGACTAGAGACAACATCTTTTGGTTGTTCATCCCTATTGACTATCAATTTCTGAACTTTCCCGAAGAATTTGAGTGTCTGAGTATCAACTCTAAGAGCAAAGGCTCAAATGTGTGACTATTCATACTATGGTATGTAAACATTCCCAAGTGATATTTATACTCTTTATAACTCTTTATACTCTTTTTAACATGAGCAAAGTGATGAGCCAAACCAGCCCTCCATATTCTGAAGGCTTGTATACAAATAGGACTTACAGGACGGATAGAACTATATATTACAAATAGGACTTACGTACAGGACAATCAGTGCTTGAGATTTTAAAAAAATACTCATTTTCTTTTCCTTTTGTTTGTTTCATGGATTAATAATTGTGAATTGGAGGAATGGACATAATGCTCTGCAAATATGCTTCTTCCTCTTGTGCGCTGTGTGGGTCCCTGGAAGAAAACGACTTCCGTATGCTAGAAGTTTGCACCGACAGCCAATATTAAGTGATCTAGGCTTCTCCATCATCCTTATGGTATTAACCAACACCAGTGGCAGATCTGTGGTAGCAGCTGATATTCTGGCTCGCTCACTACCTGTGGGGAACACCATAACGTACCCCCATAGTGCCCAGAACCTGGAAATACGTTACCTTAAATGCCAAAAGAGACTTTGCAGATGTGATTCCATTTAAAGTGTTGAGATGGAAGGTTATCCTGGATTTGAGGTTGTCTCAAGTGATCACCGGGGCCCACGTAAGAGGGAAAGTCAGAGTCGGAGAAGGCGCTATGACGGCCGAGCAGTGGTCAGAGAGAGCGGACCCCTGCTGGCCCGGCAGATGGAGGAAGGGTATGAGATGGGGATGTCAGAGAGAGCGGAGTGGAGCCCTGCTGACCCGGCAGACCAAGCAAGAGTACCAGACAGGGATGTGGGCAGCTGCCGAGGCTGGGAAGGCCCAGCAATGTTTCTCCCATGGAGCCTCCCGAAAGAACACAGCTGAGCCAACACCTAAGCTTTGCCCCGTAGACCCTTTTTGGACTTCTGAGCTCTAGAACTGTAATAAATGTGTTTTGTGTTAACCCATTAAGTTTGTGGTGATTTACTACAGCACCAACAGGAAACAAATACCTTCCCTCAAAAAAATAAAAAAGAAAAAGAAGTATCCTGGGTTGGCCTATAGCCCAGTGGTTAGGGGAACCAGATCTCACATAGCCCACTGAGGTTCAAATCCCAGCTCCATTGGCTTGAAAAACACACCAGGCACATTTACATGCATGCCCCAAATCCTGACAGGGAGGAGAAATGAAGGAGAAGGGACTGCAGCGTGACCATGCCCCATTGGGGGTACTTCCTCCCTCTCTTGCTCTCTCTCTCTCTGGTGAGGGCACATACCCTCTAGCAACTGAAAAACAAATATCCCTTATTTTTTCAAGACATTTAATATAAATTTTGGTGTTATTAAATGTGAAATAAATTAAGCAGTGCATTATAGAAATATCTGAAATTTTTAAAGCTTTGCCTGTCATGGCATTTAGAGATCACATACACATCTTTTTTAATTCTGGAAAATAAAATTGAATAATTCTATATGAGTAAATCAGATGCCAAAACATGCACTTATTCATAGTAACCTCCCAAGACTCTACACAAGCCTACACACGAACAACTTCTGGTACTGTGTGGTTAAACTTGAAGTCAGTGCAATAAGTGGAACCACCGCAACTGTCTGTATTTCTTTTTTAATTTAATCAATTGATTTATTTTAATTTGCTGTAGGGTATTTGCACTCACCAGAGAGTCAGAGAGAGAAAGAGAAGGAAAGTGAGAAAGCAAGCTACCAGGTCTGGAACTCGAACTGCGGCTGGCCATGTAGGAGACCAGCACTTTAACCACCACGCCACCTGCTGGCCCCACGTGTCTGTATTCTTATATATCTAAGTACATTGTAATATGGTTGGCACATGAATCAGTAGTGCATGAAGTATCACCATGTTCATGCTTGGAAATTGGGATGATCTCTCCAACCAACTACTAGTGGGGTTTTGTTTGTTTCTTTTTTTCTTTTCTTTTCTTTTCTTTTCTTTTCTTTTCTTTTCTTTTCTTTTCTTTTTTCTTTTCTTTTCTTTTTTTCTTTTCTTTTTTCTTTTCTTTTTTTCTTTTCTTTTTTCTTTTCTTTCCTTTTTTAAGATTTTTGCCATAGGGCTTCTCACTCGCAGGAGAGAGGCAAGGAGGGACAGAGAGAGGTAAAGTGAGAAACCACCCTCCTGGAGTGGCCACATCATAATCCCTTCTCCTCCAATCCCACAATTTTGGGTGCACACACACACACACTCACACACCCCTGGCATGATTTTCAAGTTGCTGGGTCCAGGACTCAAACTGCAGTCAGCCATATGGGATCCAGCTATCTTAACCTCCATGCCACCTACTGGCCTCCACTAAGGGTTTTTGTTTTTTAAATAATAATAAGGCAGTGAAATAAGCACCCTAGAAAGTACAAAACCCTCTGCTTCCATTTTTACTTAGCTATCTCAGGAATTTATGCTGATTATAGAGAAGTTTTTGTAAAATATGTTTCTAGCACTTTCTGAAGCAGTGAGATTCCAGATCATCAAAAGCCCTCAGTCCCTCCTGCTAATGGATGACATGTGCAGTTCCTCACCTCATTTTAACCTGAAACTTCTTAGTTCTACCCCCAAGAGTCTAAGAGACGTACAGTTTGTTCTAGAGTAAGACGTATATCCTTTCATTGTATTACTTGGTCTCTCAACATGCAGAGGTGAAGAATTATTTGATGGCCTTTATTTTTCCCACCAGCAAAAAAAAAAGTAGCATATATTTTTATGTTTTTAAAGTGATTTTGTTGTTGCTGGTTTCTTAATTTGAAGTAAGACAGTGCTGTGTCCCTCGGTGATGACAGAGGTAAGACAGTTGGGCACCAGAGATGAGGACCGTCCATTCTGGTCTGCCTGAGAGCCCTGGGTTCTGCACGTCCTCATCTCCTTGGGTTGGGCCGTGTGTGTCGCACATAACGTCCCACTCGGCAGCTGGAAAGCAGGTGGCATTGTGAAGGTGACAGAAGAATCATGAGGAGCACTGTGACTCAGGGCACACCTGGTCCACTCCCCCGAGGTCCTGGGACAAGTCCCTCTTGGTGTACCATTTCCTAAACACCAGGAAGAAGCCCCGCCCTAAAAACTCTCCCCCTTCTCCGACTCACAGCTAGCTACAGTCTCATGTGTTCTGTTTGAATCAGTGGTTCCCTCCCCCAACCGTTTAAAATGTCAACATCCCAAGAGCAAGTGACAGCTTAGGCTTCTCAGGCCCTTACTGCAAAGCGCAGATGAGTTACTCTGTTCTTCACGGAGAGATTTCAATGTGCAGGGAGGGTGTGAGGACCTCGGCAGCCAAGGAACAGAAGGCATCTGTGGGAGAAAGAGGCTCCAGGGAGCAGGCTGCACAGGGGCACCCACGTTTCACAGAGCGCCCCAACAGGCCTTCGGTGAGGATGGCCTGATTCTCCGTAAATCCGGGTCATGCCTCCCGCTCATTACCATCCCCATAAGACACAGTCCAGCAGTAACTCATTCCAGGGGCAGGAAATGAGGCCCAGTGAGTGTAGGGGACTGCCGTGGCCATGGCCACCCAGGCAACGGACACCATGGCCCCTGTCAGCTACTCTCCAACAGAAGCTCCAGAAGCTCCCTGTGCATGTGTCCCACAGCTGCCCAGAAGATGCCCAGGAGGTGTTCTGTCGTCAGTGCCATCATCATCTTCGCTGTCATCATTGTCGCTGGATTGCGTTCTACTTAAGAGATGACACAGTGAGTCCACTCCTTTCCAGCACCAGGATGTTGCAAAAGGCATGCATTTCCCCCGAGCACCGCCCTGCCACCGTCCAGGCCGTGCCCTCCCAGCCACGGCCACCACGCCCCGAATTGCAGCTTCCTCGCTGCCTTGCACCAAGAAAGCGTTTGATCAGATACAAGCACATACGGCTATCATCACTCTGGAATTTAAGAGAGGCGTGTGGAGGAGGAAGACCTCACCCTATGTCTTTATGAGAACAGGGTCTTGGGAACCAGCAGTTAGCGTAATGGCTATGTCGCTGGACTCCCACGTAGTCGACCGCGGTTCGCGTCCCACCCGGTGGCTTAAAACTCACGCCGGGCGCGTGTGCGTGCGTGCCCAAGATCCCGAGAGGAGAATGGAGGAGAAGGGATTGCGGCGTGACCATCCCCCCTGGGGGGTGATTTCTCACTTTCTGTCTCTATGTCTCTCTCTGTCTGTCTGGCGAGTGCACGCGCCCTATAGCAAAAAGCTCTCAAAAAAAAAAAAAAAAAAAAAAAAAAGAAAGAAAGAAAGAAAGAAAGAAAGAAAGAAAGAAAGAAAGAAAGAAAGAAAGAAAGAAAGAAAGAAAGAAGAACAGGGTCTCAGTTGCCATGGGGAAGGCACAGCAGTCTCACAGAAACAGCATGGCTCTCACACCAGACCGGGGCTAAGCCAAGCCCCTTTGCTCTCCCAGAGCCCGTTTTCCAACCTTGAAATGGGGTTGGTGCATGCATGTATCTCGGAAATGCAGGGGAAATGCAGGGATGTTGGAAGGGTTGGAGGGAGATGCTGCATTCACTGTAAGTGACATGTAGTAGGTGCTCAACTAATAGTGGCTGTTTCTGAGAATGTGTGCTTAAGGACCAGTTTCTGGGTATGAGACTTTTTTGTTTCTTTCTCTAGGATTTTTGTTTCTTTTCTCTGGGATTCAGCTAACCAGAAAGAAAAGGAAGAAGAGCTCTTTGTACAGCAGATGTTATTAATTTGGGCAACACTGACAATTATATTCCCACACAACTTGTGTTATCTCATCAGTTTATAAACTGAATGATAGTAAACTCACTGCTTCAAGGCTGCAAGGCTTAAGGACAAGGGCCTAGAGTCCAGCATCAGACACTTGAGTCCCTAACTGGACACTTACCAGCATTGCGAGCAAGAATCCTAAACACCTTTTTCACCCGTTAAGTATGATGGGCAAAATCTCCTATTGCAGTAGACTCCAGAAATACTCGGGCAACTGCACGAGTGCCTGTACGAATTTTATCATCCAGTATGCTTTATAAAGGGAGCCCCTTCACCTGTTGCCTTAGGCTAGAAGGCACCTCCAGCAGCCATCGGCTGGGTGGTTCTGTTTCTCAGAATTCCGGAGTCTGGAAGTCTCAGATCAGGGTGCCCACATAGTTGAGTTCTGGTAGGGTGAGACATGCAGGTGTGCTGCTTACAGATGGGCACCTTCTCCTGGTGTCTTCACACAGTGGAGGAAGAGAGAGAGAGCTTTCTTTTTTTTTTTTTTAAGAGAGAGAAAGATTTTTGCTATAGAGCATGTACACTGGAAAGAGAAACAGACAGACAGTGAGAAATCACCCCCTGGGGAAATGGCCATGGCACAACCCCTTCTCCTCCATTCTCTTAGGATTTTGGTCACACACGCACACGCACCCAGGGTAGAATTTTAAGTTTTCAGATCCGGGACTCAAGCTGTAGTCAACTATGTGGGAGACCAGCAGAGATGCTGATGCCAGGCAGAGAGCTTTCTGATGTCCCTTCTTATAAGGACACTAATCTCATCCTGTGGGCTTCACCCTCATGACCCAGTTACCGCCCAAATGCCTCTCCTCCTAATGTCATCACCTTGTGGGTGCGGGCTTCAATATATGACTGGGGGGGCACAATTTAGCACAAACTTAGCCTTTGCTTCTTTCTCTCTGATGCTTTATCATATACTCAATGACAGATCCCAGAGAAATTAATTGTATGTTTTAACATCTATTCTTTTCCCCACTACCCTAGTCAATTTGGGGGTTTTAGTTAAAATGATTAGAATATCACTTTACAGTAATTTCCCCTCGCTTCTATGGAATGTGCTTTCGTATGTGTGGGGGGGACTTTTACATGAATCCCAGCTGTCTAAAGCTTTTTTTTTTCTTTTAAAGTTTCTTTCTTTCACCAGAGATAACACCCATGAGAGAGAGAAGAGAGAGGGAGGGAGACAGGCACTCTGGACAGGCTCCCTCCAGCCCTCCTGCTAGGCAGGGCCTGTTTCAGGCCTAGTGGGGATCTGGACCAAGTGGCTTCGGGCACTGCAGGTCAGCACACCATGCCTGTGACACCCCTGGGCCGTGTCTAAATGTCTTGAAGCCCATTTGAATGACCTGGAAAAGCTGTCACTTGCAGCCCCAGGAAAGCCAGTATCCTTGGCCCCTGAGTGGAGATTTACACATTGCATTCATCAAGGTCTCTGGAGAGGCTGGCAGGGCCACAGGAGGGCAGCTTGCCACGGAGCTCTCCCACCTACCAGCTGCGTGGCCTGGGGCAACTGAACCAGCTTCCGGGTGTTGCAGTTTTCTCCTCCAGAGATATGGACAGTGATGCTCTTTGAGTCAAAACCGGCAAAATGTGGGAGACTACACTGGCTGGTGAGTAGATAGGGGCTCAGTGTGGGAGACTACGCCGGCTGGGGAGTAGATAGGGGCTCGTTATATTCCCCCTGCCTACCTCTTTGAAACTTCCCATAAGAAAGAAGTTAAAAGAAAAAAAATAACAACACTGCCTGATAATGATACCCACAGCATTATAACTAGGAGAGAGGAGTATATGTTGTTTCTCACAGGGCCCACATATAGGCATGTGAAATAAATATCAATACTTACTACTAACATCACAGGCACTTGAAACAGATAACCAGATTTCGATGCAAAACCTGCCAACTAGGTTGTCACCAAAGGTAGTCTGGTCCTCGTGGTGAAGTTGATGTACGTTAACGCCACCGTGTCCTCTAGATGCCGTAGATAGGACATCCCAATATGGAGCAGGAGAGGGGCAAGACAGTCCACAAAGAGCCTTTCCCATGTTCCTGGCTCTGGGTCTTTGATATTCTCAAGACTTGAGGGCCAAGACGTGTCGATGTTACCGGCCAGCTCTTGGCTCCAAAGTATCTTTGAGTGGATTTGAGCTGGTTGCTGGGCCTCCTCCTATTTTCCAACTGACTTCAGCATATATCATTCCCTTCTTTATTCCTTTATGAGAGAGGAGAAGGGAATGAAAAAGATGAGGGGAGAGAGAGGGAAGAGGGGGAGACACAGATGGGTATCTTGACACAATCTCTGTGTCATAATCCTCCTGCCCAGGCTCCCAATTAGCTCGGTGCGTGCAGCTGCACCTGCACATTCGGGTTGACCTGGGAGCAGAACCTGGACCTTCCTCGTGGCCTCCAGTCTCCTGAGTGGTGGTGCAACTTGTGCACTCTCACAGCCAGGCCCTTTAGCACACATTTGTACCCCAGTTCCTCAGCCCATTCCATCTCTCAGGACCTTGCTTTCTTCTCAGCATATGGCTGTGCCCCTTTTGGTCGTTCATCCCTTAACCCTCAGCATCTCCATGGTGATTCTAGTTGTCTATTTGACGTCTACTCAATTTCTCTCTGAGACAAGATGAACAGGCAGGTATAGCAAAGCAATCTGAGGACAGAGCTGGAGAATGGGACCCTCCGTTACTCCAAAGAGTTCATAAGGCAACATCTCCAGGCAGTGTTCTTCCTAGAAAGGACTACTGTGCTACCTGGGTACCATGTAAGTCCTTCGATAAGCAGAAGACAGTGAAGGGTCTAGGTTTGAATGACTGTCACAGCTACCAGCGAGCACTGAGCCTGTCACTACAAGCATTTGCTTCTCTAGTCATTTTAATAAGGACAATCCCCAATCCATGGAGGCCCAACTACTGTCCCCTTCAGCGCTGGCTTTCCAAGTGTGTGCATTCCTATTCTAGACCCAGAACCCATTGGGCAGTGCACTGGGCTCAGTGGCGCCCCTTCCCACCAAAGATACGTCTTCCTGGAACCTGTCAATGTGACCTTATGTGGAAAAAGGGTCTTCACAGATGGACTTAAGCTGCGGATCTTGAGCTGAGTCCATCCTGAATTAGGATGGCCCCTGCATCCAACGGCAAGTGCCCTGAGGAGAGAAGACCCAGAGGAAGACGTGTGAGGACAGAGGCAGAGACTGGAGTGCTGCTGCTCCATGCCACCACCACCCAGAGCCACCAGAAGCTGGAGGACACAGGGAACTATCCTCCCCTGGCGTCTTTCGAGGAAGCCAGCCATCAAGACCTAGATTGCAGGCCTTTGGTCTCCAGAACTGTGACAGAATGCACTTCCGTTCCTTGAAACCACTAAGTGTGTGGTCATCTGTGACTGTAGCTCAAAGAAACAAAAACATGTTGGGCTGAGGAGAGCTGCCACAGTGCTGCTCCCCAAGTCAGGGTGGGGACAGAGAGGCACCCAAACATGTTGTCCCCTACACAGTGTGCCCAGTGAGGAATGCCTGGCCTCCAAGCCTGGGCCTTCCTGGGAACTGTAGTGGTTTCACACGATTGGCTGGTCTGCTCAGGATGAGTGGACTGACGACTTCTGCCGGCTCCACTTTTGCTCTTCATTCATGTGTCTCATTCTTGAGTAACTTGCCTCTTCTTGCCAGGCTGAAAAGATCCGTGTGCGTGCACGGCTGTCTCCTTGTCTCCACAGGCTGCCCGGTGGCCTGTCACTAGCACGGTAGTTTGCATGTGGAGGCGATAAAGAAAATAACGCTGAAATGGAAGATTAAATGAGCATGTGATAAAATAGCCATGAGGCCACCAAGAAGCCTGCTGCAGCTTACCTCAGAGCCGCCCATTTAGTAGATCTGAGCAGCAGTGGTGGGACGTGGGTGAACACTCCCAAGTCCCAGGGGAGGCTGGTGCAGCTGGGCAGGGGACCACACCCTGAGAGCCGCTGGCCCAGAACAGTGTGTTTATGGGGCTCAGGATTCCAAGGTTCAAAGCCCTCTGTGGAGAAAACTTTGATCACAAGAAACCATCACGAGCTTCACCTTTCCACCCTGGGGCTAGCTGATGGTCACTCCAGTGCTGTCAGCACCTCCAGGGCATGTTCGTCTTTCCTTCAGCCACCCCATGCATGGCCGTTACTGGTGGCCTCCATGCCTGAGGTCACTCTAACTGCTACCCTGTAGGCATCAGTTAAACAAACATGAAGAGGGTTTTTTTCCTACTCATGCTCACCAAGGAAGCCGGAGAAGAGCTGGTCCAGCTGCCTCTGGGAAAGAGCTGGCTTGATTTATCCCCACGCACCTGTCTCCAGATGGCACAGCTGGGGAAGCTGGCGAGAGACCAGCAGATGGCGTAATGTGTACATCACTAGACTTTCACATAGTTGACCGCGCTTCGAGTCCCAGACCAGCAGCTTAACACTTACACCAGGCAAGTGTGCATGCATGCCCAAGATCCCGAGAGGAGAATGGAGGAGAAGAAATTGCAACGTGGCCAACCGCCTGGAGGGTAATTTCTCGCTTTCTGTCTCACTGTCCCTGTCTCTTTGGCAAGTGCACATGCCCTATAGCAAAAATCTCTCTTAAAATAAAAAAGAGAGCAAGAATATAGACAAGGAATGGATAAACAAAGTGTGGTGGATCATATGACAGAAGATTCTTCACCCTTTGAAAACGAAGGAAAGCCCGGCTCTGTAGCACCACAGTAATGCGCTGCTCCAGAGAACCCGATCCCACTTGACGATCATAGTTCGAATTCCCGATCCAGGCAACCTGAAAATCACACCTGACACAAGTCCCCAAGGTCTGACAAGCTGGAGGACCAAAGAGAGGGATGGCAGAGTGACCAAATCCCGGAGAGGGTGTTGCTCTCTCGTGCTCTTTCTCATATTCTACCATGAATAAATTTTAAAAATTAAAAAAGAAGGAAGGAAATTCTGACACATGCTACAACATAGATAAACCTTGAGGACATTATGCTAAATAAGCCAGTCCTAAAGGACAAATATTAAACAATTCCACTCATACATGGTCCCTAGAATAGGCAAATGTATAGGCAGAAAGTTGAATAGTGGTTGCCAGGGGCTAGGGAGTGGAGAACAGCGATCCTGGTTAGTGAGTTGGGGGGTATGGTGTTGGGGTGCAGTGTGAATGTGCCTGGTGCCACTGACCTGTACCCAACAGTTAAGTGGTCAATTTTATGTGTATTTCACAATTATTTTTTTAAAAGACAATAGAAACTCCCCTTTATTTTTCCCTTTGCGGCGTTGGGCTCAGTGTTTGCAGAGCACAACCCTCCTAAGGTCTTAAAGCAGAAAAAACATCTAGGTATAACTGCTGTATGTTTTTATTTTTATTTTCTTTAGTCTTGGAGAAAGCAAAGTTGGACTTCTCCAGAGGTGCGTTCATCTGTTCAGTCTTCAAGTGAAACCACACGGGACACTGACACACGCACACGCACACACCCGTGAGCAGCCGGCGGAAGCGGTGTGCTCCTAGCTCAGGACTTTGCACCGCGCGGTCTCTGGAGCAGCCCCGTCGTCACCTTACCCGGTTGGAAATGCAAGTGCTCAGGCCTCAGTCCCGAACACCCGAGTCAGTGAATCTGGGGGTGGGGTCTGGGAATCTGTTTTTACAGCCCTCCAGGTGGCTAATGAGCGATCACGTGGGCGAGTCACTGGCCAGGGGTGACCCCTGCCGCCCCTGTCACCTGCAGCTGTGCCTCCGCCCTGCCAAGGGCCAGGGAGGCGGGACAGCGGGGGCCCCGGCGCTAACCTCCGGTCCCTGCTGTGCCGCCACCTCCGAGGGCGGGGCCGGACCAGCCCCGCCTCTCACACCTCCAGCGCGCAGGTGGCTGGCTGGGCAGGGCCTGGAAACAAAGTCAAGGCGCAACACCTTTGCAGAAAGTCCTCCCGCCAGGACTCCTACTCGCCAGTCGCAAGGATCCTTCGGAGCCGCCACCATGGGTACGCGTACGTCCGGGCCGGGCGGGGTGGCCGCGGAGCCGGGCGCCGGCGTCTCGGCAGCAGCAAGGCTTGGGGCGCAGCGGGGCGCAGTCAGGGCGAGCCTGGCCCGGCTGCGGACGCTGGTCCTCTCTACCGCAGGCGAGGGCGCGCGGCGGCCACGGGACACCCGACCGCCGTGGGTGCTCGGGGTCCAGGGAGGTGGCGGTGTGTCCGATGTCCCCTCCCCGGCGGTCACTGCGCTCCCTCCGCGCGGGGACGGGACCGGCTCTGAGCCTGCACCGCCTTGGGCACTCCCGGCGGGTCCCCATGTTCCGTGGGGGCCAGGTGGCCGTGAAGCTGGACTGTGGGGCTGGGCTTGGCGGGCCGGCAGGGCCCCCATCTGGCCCACGGCGGTTCTGTGCCTGCCTCTGCACTTTGCCTCTGGTTGGCAGTGGCTCAGGCTCCCAAGTGGTGGGCAGTAATTCAGGTTCCAGGGGAGTCCCCTCCAGGAGAACCCGGGGCCCTCTCTTCGCGGCCCCTCTGTGCTGCCGCTGCCCTCAGGCTTAATTCCAGAGGAGGCCCGGGTGGAGTCGCTGCTCCGGGATGGTAGGGACTGTGGGAACGCCTTCCCTGTTGCTTCAAATAAACAACTGCTCTTGAATTAATGCAGGACCAAAAAACCAGGGCCCAGGATAGACAGAGTGGAGCTCAGGGAGTCCCCAGAGTCCAGCTGCGGATAGGCCCAGGCTGGGTCTGGGCAGACATGGTGGCCACATGATTGAAAGGAGGGGACCTGAGCCGCCAGTGTGCATTTACATCCCGGTTCTGCCACCCTGACTCCTCCCACCTTGCCATAGCACAGGAGGCTCTGGGGGCCTGGGCCCGGGCTGTGGGCAGCTACCCCACTGTTCTGCCCTGGTGTGCACAGGTGCCCAGCAGGGGGCAGCAGTCCAGGCTCCAGGCTGTGGCAGTTCTGCACCACACAGTGTCCTGCTCAGGAGTAGAGAGTGGTCAGTTGAGCTCATTCCAGAAATAGGCTGCAGGCTCCCTTGGGGCAGAGGCTGTCAGCAGAGGCCGCCAGCTCTCCCTGGAGAGAGCAGCCTCTTGGGGCCACCGCAAACACCACTCGCTGTCACCCCGCATCCCTTTTCTGCATGGTACTCTGAAGCACTTACCAGGGTCTTCCTATTCCAGTTCCTAGCACCATGTTGAGACAGTGTGTTGTGACCTGGAGCAGTTTTTCCAACACAGTCCCAGCCAGATGGTTGTCAGGGGGCCAGACGAGTCATTGTCCACCGGGTCGGGAGTTAGCGACCCAGGCGTTGCTGGGAATGAATGCAGCGTGCTAGTTTGCCTCTGGCCTGCAAATGGTTGGTTGCTGGTTTGATTTGACTCACATCCTACCTTTTCAATACCAAGGGTTAGTGAGGGGAAAATGGGAAAAGGCCAGCAGGTAGTATGGAGGTGAAGGCATTGATCCCACATGGCCTACTTCATGGACTGCTCTGTTGGAGTCCTGGATCTGGGGGCTTGAAAATCAAGCCAGGCACATGTGCATGCGTGCCCAAAATCCTGAGAGGAGAATGGAGGAGAAGCGACTGTGGTGTAGCTTTCCCCTCGGGGGAAGGAGTGATTTCTCACTTTCTCTCTCTCTCTCTGTCTCTGTCTGGTAACAACACATGCTCTATAGAAGAAACTTAAAAAAAAAAAAAAAACTAAAAAAACAAGTTGTTGAAGAAAAAAATAATAGTAAATTTTCTTTATAAGAACAGACTCAGGTAGGCAGTGGCACAGCAATGGTGCAACTGGACCACTTAGGAGAGGTCCTGGGTTCATATCCCGGGACCTTCCTGAGCGTGCTGGGCGTGTTTGCAGATTACGCTCCAGGCCGGCTGACACCAAGGTGGGGCGTGGGGCGTGGAGGCTGTTGGGGTTATTTCTCTTTCTCCCCCTGAAGAAGTAGATAAACTTTAGAGGGAAAAAAAAGAACAGATCTTTGGTGCCTAAAGTATACCAAAATGGTGTCAGAGCCCCTGGTGACTGTGAAAGAGACTCTTGGAACACTTGGCGAATGAAGTGGGAGGGTAAAAGGGAGGAAATGGCCCCGAGGAACCCAGAACCGCTGGCTCCCTCCCACCCTGTAATCGGAAGGGACTGCCACTCAAGGTTGACTCACTCTCCCTGGAACAGAGACATTTAAATGAATAGGAAAGCGAAGAATCCGGTGAGATTCAAAACGATGCCGTGAAGGCACTTTCTAGGCTTGGTGACGTAAGCCATGAGAACCCACAGCAAACGGCATAGGAAAAGCTGCTTCGGGTGTGACCACGCACAGCTAAACCTGGCCTCTGTCTTGTTGGGATCATGACTGTAAACCCTTGGTTTTATTTTTATTTTTTATTGTGATTTCTAGGTTATTTGTAATTGCCATGCATTTGGGAGTGAGGTACCGTGTGGCCTTTCTTTTATTTTTGAATTCGCCAGAGGGCATATATGCTCCTGGAGAGAGACAGAGAAAGCTAGAGAGGGAAAGTGAAAAGTCACCCTCCACGGGATGCGATGTGGTCATGCTGCAATCCCTTCTCCATCAATCCCTCCTAACAGAATTTTGGGCGCGCACACACACATGTGCCCAGCTTGTTTTTTAAGCCACCTGGTCCAGGACTCAAACCACAGGGTTGGCTAATGGGATCCAGCCTCCTTAGCCACAAGACCATCGTTGGCCCTCAAATGGTTTTTGGAAGCATGCATGTGGTGTGTAATAATCTAATCAAGGAGATAGACTTGTTCTTCTCATTCCGCAGATCCTTGGTTTTAAAGCATCCTGACCTGGAAGGGGCCAGACAGGAAATTCTCACTGTTCCACTGGCCAAGGGGTCTCTGTGACATCCATTCAACTCTGCCTTTGTGGTTCAGAACAGCTATAGACAATACGTAAACAAGTGGATGGAATTATTCCATTACGATTTTATTTATGGACACCGAGTCTGGATTTGATGTCATTTTCTTGTGCCCCAAAATAGTCTTACTTTTTTTTTTCCTGTCATTTAAAAATGTAAAAGCCAATCTTAGTTTGCGAGCTGTACCGTGACAGGCCATGAGCCGGGCTTGGCCCCAGAGCCATACTTCCCTGGCCCTGGCCTTAGAGTGTGCTTGTCAGAGTCAGGGCGGAGAGAGGGCTGCACGCTGAGGCAGTCTCCGAAGGGCAGAGAACTGCTTCAGGGACTGGGAGAAGTCCCAGGAAGGCAAAAGCAGCCTCTGGAGTCTCTGTAGGACTGGGCGAGTCCTTTCGGTGGCGAGTTCAAATATTGGTCTCTTTCCTCTCACCCCATCCCACTGACTTCCCCAATACCTAGCAAGGGTCCACGTGAAGGCTGTTGCCTTCAACTATTATATCGCATGCCCTGGTTCTGGAAAGCCATTGATCCGGCTCTGTCATTTGCCTATATATGTATATATTCATATACATATATATTTTTTCAAAGAGATTTTTGTTATAAGGCATTTGCGCTCACCAGAGAGACAGAGAAAGGCAGAGAAATCACTCCCTGGGGGAGATGGCCACGTCGCAATCCCTTCTCCTCCATCCTCCTTTCGGGACTTTGGGTACACACGCACACATGCCTGGCATGATTATTAAGTCACTGGATCCAGGACTTGAACCATGATCAACTATATAGGAGTCCAACAACGTAACCATTATGCCATCTGCTGGTCTTCATATATACATATATTTAAAAATTCGTGATAGATAGCATGTGTGCATGCATGAGAGACAGAGAGAGAAAGAGAGAGAAGAAGCACCCTTGACAGAGTCTTGCCATGCCACAATCCCCACACTTCCCTTTCCCCAGCCCCCAGGCCCCTCAGGATCTTGGGCACACATGCACAGCCTGGCATGCTTTGGGGGCAACCTGGGGATCTGCACCTGGTCAGCCAGCTGGCTCCCAGCCCTGCAGTTTGGTTCTCTGTAGACCACGTTGCTAGGTCGAGCCTCCTTGCCGTATATTAATATTTAACCCTGAAAACTAGGTATAAGACTTCGAGTTCTATAAAGCAAGTTCCTGCCTCTGTCTGCCAAGACCTCCAGGTTGACGTGAATAGTTCATTCACTTAAGGAAGGCGACTTTATTAGATTCCGGTCTCCCCAGATCTCAGCCTCTTGGCTGGCTTTGGATGTGATTCTGAGGAGCTTTTCCAAGTCAGCTTTTTTCCTGAGTGTAAAATGAACTGACTTGAAAGTCCCTCACAAAAAATTTCCTCCCACATTCTCTCCTCTTCCTGGAAGCTCTTGAGTCAGCCAGAGAACAATGTGGAAGTACCAGGGCAGCTGGCCCTCCTGACAGTGTGCGGAGTTGTGGTGCTTGAATTGCAGCAGGCAGCAGGCTTCCCTGCTATGGGCTGATTTTAACAGGGGGCTGGGCCCCCCAGGGAGCCTCTGACTCAGCAGATCTGGGTAGAGCTCGAGGGTTTACTCTGACAGGCTCCAGGCGGTGCAGATGCCGCCGATCCCTGCCTTGTCATGGCCTTTGCCTCGTCCAGAGGTTGCTACTGTGCCCTGAGAATTAGTGCAGGGGCCAGATGGTGCCACAGCAGTGAAATATCACACTCTGTGCCGCTCACTCGACGGGGAGGTTCTGTGTTCACGTCCAGAGACCTCCCTAGTACCCAGGGCCCATGATCTGGGGCGGGCCGAGCTGGCGGTGGACTTGGGGTCTGAACCCTGTTGGGGATGCTGTCTCTGTCTCTCTCTCTCTCTCTGACTCTTTTGTTCATGAAAAAAATAAAGTTTGGGCTGGCTCCATGACCTGGCAGGTAAAGCAGCTGGATCCCACATGGCCCACCCCTCAGTTCAAGTCCTGGACCCAGCAGCTTGAGACACATACTGGGCACATATGTGTGCATACCCCAGTCCCAAAAGGAAGGCGAGACAGACAAGGGATTATGGTGTGACCACTTCCCATGGCGGTGGGGAGGGGGGACTTTCTTCTTCTCCCTCTCTCCCTCTGTCTTTGTCTCTCTGGTGAGCACATGAGCCCTCTGCCAAAAACTTTGAAAAGAAAGAAAGAAACATATAAACTTGAACAAAAAATTAGATCACTGAAGACATAGTATGGCCTGGCCGCTGGCTTGTCCACGTGGGTGTGTCCAGGACGACTGTGTTCTGAGTCAGTCATCAGGACTTGAAAATGAGTCCATAGATGCTCTTAAGAAGGTAGGTGTGAGGCCAGCAGGTGGCTTGGTGGTTAAGATGCTGGATTGCCACATGGCTGACTGTGGTTTGAGTCCCGGACCTGGTAGCTTGCTTTCTCTTTCTCTCTCTCTGTATCTCTCTTTCTCTCTGGTCAAACTGAAGAAGAAGAAAAAATAAAATAAAATAAATAATTCTTTAGGGGAAATAAAGAATGTAGGTGGGGGAGAGAAATAGGGGTGGTGAATCACTGTGGTCCCACTGGGGCTGGAAGGGCTGGACCTAAACCATTTATTTATGTGGATAGTATTTACCCTGTAAGGGTAAATAATCCTGCCTTGAAGAAACTGTAGTCCTCAGGGGGCATGGCTGTAAGCCCATAGCTACATCCTTCTCCTCCAGGTTGTAGTTGTCAATGAGGTGCTATGAGACCACTGAAAGCAGCACCCGATCATTTCTGTCCAAGTTGGGGGATTTGCTATTTTGTAAATTTGTTAGAGGGTGCATGCACTTGCCAGAGACAGAGTCAGAATGCACCTCCCCTAGGAGATGGTCACACATCCCTTCTCCTCCATTTCTCTTTTCAGGATTTTGGGCACACATGTACATGTGTCTGGCATATTTTTCAAGCCACTGGTCAAACTGCACAGTCCCTCAGGTGGTATCCAGCACCTTCACCATGCCACCGGCTGGCCCAGGAGTTTGGCATCATGCTAGATTTTTGCATAGTTTTGAAATGTCCTCAGTAGAGTCATTCAACTTTTTGCTTGTTTGGGCTTTTCAATGAATAAAACTTTGACCTACTGCACTGTCCCACAAAGAACAGAGAACAGACAGAGGGCTTCCTCGAGGTGCTAGGCGCACTCCCAGGAACAGCTACTAGCACAGGGACAGCCATCCTGTTCCTGTGGTAGAACCGCTAATGACCAAAGGAGTGACATGGAATCCTGGGAGCTGTGTCCCCACCGCTGCTCTGGGATACAACTGCATCTTGATCCTCCCTCCTGCAGGGAAGAAAGTGGGTAGGACTCGCAGGTGAGCTGATAAGGAAATAGAAATAAGGGTGAGGCTTGAGGACACCCACACCTTCTTCCAGAGGCTGAAAGAATGAGAGCAGCACTGCCAAGTGAGTAGGAGCTGCTGGCTCACTTACGGGGCTTGCAGCATAAGGAACCAGTGAGTCTCCGCTCCGTACCTTCGTCCCTGGGTTTCGGGAGCTGGAAACACATCACTGAGGATACTCGACTGTGAAGTCATGTCATGGGCTGCGTCAGACGAGTGGGCCACACACGTCCGCTGGCCCCTCATGTTTTGAGGATTCGGTAGGAGTGCGGCCACCGTGAGCAGGCAGTGGAGTTCAGGGCAGTCCCACAACTGGGAAGTGCCACAGCTCAGGGGAAGAAGGGAGGATCTTGCATAAAGACTCGAGGAGGGAGGCCTCGTCCCCCCCAGGATGCCTAGCTTGGGAGCTGCCCCAACCCCCACAGGCTGCTGTAAGCAACTGTCACTGGAGAGAGGTTTCGTGCCATCAGTTACTATGTGGGGATATGAAACAGCAAGTGCGAGCCCATCAGGAAATTTGGGTTCCACATCAGGCCTAAGACTGGGAAGCTCACAAAATGGACTTATATAAGAAGGGCCATTGAAAGTTCTCAAACTGGGGCTGGCCCCATAGCCTAGTGGTTAAGGGACCCAGATTCCACACGGCAGACTATGGTTTGAATCTCAGACCCAGCAGCTAGAAAAATACACCAGGTGTGTGTGTGTGTGCGTGTGCCTCAAATACTGAGGATGAAGAAATGGAGGAGAAGGGATTGTAGTCTGACCATACCCTATTCAGAAGTACTTTCTTCCTCTCTCTCTCTCTTTTTCTCTCCTTTCTCTCGTGAGCACATGGACCCTCTGGCAACTAAAAAACAAGTTATCAAATTAAGTATTTAAAACTTTGACAATCTGCCTTGAGTGACAAGATCTTATTGTAGCCCTATCAGGACATGTCAGAGGTATATGTGTGCATTTGAGATGTCCTTGGGAAAATAAGCCTTTTTTTCACTCAATCAACACACATGCACATGGTTTCCTGTGGCTGCTGTAACAAAAGTCCCATCAAGTGGGTGTTTACAGCAACCGGCCTGCATCTCTCACTGCCTGCGGGCTGCGGGCGCAGAGTCAAGGTGGCAGGGTCCGATCGTGTTGGTACTTTGGTTACAGCTCTCTCTCAAGGCTCCAGGGAGGATTCTGGCCATGCCTTTCCCAGTTTCTGGCGTCACAGGCAGTCCCTGGTATTCCATGGCTCCTATCTCTACCTCCATTGTCATCTCTCTGCGTGTCTGTCTCTGTCTCTTCTCCTCTTCTCATAAAGACATTGTTTACACAGGATGAAGGTTCTGCCCTGCTCAGGGTAACCTCACCCTAACTGACGACAGCTGGTTACATCTGTTGAGCCTATTTCCAATAAGGTCACATTCTGAGATTCTTGAAAAGACATGAATTTGGGGGAGGCCATTATTTTAAGATTTCTTTGTTTGTTTGTTTTTTGGGTTTTGTTTTGCCACAGGGTGCATGTGCTCACCAGAGAGAAACAGAGACAGAGAGCTGAAGAGAGAGAAAGCAACTCCCCTATGGGATGAGGTGACATTGTAATTCCTTCTCCTCCATTTTTCCATCTTGTTGGGATTTGGGGCACACACACACTCACGCTCAGCTTGTTTTTCTTTTTTTTTTGGAGAGGTTTTTTCGCTATAGGGTGCGTGCGCTCGCCAGACAGACAGAGAGAGACATAGAGACAGAAAGCAAGAAATCACCCCCCAGGGGGGATGGTCACGCCGCAATCCCTTCTCCTCCATTCTCCTCTCGGAATCTTGGGCGCGCATGCACACGTGTCCAGCGTGAGTTTTAAGCCACCAGGTCCGGGACTCGAACCGCGGTCGACTACGTGGGAGTCCAGCGACATAGCCATTACGCTAACTGCTGGTTCCCTCAGCTTGTTTTTCAAACACCAAGCCAGGAATCAAATAACAGTCATCTGTGTAGGACCCAGCGCCCTTAATCACTAAGCCCAGGACAGCCCCGGGGGATACTATTTAAACCCCCAAACTGGTACAGGAAAAATATTTCTCCCTAAAATATGTACATCGCTCATATATGACCTGTGTAGAAAACAGTGAAGAGAACTCTGTCGCAGCCTACATCCTGAGCTTCCGGGCTACGCTTGATGACCTGAGTCTTTGGCCAGCAAGAAAGGTGCATTTCCTGATCAGATTTATATAACCGGAATATCAGTTTGGCCAAAAAAAAAATGTGTATTCTGCACCTAGTTTTGTAGCCTAACTTCATACCTACTATGTCCCATAGAGCATTTTCTTTCTCTAGTCATGAGTTATTATGTAAGGGTAAAAAAATCTAGAACTCACAAGTTCACAAAATGTAGTTATATAGGAAGGCTCATTAAAAGTTGTGAAAGGGTCTTTAACAGAATGGTCTCCAAAGTGAATCACTCAAAAGACCAAAAGATTGGTTCCTTTTATTTTGGCCACACACCTGTGCTTCAGCCTCATTTTCTCTTGGGACAATATAGGCACCACCAGGGCCAATGCTAACACACCAGCCTCACCGCCTGGGTGTGTCACTGACTCGGAAAGAGGGCGTTGCCGGGAGGCTGAGAACTGCTTCCCTCGCTTCTTCTGTCTCCTTGAGCTGCTTAGGAAGCGTCTCTCTTCTCCTTAACCTGGGAGTATGGTTGTCCATTCGCTCTCAGCAGCCGTGCATTTAAAGTTAGCCTACTCTAAGGCCTGAATGAAGAGTGTTCCGGAATAAAAAGGTCCGGGTATAGACAAAGACAGGACCTTGGAGAGCAGGGGTCGCCATCCTTACACATGGGAAAGCCGTCTCACTGAGTGCCCGTCCTTCCCTAGGCCTGCCCGGATCTCTCTGTTTACCTAACAGCTTAGATAAATTAGCTGTGGAGACTGTCTGGCCCAGACAGCCTTGCCCTGCAGTGGAGGACAGGCTGTGAATAAGCACCCTCTGAGCGCATCCAAGGTGGGCGGGCAGGCCCACTGACACCCTTTCTTTCTAAGGGAGAATAGACTTGGTGATCAGAGATTCACGTCTCTGCTTATGGAAATACGATGCTAAAAGTTGTAGGTGACTTATAAAACCATCAGGGAACATCCCCTTCAGCCTGTAATTTAATTTAATTTAATTTATTTATTTATTTGAGAGGTTTTTGCTATAGGGTGCATGCACTCGCCAGAAAAACAGAGGGAGACAGAGAGAGAGAAAGCAAGAGATCACCCCCCGGGGGGATAGCCATGCCACAATCCCTTCTCCTCCAGTCTCCTCTCAGGATCTTGGGCACTCACACGTGCCCGGTGTGAGTTTAACCACCAGGTCCGGGACTCGAATCACACTCGACTACGTGGGAGTCCAGTGACATAGCCATTACACCAACTGCTGGTCCCTATGGTATTTATTTTTATTTGTGTTTTACTATGGGGCACACGCACTCACCGGAGAGAAAGGGAGAGAAAAGGAGAGAGGAGGAAAGTGAGGAAGCACTCCCCAAGAGAGATGACCATGCTGCAAGCCCTTCTTCTCCATTCTGCTCTTGGGATTCGGGGCACTTACACTCACACGCCTGAAGTGTTTTCCAAGCTGTGTGTCCAGGACAGTCAACCACATGGGATCCAGGGCCCTAACCACCATGCCACCAGTTGGCCTTTATTTTATTTGTTAATTGTATTTATTTACTTATGTATTCCATGAGAGACAGAGAGACAGACACAGAGACAGATGTGGACAAGACTGAGGAAGTGCTGCTCTGTCTCCCACCCTTACAACTTCAGAAATACCATCCGTCCACCCAGCCGCCTTGGCACAGGTGGTAGGGCCCTCTGCATCAGGCTAGGACCATGTGGAGGACCCTGGTTCAGATCTCGGACCAACCTAAGACAGGCCGGTCATGACAGCATGTGCTGTGATTCTCTTAGGTCATCGGAAAAGTCATGATGCATTTTTGCATAGAAAAGCATAGAAAAATATGTCATGACTTTTCCAACTACCCAGTAGTTAACCGAGAAGTTGAGGCAGACGATCGCGATGTGACACAATGTCTTCCAAATACCTATCTCTAGCTCTCCTTCTTCTTTCCTCTTTCTCTCTCTCCCCTTCTCTCTCTCTCTCATGTATAACAAATATTGTCCCTCAAACATCATGTGATGCCTTATTCCCTTAATTCGACTCTCGGCAATGATGTGAAAGTGTTCTCTCCATCCGAAGGTGAGGGCTTGTCTCTTAGACCTCAGCAAAACCCTCGTTCCTTCCAGCTTCCTCAGTCCTGCTGCTGGAAGAGCCCTCTGCAGGCCCTTCTCATCGCTAAGGAAGCTATGCACTTCTAGGAGATAGAACACCGAAGTTAGGGTTTCCATCCCTAAGAGGCTTAGAATATGGAACTTGCTTCTTCTAGACAGCAGGACGTACTCACATCACATCAGTGGAGAGATTTCATGAGGACGTGGGGCTAGTGGAGTCTGTTTCTTACTTGTCCCTGCTTCCCCATCTGCTCTCACCACCCCCAATCACGAATCATAGAGATGTGTACTGTGCAGGGGCCAGCCAGCAGCCTGCTAGTTGGGGCATCTGGATCCCACATTGCCAACTACACAGTTCAAGTCCCAGACCCAGCAGGTTGAGAAACTCACCAGACCTGTGTGAGTACGTACCCAAAATCTCAAGAGGAGAATGGAGGAGAGGGGATGTTGCATGGCCATCCCCTCCAGCGGTGCTTATTTTTCTTTAACGAATTATTTAATTTTATTTATTATTATTATTATTATTATTTATTTTTAATTTGCTAAAGGGCATATGCACTAACTAGGGAGACAGAGAGAGAGGGAGGGAAAGTGAGAAAGTAAGGTCTGGGTCTTGACCCGTGGTCAGCCAGGATGAAGTCTAGCACCTTAACCTCCATGGCACCTGCTGGCTCCTAGAGGTGCTTTCTCAATTTTCTCTGTCTCTATCTCTCTCTGGCAAGCACTTGTGCCCTCCCGCAAGTAAATAAATAAATAAATAAATAAATAAATGTGTAGTATGCATTTATTTTATTAAATACTTTAGCTGAAGGAAAGGCAAAGCTGTTGCTAGGCTTAGAACAGCAAGGGCCACCACTTACTCAGTGATGACTCTGGGCCGGTTCCGGCTACATGAGTCTCACAGAAGTCTAGATTCCAAGCGAGATCTAGCCCTGACCACCATTGAATCCAGGTGATCGGAGAGGGATGCTAGAAACATCGAACCAGCCCAATGTGCCGATTGGATTTGCTCTCAGGATGCCAACTGCCTGCTCAATGCACCAAGTGAACTGAATCCTGTGACAGTTGACATCTGAGTTCAGACGAGAGACTCATGTAAGCACCAGTGCTCGCACTCCACGAGCAAGCAGCCCTGTTGACACAGGCCAGTGAGATAAGAGTGAGGACGGCAACATCGCGTCCCAGGTAGCTCTGCGTCCTGTGAAAGAGCAGGTGAGCAGCCTCTACCCTGCAGTGACAAAGGTAGTTCTTGGAGCCATGACTGGGTACACTATCTCAGACTGACACTTGAGGGGGTAAGTCATTTCCTTTTCCATTATTTAGTTCTGGGTATGATGACTAAAAAATGATCTAAGCTCTCTGAGCATTTTAGTCTTTTTTTCTGTAACCTTATTTATGTTTGAAATAAACAAAAACTTGCCATTGTTATTTAGCAAATAACAGGTGCTGAGTAATATTTATCCAGAAAAGTTTAGATTCCACTCTGGAAAGATGTCCTAGTGGTGAGCTAAAACTCTGGGGACTGTAGCAAAGAAGAGTTCACGGACTCTCTGGGCCATCTCTGGTGAGTCTGGGGTCTCCGGGGGCTTCTCCCCATCGCAAGGCACTGTGAGCTTTTCTTTCGTTTTTAAGTTTTGCTATAGGGTATATGCACTGGCCAGAGAGAGAGAGAGAGAGAGAGAGAGAGAGAGAGATCACCCTCCAAAGGAGATGGCCACACTGCAATCCCTTCTCCACTCTCCTCTTGAGATTTTAGGCACGCACACACATGGGCCCAGTTTGTTTTCCAAGCTGCCCGGTTCAGGACTTGAACCTCAGAGTTGGCCATGCGGAACCCAGCCGCCTTCACCACCATGCCATCTGGCTGGCCTGCAATGTGAGCCTTCGTGTGGGGCTCGCCCTTTGTCTTTGGGAGGCAATGGTAAGGCCACGTGTCTGAGTCTGAGCAGGCAAGGCACGGGTGGACCGGTGTCCGCAGGAAAGGAAGCTCTCTGCAGCAGGGGAGACTCACGGGACCCCAGCAGCCCGGTCAGGCTGGCCGGCCCCTGCTCTTGCCGGACATCATGGCCTTCCGGTCTGAGGATGGACAGGGTCAGTGGTGGTGGTGCAGGTCACACCCTGTCCCAGACCGTCCTGTTGGTAACAGATGTACCCTCAGAGGGGACAGGTTCATTCATAAAAAGACCATGTAGAAAGGGTGAGGGACGTGAAATTAAATGATGGGGCAGGGACACAGGTTCAGGAGTGGCCTCACTGCAATCGCCACAGGCCTGAAGGACGAGGGAGGAAAGTTACCAAACCTGGAAGGGGACAGAGAGTCGACGTCGGAGAAGCAGTGACTGTCACTTGAGGACACAGCCAGTTCCAGGCTGCCTTGCAGGGAGGGTGCCAGAAGAACAAAATCCCCAACTTTTCCTCCCTCGGCCTGATCTCAGAGCTCCCCGTGGGATGCCAGGACAGGACACTGGTGAGACCCATGGAGGCTAGCCTCCGGGGCTGTGGAGACTGGGCCTGGGGGCTAGGCTAGCCAGTGAGGGGCAGGGCCCGCACCCACCCTGGGTGACTGCCAGCTGAGTCTTCCAGCCTGTCCCCCACGCTCTCCCCTCGGCTCTACGAATGCCCCTTGGGGGAGCAGAGGCCACTGAGGTCATCATGCGACCCCTTGGAGATGCCCCAGCTCTGGCAGCTCTGCCATCTCTGTGACAGCTGGGCTTGCCCAAGGTCACAGCAGCGAGGCCAGAACTCAGATGCTACAGCCTCCGTCCTCAGGTGTTGCCCCTGAAGCAGCCGCTAAAATAGAGAGAAAACCAACTTCTCCGTGTTGGGGAGCCTCTGCCCAGAACTTCCACAGGCAGGACAGGGACTGAGATAGCGCCGGAAATGCTCCCAAGTGAGCAAAACTGCAGGACCCTCCGCGGGCACTGGGGAGAGGCGCAGTCCAGCGGGACCAGAAGCCGAGAGGGCGGCTGCCCCGGGGAGCGGCTGCCCCTGAGGACCTCGTGGGCGCGGCAAGGAGGGGGTGCCTCGGCCGAGCTGTGGTTTTGTTCACTGCGGGATGGGGCTCTGGATTTGCACAACATGAAAATACAGCGTAGCCCATCTGAGAGGAAGAACCCCAAAAAGGGAAGGTGTAAGAGACTGGGGCGGGGGGCTGGGTGCAGACGTGAGCACGCAGCCGTCCAGCTTCCGCACTCGGTTTCTGCCCCGGCCTTTCGCGTGCGCAGAGCGCAGGGGATGATCAAAGCAACGCGGGGGCCGGCCTGTGGTCGTGGAGTTTGGGCCCTGGCCCCGAGCATCACCATCACCTGGGAGGCTCCCGCAGACCCTCAGAGGCACCGAAAGCTGGCCTTCTCCAACGGCAGCTCGGAGCAGGCGACTCTGCCGCTGCGCTGCCCGGGGTGATCATTCCAGGGCCAAGCCTGACGTTTGTCCTCCAGGGCCCGGTTCTGGAGCCGCTGCCGGGGCCAGCAGCAGCTGGGACCTGGATAGACTTGCAAACTGGGATGAAGAATCAGCGAGTCTGGGTGAGGGGCCAGCCAGTCTGTTCTCGCCCGTGATTCTACAGCATGCCGCAGTTCGAGGTCCTCTGCTGAGGGTCCTTGGTCACTAACAGGGGCAGGGCCTGCTCAGGGAGCTCTGGGAGCCAGAGCTCTGAAATGAGGGCAGTCAGGGCCGTGGATCAGAAGGGGGCGAACCCTGGAAAAGGCCAAAGCCTAGGACAGCCATGGGCAGCGGCTTGGAGGCAGCAGATGAGGAGACCCAGACAGGGCCATCCTGGCAGAATGGTTGCTATCCTACCTCCCCGACTTTTGGCAGCTTGTGCAGTGAACACGTGGGTGTGGTGGGGAAGGGGCTGGAAGGAGGGCAGCTGGTTAGCAGGAAATGGTTGAATGCCTTCTGTGTACTGCACACCTGTGAGTATTCGACGTTTCAGCTCTTTCATCCTCACAAACACCAAACCCCTGAGCGGTGGAGAACACCCAGCTCATTTAGATTCTATCCTGATGGGCAGAGGACATGGTTTGGGCTTGATTCTCTGAGCCCTGCAGGTGAGAATGGCCCGAGGCACTCACGAAGGGAGAACGGATGCCAGGCCTAGTCCTGAGAAGAGGCCCGACCTCCGGCTCTGTCCCTGGAGAGGCTGGAGCTGCTGGTGACTGGAGCCTCTGTCGGTCAGAAGTCACAGCAAAAAGGATTGTGATTCTTGACGTTAATATCAATGTTTTGTTTGCCTTTTAGGGATGTCCAAGTCATGGGTGAGTATCCTTCTTCCTTTCCTTCACATTTCCTCACTGGGGACACTGATGCTGTTTCACTCAGAGGGCTCACGGCTGTTCTTCAGTCCCTTCTCAGATTCATCTGGCACATCTGACACCCAGACGCCTTCTCTGCAGGAAGTCCTGCGCGCAGGCCTCTCAGATGCTTTATTTATGCCGTCTCTGTGTGGGGCGACTACTGGAAGGGAATGAAAAGGTTTTCATTCCAGACTCTTCCTCTGGATGGTCCCTGACCCAGACCTAAGTACACACTGGCCACTTTCAAGGCCATTGGCATGAGCTTGTGAGCAGGGACCGGTGGGAGCATCTCTGATCCTGCACTGTCATTCTCTTTTGTTTTTAATTTTGTGTATTGTTATCATAATCTTTTTAATTATTTTATTTTATATATATATATTTTTTTTTTTTTTGGGGGGAGAGGTTTTTGCTATAGGGAGCGTGCGCTCGCCAGACAGACAGAGACAGAGAGACAGAAAGTGAGAAATCACCCCCCAGGGGGGATGGCCATGCCGCAATCCTTTCTCCTCCATTCTCCTCTCGGGATCTTGGGCACGCACACACACGCGCCCGGTGTGAGTTTAAGCCACCAGGTCCGGGACTCGAACTGCAGTCGACTACATGGGAGTCCAGCGACATAGCCATTACGCTAACTGCTGATCCCGATAATCTTTTTTATATTACATTGAATCACATGTATCTTTACAGTGTATTACATTCCTTTTCCCAGCACGATTCTCATGCATATCAGGCAAGACAAAGACATTACTATCCATATCATCATCAGATAGTTTTTCATCATTTTTTTCAGATTATCATTATTATTATGTATTCTCATTGTTTTTTTAACATATTCCATCACTATATATCATTCACTGTCATTCTTTTCATCAGAGTTGCTTCGGATATCCCCTGAGCATCTTCTTCATCGTGGTCAACGAGTTCTGTGAGAGGTTCTCCTACTATGGGATGAGAGGTGAGTGTTACGTGGCTTCTCACCCTTCGCCGGCGAGGAAGCCCCAGTCGCATGGCCTGTCCTAACGTTCCTCTTCCTTCTCTTCCACCTGCCCTCTGCGGGAAGCACTCCTGGTTCTGTACTTCAGAAACTTCATTGGCTGGGATGACAACCTGTCCACGGCCATCTACCACACGTTCGTGGCACTGTGCTACCTGACGCCGATTCTCGGGGCCCTTATCGCCGACTCATGGCTGGGCAAGTTCAAGTGAGTGGCTGGAGCTTGGGGCAAACAAGCCAAGGAGCAGACAACAGCATCGTGGTGTGGGGTTGGGGAGAGGCAGGAGCATAACTCAGAGGGAACCTCGTAGCCTGTTCTGCAAGAGTCTGGTCCCTAGAGCCCAGTGTGGTGCCAGCACGTGTACTGCGAAGGCCAGGAGTGTTCCTAAGTCTTTCACCTCATCTTGAAAGAGTAGCCAGGAACCTATCAGTCATTAATGATATGGGAGCCATAGAGTTGAGGACTAAGAAAAAGGACTCCTCTGTGCCCTTCTCAGTGCCGAGGGCTCCTGTGGCTCAGAGGACAAAGATGGGAAGTGGCATGAGGTCCCAGGAGAGCATTGCCCAGCCCTGCAGGGGTGCATCTTATGGGGAGGGAGAGCATCAGAAAACATTTCCTAGGACTTAAGGAGAAGGAAGTAGAGGCTCTCCCAGGCAACGGAATGACACGAGCAGAAGTCTACTCCCATCTCAAAGAGCTCTGTGAAAATTGTCAGTGGTCAGGTCAGCCCCTAGCCTAGTGGCTAAGGGAGCCAGATCCCATATGGCTGACTGCACTGGTTTGAATCTCAGCTCTGGAGGCTTGAAAACCATGCCAGGCACTTGTGGATACATGCCCTAAATCCCAGCAGAATGGAGAAATGGAGAAGAAAGTATTCCAGCATGACTGTGCCCCATGATGGTGGGGGAGTGCTTTCTCCTGCTCCCTCCCTCTCTCTCTCTCTCTCTCTCTCTCTCTCTCTCTCTCTCTCTCTCTCTCTCTCTGTTTTTCTATTTCTGTCTCTGGTGAGCACATGTACCCTCTGACACTCACACACAAAAAAAAAAAAGAAAAAAAAAAAAGAAAAGAAAGAAAGAAAGAGCCAGTGATCCACTCCTGGCCAAATCTTGTTACTGGTCACAAGATGAGTCACTTTTACTGTTTAAAGATGTAAATACCAATTTCTACAGCTAGGTAAAATAAAACCTAGGCCTTTCCAGTCACTGAAAGATCAAGCAGGTCTTTCCCCTTCTCTTGGTCTTCTAGCCAAAACTTTGCCTATATTTTTATGCCATGTGCCTTTCTGTGAGTTACCAGATGTACTTAAGTTTGAGAAACAAGTATATTCATACCCAAGCTCTTGGAAGTTTTGTAGGAGGGGATATTACAGGACAAGGACAGCTCTTGGTGCCACTAACTTGGATTCTTCTAACCCTCTAACACACAGGACGATTGTGTCGCTATCCATTGTCTACACAATTGGGCAAGTAGTCACGGCAATAAGCTCAATAAATGACTTGACAGACCACAACCATGATGGAACCCCTGACAACATTCCTGCACACGTGTGAGTAGATGCGATCTGCTGCCCTGCCCCCAGCCACCCACTGGTTGCTTATTTGGTCCTTGAACTTTGCTGTGAGAATAAGGAGGTTTTCTCCACTTGCCAGCCATATGGGAAGGCCACTGAATGGACTGAGAGTTGGGGTGTCAGAATGTCACCACCCTAATGGGGTCTGCAGACTTTGCTGACTTCGAGGCTGGGCTGCCTTGGGCCGTCACATCCCCCACGATGTATGGTCAGTGGTAGGGTGTTCCTGTTAGCCTTGACCTTTCCCAACTGGGTTGGGATCCTAAACACCACTGGGTTTCTCAGGACTTTGCTACCTTTGATTTTCTGTCTTGGACCCATGTCTGCTTTATTTTTCAGTAGTTCAGTTTCATAAATACCTGTTGCAGCCCTCTGTGCTGGGCTCTCCATGGCAGGAGTCTTTGGTGAATACTCCTCTGCAGAGTCAGCTTCCCTTTGCTGTCTGCCCTAGCAGACCAGTTGTAAAGACGGAGGCTCCTGTCCTTGTGCCTCAGTTCCCTGACCTATGAGTATGCCATATTATGGGCTGGGACGGTATCACTGAAACTCAGACTGGTATCCTCAGTTCCCGTATTTTTGGTTTACGAGTTGATCAGATCATAGAACTGGCTGGGTCCCTTGAAGTAACACCCTTGGGGCCCAGAGGAGGCCAAGTCAGTGGGGGGAAGTGGCTGTAAGCACAGACTGCTGGAATTTGACCCCATCTTTCCTGCAGAGCTGATTTCTGACCTTCGGCAAGTTTCCTTCTCCGTGCTTCAGTGTTCATCTGTGATATCGATTAAGAATGTGGACTTTGGAGCCAGGCTGGCTTCAAATTCAAGCTGTGCTCCTTTCTCACTGTGTGATCTTGAACCCACTTCTTTACCTCTCTGCCTCGGTTTCCTCTTTTTGTGACAGTACCTACCTCATCAGGGACTGCTGTGGGTTGGTCCAGGTCGAGCACCCAGAACACTACCTGGCAAGCAGTGGGTACTTGAGAAATCTCAGGTCCTTCCGTGTTTGCTGTCACAGAGGTGGCGTTGGAACACACCTGGAATTCTCACCTGAGTGAATAGCGTAGAATATTCAGTTACCTATACTTTTGTTGCTTTTTAAAATGTTTAGAGTGACAACATTAAATACAAGTTGTATTAAGAGGCAAACTGGCCAGTGCATTCAGGGAGATTGATGCAGGAAGCAAATTTTTAATGGATTCTTTCTCCATGCACTATCTCCCTTGGCTTTATCTGTCTGATAAAATTTGTTTGGTATTTTTACTTGTTTTGTTTTTCCCATAGGGTGCATGTGCTTACCAGAGAGAGACAGAGAAAGAGAGAGGGAAAATAAGAAATCACCCCCAGGGGGAATAGCCACACCACAATCCCTTCTCCTCCAGTCTCTTCTCTGGGCCTTGGGTACACATGCACATGCACCCAGTGTGATTTTCAGGCCACCAGGTCCAGGGCTTGAACCGTGGTTGGCCATTTTGGAATCCAGCACTTTAACCATCATGCCACCTGCTGGTCCCTAGTATTTTTTATTATTTTATTTTACTTTATTTATATTTTTAAAATTTGACCAGAAAGGGATAGAGTGAGAGCGAGAGGGGGAAAGTGAGAACGCAAGCCACCAGGTCTAAGACTCGAACCACGGTTGACCATGAAGCAGTCCAGTGGCCTTAACCACTATACCACCTGCCTGCCCTGGTCCCTAGTATTTTTAAGCAACATTAGCAAAAAAGAAAATATAGGATATACATTTATAAAACCTGAAATTTGTAGTATCTAACTGTAAATTCAATAAAACTACAAAATGAGGATTGATAAATGCTATGAATTTTTCCCTTCGATTCTGGTAGCAAACACAAATAACTTGGAGATGCAAACACATTTTTAAAAACATTAATTCTACCATCTAACAATGTATTAGGTCATCGGGAAAGTCATAATGTATTTTTCTATGTTTTCACTATGCAAAAATGCGTCATGACTTTTTTTTTTTAATTTATTTACATTCATTCACTGTACATCATTATAGCATACAAAATGAGATTTTTCCATTCAGAGTGCACTGTATATTGGCTCAATCAAACACATCAAGATGTGTGTTATTGTCAACACATAATTTTCCATTTCTTGTTTTCTGCATATTTTGCCTTTTTTCCCATCCTTGATTCCCTATCTCACCCTCTGCCATCTCCCACCCACCTCCCACGTTGTGTCTGGTATCTATTGTTGCTTTCTCTGCCTCCCCTATTTTATTGTTTCACTAAATATCTTAATAAATCTAAATATTTTCAATAGCAAGCATAGCTGAAATATACATATCCATGAACACAAGTCTGACTTTAGGCATAAACCTCAGTGAGTAGAATGAACATACTATAAAGTAGCACTTACCTAGGGCTATGTAGCTTACTGCAGTCATCAGATAGGTATTTTTAATGCCCTTTTTTTTTCTGAAAAAAATTTTTTTCTATTAATTTACATTCATTCCCTGAGCATCATCACAACATACAAAATGTGGTTTCCCATCTAGAATAAACTGGATAGTGGCTTAATCAACTGGATAGTGGCTTAATCATGCATGTTATCATCTATAATATTCCATTTCTACTTTCATGTACATATTTTTTTTACCCCATATCTGACCCTCTGCCCTATTCCACTCTCTTATTACACTCTCTCTGCTGTCTACAGTTATCTTCAGTTCCTTTTCTCCCGACATTTCACTGATCACACAATATCGTAAGTAATCTAACTATTTACAATAGCAAGTTCAGCTGATGGTTTCACGAAAAGCAGTTTTGAACTGGTAAGGATATTTCCTTGAAACTTAAGGTTTCAAGGTTAGTATTCTGTTCAAATATTAGGTACATGAATCCATTGACAGCTCAAGACAGGACAAAAATCCTTAAAACCGGACAACAAAGCTTAGAAGAAAAGCAGCAATATTTTAGTCAAGTCATAGAATGCTGTTTCATCAGTTCAGTCTCATGTACTTAATTTTCTTCTGTTTCTGTTGAGGTTCGATTTTCCAGATTGAGCTCTGGGATATAATACTCAACTCCAGACTTTGTCCCTACAATTAAGTTGCCCATTTTCTTAGTTTCTGAACTCTTGTTTCTGTGTGTCTGCATTTAATTTTACTGACATAGCACTCCCTTAAGAACTTCTTGGAGATCTGGTCTGGTGCTGGTAAATTCTTTCAGGTCTTGTTTATCTAGGAATGTTAGTGTCTTTTCTTCCCAAATGAACGATAACCTTGCTGGGTACAGAATTCTCGGTTGAAATTGCTTTTCCCTTAATGCTTTGAATATATTCTCCCATTCTCTCCTTGCTCACATTGTTTCCGATGAGAGATCTGCCGTTAGTCTGATGGGATATCCTTTGTAGGTAACTTGCCGTTTTTCTCTTGCCAATCTTAGTATCTTGTCTTTGTCTGTGGTTTTGGTCAATCTGGCTATAATGTGTCTTGGAGAAGATCTTCTTGGGTTGATTCTGTTTGGGGTCCTCTGTACTTCTTGGGAATGGATCTTTGAGTGCCTCTCCAGGTTTGGAAAGTTTTCTTGCAGGATTTCATGGAATAGATTATCAATGCCCTTATGAGTTTCTTCGCCTTCTGGGATGCCTATTATCCAGATGTTCGGACGTTTAATTGTATCTACTATTTCTCGTATATTATTCTCAAATTTTTGGGCCATTTTCTCAGTCTTCATGGTGGATTTTTTTAGGCCAGCAATTTTCTCTTCTACATCTGAGATTCTATTTTCTGTATGATCTAGTCTGCTTTTAATACTTTCAAGGGAGATTTTGACTTCTTGTATTATAGCCTTCATCTCTAACAGTTCCATCTGATTCTTTTGTAATGTGTGAACTTCCTCTTTTAGATCTTGCATGAATTTCCTCACCTCCTGGAACTCTTCAACTCCTTTCTCCTTCCTCTTCAGTAGTTCCTTGTCTCTCTTCTTTTCCATCTCTGTAAGCTTTGCCATTATGAATGTTCTGAATTCTTTATTAGACATATGACTTCCATTGAACTGTGTGTGGATGAAGAGGAGTTATCCTTTTCCCTTGGAGGAGAGGTATTTTCCTGCTTCCCCATATTTCTTATGATCCTGCAGCGATTTCTAGTCATCTTGTGGATGGTCGATTTCGTCCCAAACTTGGAAGTTCAATCTGAGGGTCGAGGACTGTGTAGAAAAGGAAACAGAGAGAGGGAAACAAAAGCAACAACAGCAAAAAAAAAAAAAAAAAAAAAAAAAAAAAAAAGACAACAAACCAAGAAAAAGCGAAAAAATGAAGAGAAAAACTTTCAAATAAAACTAAGAAAAAGGAAAATTAATATTCAAAATATTTCAAAAAAACCCAAATATTAGAAAACCGCGCGGCGCGCAAGCGCGCCACACAACATGACTAGATCACAGGAGCCATGGAGCTGGTTCTTGAAGAAGGGCTGTTCTGTTCCCTCTGCCTCTTCTGGGTGGGGAGTGGGAGAGGGAATTATTAACAAGATAAAGGGCTAGGCGGGGCCAACAGGCCCAGAAAGATGCCTCACCTTAAACAAAATTCTAAAAAGCAAAAATTAAAAAAAAAGAAAAAAAAAGAGAGAGGAGTCAGAGACAGAGACAGAGACAGAGAGAGACAAAGACAGATACAGAGAAAGGAGGTCTGAGTCTTCCTACCACGCGAGTTGTCTATACTGGAGGCTGAATTATTAGTGGGATCTCTTCATTCCTCCGTTTCCCCCAACATGGCTAGATCACAGGAGCCATGGAGCTGGTTCTTGAAGAAGGGCTGTTCTGTTCCCCCGTCATGACTTTCTTGATGACTCAGTATTTATACCTACATAACAATAAGTCATTCATTCTATTTCTTTCCAGTCTTCTGTGCTTTGTAAACAAATTAAGGCCATACTACAAAGCCTGATGTTCTACCTTGCAATGAACTCATTTCTAACATCATTTAATGACTATTATGAATCCATCATAATTATATAAGACACCATGCTTATATTTGTTCAATTAACATTTCATTTACTGGAAATGATAAGGCTATTAAAAAACCTCCATACAAAGGTCTTTGTTCAGATGGCAAGCTGTTGCTTTCTAGATGATAAATTATTGGACAGAGGTAGGAATGTGAAGGCCCATGAGTTCAAGTTTTCATTCAACTATCAGACTGCTTTCCTGTGAGTTATCTTCTCATGGAGGTTGAGTCTCTTCTGTGTGTTTACCATGGCACCTGGTTCTCTGCGGGAAATGAGAGGAAAGAAAGGGCTCCTGCCTCTAGGATCTGCCATTTGGGCCCTCACCCCCTTCTTTCCGTAGGGCGCTGTCCATGATCGGCCTGGCCTTGATTGCTCTTGGAACTGGGGGCATCAAGCCCTGCGTGTCTGCATTCGGTGGGGATCAGTTTGAAGAGGGTCAGGTAAGAGCCCATGCCTCCCCCCCCCAGCCCAAATGGGAAAAGAAGAAAAAAGTAAACAACCTTAAGAACAGCCAGGAATAGAATGCCACCAACATGGAGTCTAGTCTCCATTTTGTCTTTTCAAGTACAATTGAAAGTGAGACGCTGAGGCCAGCAAGTGGCATGGTGGTTAAGGCGCTAGGCTCCTACATGGCTGACTGCAGTTTGAGTCCTGGACCAGGCAGCTTGAAAAGTATGCTGGGTGTATATGTTTGTGTGCCCAAAATGCCAGGAATAGAGTGAGAGAGAAGGAATTGCTGTGTGGCCATCCCCCTTGGGGGGTGATTTCCCACTTTCCCTTTCGCCATCTCGCTCTCTCTCTCTCTAGCAAGCATACACACCCTATGGCAAAAACCTTTAAAAACATTTAAAAATTGCAAAATGAAAGATAGATGCTGACCAGAACTAGTTGGAAGTGAGGCCAGATATTTTGCTACACCTGCTCAGTTGTTTCCGGGCCAGTCACTGGACTCTGCCTGTCACTTTCTGTTACAGGAGAAGCAAAGAAACCGATTTTTTTCCATCTTTTATTTGTCCATTAATGCTGGGAGTTTTCTTTCTACAATCATCACTCCTATCCTCAGAGGTAAGAAATATCTGAAAGCGATGTCTGGTTTTCTGCTTTCAGTTGTGAGGAAGTCGGATAAACAGCTCGGTCCTGTTGTTTGTTTTGCTTTGTTCTATCCTCCCCTGTACTTCAGCTGTCAGACACAGGCTGGGATGCACACAGAAATGCAGAATAGAAGCTTCTTTCCTCCCAAGTTTTACTTCCCCTTCTCATCTGATTTGACTCCTTTCATCCAATGACCATTGGAGAGACTAAAACCTGAGCATAGGCGTCGAAACTTCTAGATTATTATATCAATGCAAAGGCCTTTGCGTGGTAAGAGATAAGAGTCAAGGAAGCCATGTAGGGGGAGGCCAGGTGGTGGTACAGCAGTGACACAACTGGATCCCCAGAGGAAAGGGTCTGGGTTCACACCCCAGCACATCCCTGGACACACTGGGCACACACACATGCCTGTGCTCTGGGCCAGCTGAGACAGGGGATGGCATGAACTCACCCTGTTGGGGGGGGGCTTCTTTCTCTTTCTTTCTATCAGAAGAAAGAAATAAACTTTATCAAGACAGAGAAAGGGGACCCCAGCCCCTGTGGAGCCGTCAGCAGTGTGCTGGATGTCACATCGCTGTCTGCAGGTTTGGGTGCCTGGCCCAGTCATTCTGAAACATGCCAGGCACATACATGTGCCCGACATCCCGACAAACTGGAGGAGACCTCTTTCTTTACCTCCGTGCCCCAGTTTCCTCTTTGTGATGTACCTGCCTCAGAGAGGACTGTTGTGGGCTGTTCCAGGTCGAGCACTCAGAGCACCGCCTGGCTAGTAGCTGGTACTCAAGAAGTCTCAGCTCCTGACGTGTGTCGTGTCTCGGAGCTGGCACTGGCACACACCCAGAATTCTCACCTGAGCGAATAGCGTACGACATTGGATTGGCCATGTTTTTGTTGATTTTTTTGAAATGCGTGCAGTGACAACATTAAACACAAGTTCTATTAAGAGGCAAACAAGAATAAAGAAGCACTGACGCCCTGCCCAAGGTCCTGCTCTCTCTTTGTCCCTCTGTCCGTCTGTCTCTCTTTCGAGAGTGCATTGTAATTCTCTCCCATAAATAAAATACACTTTGAAAAGAGAGAGAGGTTGTTTGGAAACAACCACGGGGGTGCTGCAGCTGGCATCCTGGTCTCCAAGCTTTGCTCCTTGAGTGAGGCTCCAGAAAGAAACAGAGTTTAGCAGACAAGGTTTGTTTTGTTGTTTTGTTTTTGCTTTCCTCTTCCTAAGCATCTCTCAAAAACTGCGCAGAGAAAGGTAATGAGAGACAGCTTTGTCACTATGCACGGTGCTCGGAAGCCTGTGCTAACGCTCCTCTGAGGCTTCGTGAATCTCACATGTGGATGGGACTAATTGGCACTACTGGAAACGAGAGAACAAGGCCATGGTGTGCACTCTTGAATCAGATGGATTATGAAATAGAATATGTTATGGGAATTTATGTATTTTGGCATAGAACAGTAGTTTGAAGATGACAAACCCCTTTCCAACTCATTTTGTACAAAATGTGACAGCTTCCATGCTTGTGTGAGGTTCCCTCACTTCTCACCTTCAGACTCTTCTAGAGCATGTTGGAATGCGAGGCTCTGTTAAGGGCGAATTATTTTGAATGAACTCAGGATCTCATAAAGTTACGAAGACTATGTAACTTATGCATTACTGAGGACACTGGAAAGCTATAATACTCAGTTCAAGTAAGGATGCGACTAGCAGATTCATAGTCTTCACCAGGGAAATCTGTTTTTCACCGCAGGAAAAACAGGACTTATGAGCAGGACTTATTCGCACAGCTATCGAACATTTACATGGCTATCATTTTTCTAGTAGATAACGTCTTTCTCTACAGAATTTTGAAATAGTCAAGAACCAAGTGGAAATCGCTATAAGAGAAATCATTCCTGGAGGGCCCTGCATTCCAAGGAAAGGACTTCCAGGAATCCGAATTGCCCCTTTCAGTCTTACTTTTTCCCTTTCCAATTCTAGAATAACTCTGGGCCAGAGGTTGACAGCTATGGCCCAGGGGCAAAATCTGGAAATATGGACAAGCCCATACCTTTTGACCATGTCCGTAGCTGCTTTCCCAGATAAAGGCAGATTAAGCCATTAGGCCAGAGACAGAATGGTCCATAAAGCATGAAATGTGCACTCTGGCCTGTCACAAACAGAAAGGCTTGTTAACCGCTGCCCCAGTGACCTGGCTGCCACCTAACTGGCATGGGTGCAAGCACATCCGATGCTGACTTTCCATGGCATTTTTGGTTTTACTGAGTTCCATAGTACAGATAAGATTTATTTCCCCCACTGAGAAAATCCACAGAGGACTGGCCCCATAGCCTAGTGTTAAGGGAACTGAATCCCACATGATAAATTGTAGTTCAAAACCTGGCCCCCATGGTTTGAAAACCACACCAGGTGTGTGTGCATGCATGCCCCAAATCCTGACAGGAGGAGAAATGGAGGAAGATTGAGGCATGACCACACCCTTGTAGGGAGTACATGTCATTCTCTCTCTTTCTCTCATGTCTCTGTCTCTCCCTGGCAAGCATATATGCCCTCTGACAATTAAAGAAACATTAAGTCAAAAAAAAAAAAAAAGGAAGAAAACTCACAAAAATGAACGGGGCCACTACTTTGGCCCAGCCAGAACGGCACATCCACTCCCACTCCCCGCTGCTCTGCTAAGCCGGCCGTGACCTCAGTTAGATGCATGGACCAATCCAAGTCTTGAAATGGAGATGCAACATGTAACAGCCAGGGAGGGCCTTGGGAAAATGGGAACCGCACGCACATTAGCAATGCCCTAATGCATTTCAATCTCGTTGATTTCTCCGCAGTTCAACAATGTGGCATTCACAGTAAACAAGCCTGCTACCCACTGGCCTTCGGGGTTCCTGCTGCCCTCATGGCTGTGTCGCTGAGTAAGTGGAAATCGACGGATTCATGTGCGCTGACGATCAGAGCACGTCCTACACTCGTTGTCGTGACTAAGTTTCACAAGTCTACAAAACACACTGCACAAAGCCTAGTGCGAAGCATTGCCGTCAATGCTGAGCATGCTCCGAGCGTGCAGAGAAAGTAGGGTTGGCAGAGGGTTGGTCTCAGAGTGAATGGGATCAACACAGGTTGGACATTTACAGGCTCGATACTATTAACATTTAGGCAGATTAAGATGGAGGTGAGAGAACCTACTAGACTAGCTGAAAACGTTTGTTCTTATTTGCCATTTGCTTGAAGAAATGACAGGCTGGTTCAACAGCCATTGAGGTGGAGTCACATGCTGTGTCACCATGTTTCAGTCAACAACGAGCCACCTACATGTGACAGTTGTCCTCTAAGTAGCATATAGGTTATGCCGCGTGGCCTAGCAGTGTCATAGGCTAGACTGTCCAGCAGGTGGCGTAATGGTTATGCCACTGGACTCCCCCATGGTCGACTGCAATTTAAGTCCTAGACCTGTTGGCTTAAAATTCACGCTGGGCACGTGTGTGTGCCCAAAATCTTGAGAGGAGAATGGAGGAGATGGGATTGCAGTGTGGCCACCCCCCCAAGGGCTGATTTAGCGCTTTCTGTCTCTCTGTCTCTCCAATGAGCACATGCACCCTATAGCAAACATCTCTCTCATAAACAAAACCAACAAACCAACAAACAAAAAAGAACATATTCGTGTTGTTAAGTGACCCGAATATGACTGAACCACAAATGAGTATCTCAATTTCCATCATCTACCATCCCGCAACGTTTCACTGGAATGCCTCCCTCCAAATGCTTACATGGGTGCATTCATTTGCACATTAGTTCTTGGCATTGGCTTCTTAGGAGATGTGAGGAGCTTTCTGCACAAATAGTCTGACTTGAAAGATGGCAGTGCAAGAAGGACATGGCCCAGTGGCCCCGGGTCCTGGTCTCCTCCACTCCTACTCAGCCTTGTCCACCTGGCAGCACCCCACTTTCTCCGACTTTTGTCTTCAGATTAGAATTGTATCAAATGGACCCATTCTTAACCTCTTTTACACAAGTTGTAGTAATTTAACTCTAACCTTACATTTATGCAACAGTTCAGTATTTCCCCTTTTCCTTTTTTTTTTTTAGTTTCTTTTTTGTTTGTTTTGCCATAGAGTGTGAGCACTTGCTGGAGAGAGACAGAAAAAGACAGAGAAAGGGAAAATGAGAAATCACCGCCCCCCACCCCCAGGGTGATTTTCAAGCCTCCAGGTACAGTTGGCCATGTAGGAATCTGACGCCTTAACCACCACGCCACCTGCTGGCCCCCTTTTGAATATGTCTCTTCTCTGACATAATTCTTCACATACTGCCATGTTGCTCTAGAAAGCTCATTTAGATTTCCTCTTTAATTCTGAGATGGAGACAGAGTGCATTTCAAACACCTTTCTTCATACCAGACTATAGTAAACAATTTAGGAAAATTGTTGAGTTAGAATAAGTTAGTCTGTGGGGACCAGCAGGTGGTGTGGTGGTTAAGGCGCTGGACACTCCCACATGGCCAACCATGGTTCGAATCCCAGACCTGGTGGCTTGCTTTCTCACTTTTCCTCTCCCTCTCTCCCTCTCTTCCTCTCTCTGTATGTCTCTCTCTGGTCAAATTAAAAAAAAAAAAAAGAATGAATAAATAAAATTAAATAAAAAATAATTCTTTTTAAAAAAAAGAGTTAGTCTGTACAAGTCACTCACTCTGATATCAAGGATCATGCTTTTTCTTTTTTTTTAGAGAGAGATTTTTGCTATAGGGAGAATGCACTCGCCAGAGAAACAGAGACAGAAAGAGAGAAATCAATGCCCCCAGGGGTGATGACCACATCACAATCTCTCCTCCTCTAGTCTCCTCTCTGGATTTTGGGCATGCATGCACACACACCTGGCATGAGTTTTAAGCTGCCTGATCTGGGACTTGAACCATGGTCAACCATGTGGGAGTCCAGCGATATAACCATTATGCCATCTGCTGGTCCCTATGCTTTTTCTTGCAGAGGAATTGAGAACAGGCCAAATCCTATGCACCAACACCACCTCTAGAAACATCTAGGCTTGAATTAATCCTTAGGCCATCAGAAGCTTGAAGATTAAGATACTAGTTAGCAAAAGAAAATACAGGCTCAACCTCTTGGACATCTTTACTACCCATCTCCTCCTCGAGGGAGGCCAGTACTGGACAGGAAGAGGAGTAAGCATGTCTTCCATCTGTTCTGAAGGGTGTCTGTAGTTCAGGCACGTACTGAGCAACACGCTTGGGAGTTCGCATCTGTCAGGATCTCAGACCCTCCTAACTGCGGAAATCGAGTAGAATTCAAACTATGGCATGGTGTTTTAAATGATTGAATTGTAGTGTTGGATCCCCAGAAATCCTAGTGTAGTGATTATGTTTTCTGAGTCTCTTGCAGAAATGTTTTTCTGCATTATTTTCAGTCTTTCTTTGGCTGAGGGGATCCATGGAAGAACAATCTGTTTGACAAGGCGCCTCTAACTTTCGTGAGACTGTAGCTGCCCGTGCAACTCCTGGCGGCTGCTTCTGTGCACTGGCCACAGAAAAAATTCCTGCCACGTGTAATGAAGTACAAGCTTCAACAAGTTATTTCCTTCTCTCTCAAATATTAAAAAGAAGAAGAAGGGGTCAGCCGGTGGCATGGTGGTTAAGGACGCTAGACTCCCACATGGCTGATTGCAGTTTGAGTCCCAGACGTGGCGGCTTGCTTTCTCACTACTCCCCACCCCCCCTCACTCCGTCCCTCTCTGGTCAAGTTAAAAATAAATAAATAAAGTTAAATAAAACAATTCTTTAAAAAAAAAAAAAAGGAAGGGGAAGAATTGTCTTGCCATGGGAGCCAGAAAATTACGGCAATGTTCATTGTCTTTGTAGAATAATGCATGGATCTGTAATGTGCAAGCACTTATTCCTTCTGCCTCCCTTTAAGTAGAGCTGTCACTGGTGCTTGAGTAGCTGTCCTGAGAGTCCAAGAGTTCCCCAAATTCTAGGAAATAGCCTTAGGCTTCAACGTTTGTATATCCATACACTAGTGTAATGTTCCTCAGAGGTTTCTGTGATTGTCAAAATCAAAAGCACTTTCAAAACTGTGTGGTCTATAGCTAAACACATTCCGTAAGTAACCCAGTCATCGCAGAAACAAAGCTATAGCTCAAGGATGAGTTCGTGTCTCTGGACCGCCAGTAGCTCTGGAAATGCCATGTTAACCCTCTCCTTCTGCACTGTCTAGTTGTATTTATCATCGGCAGTTCAATGTACAAGAAGTTCAAGCCCCAGGGGAACATCATGGGTAAAGTGGCCAAGTGCATTGGTGTAAGTATTTCAGCATTTCAGTAGCTCTCCCTTAATGACTTTTAATCACTACTGACTTCAAATTGAAATTAATTTAAGTTTTGACTTTTCTCTAGACATATTTTTTAGTATTCTTAACTATTCTGACAAATTGAAATTTCTTATAAAGCTCACCAAGTGGAAAATGACACAAACAGAACTCAGAAAGAAGGGAATGGAATGGCTCTTGCGTTTATGAAGTAAAAATCAGTGGTCACAGCAGTTAGCATAATGGCTATGTCGCTAGACTCCCATGTAGCCAACCGTGGTTTGAGTCCCGGACCCGGCGACTTAAACTCATGCTAGGTACGTGTGCGTGCATGCCCAAGATCTCACATAGCCAACCATGGTTCGAGTCTTAGAACCAGAGGCTTGAAACTCACACCAGGTGCATGTGCATGGATGGCCAAAATCCTGAGAGGAGAATGGAGGAGAAGGGGTTGCGGTGTGGCCATCGCCCCTGGGGGGTGATTTCTCGCTTTCTGTCTCTATTTCCTCCAGTGAGTGCACATGCCTATGACAAATCTCTCTCTAAATAATAATAATAATAATAAGAAGAATGTGCAGACTTTGGGATCTTCCATATGCACCCACATGGGGTATGTGCACACAGGTACATTTATAGGCAGAAATAAATGTCAAGAGTAGGAATGTTTAGAAAATGGAATCACTCTATTTCCCCGTATGTACTCTCCAGTATTTTAGTGAACATATCTGTTGTATAACCAGAAGAAAAAGTGTCATTTATTTAAAAAATTCTTGGGTGTATAATCTTTTGAATGAAAAGGCAACCTGAAGATAATTTTAGACCACTTCCTTTCTACCTGGTCTTACTGCATTAGCTTCTATGGTGTAGTTCATTTTGTGGAATAAATACATCCTTTTCTGTGAAAAATAATTTCCTTCAAATACCGCTGTTTCTGCTCCTTAAACATTAGATCCATTCCTACCAAAAAGTTTTTTCTAAGCAAAGTGGGGACCTTAACCAATTATCTATCCAAGTCCTTCCTTAACAGGTAATTGAGAGCTTATTTTAAACTCCAAAAGAAAATCTTCAAGCTGAGGAAGTACAATCGTATTGCTCAGTGTCCTAAAAATCAGCCCACAGCATTGCATCATTGTTCTGTAGTCACTCGAATGTCCCCAGACACGCCACCGTCACTTCCCCTCGTCACTGTTGTGAAAGCACTCTGCGTTTCCTAAAAGTCCCTCCTGAACGACAGTAACGAGGCACCCCTGGGACCCTAACTTCCGAATGGATCCGTCAACGTATTTTTCTGATCAGTTTAACCATAACCTTTACTGTTTTTATAAATATATTACTGTGTAGTGGATTTACTCTTTTACATTTAAAAACTGACACCAGTTTTTCCAGTTCAAATACTGGAAAGCTTCTAAGTATGTATGAAACAACTTAGTATGCAAGTCTAGTAATTCAAACATGAACGTTATGAAAACTACATACAGATCAAATATTTCTGATAAAAATGTATATCCCTATTGAGATATGTAAAATACTCCTTGAGTTTTGAAAACAGCATGAAAAAAGAATGTAAAGGGAACTAGCAGTTAGCGTAATGGCTATGTCGCTGGACTCCCACGTAGTCGACCGCGAGAGGAGAATGGAGGAGAAGGGATTCGCGTCCCGCTTTCTGACCCGGTGGCTTAGAACTCACACCAGGGCGCGTGTGCGTGTGTGCCCAAGATCCCGAGAGGAGAATGGAGGAGAAGGGATTGCGGCGTGACCATCCCCCCTGGGGTGTGATTTCTCGCTTTCTGTCTCTATGTCTCTCTCTGTCTGGCGAGCGCTTGCGCCCTATAGCGAAAACCTCTCCAAAAAAAAAAAAAAAAAAAAATGAATTTCCACTAATTTTTTAGTATCTATTAAAGTCATACTAAAGACATATTAAAGTCATATTTGGAGTTATTGGGCTATATTTTAAATGAATTACACTCGTTTTGCTTTTACCTGTTACCATGGGTACTAAACAGCTCAGATTGCAGAGCCAGCCCCATAGTACAGTGGTTAAGCTCCATGCATTGGGAACCAGATCCCACATGGTGGACTGTGGTTCAAGTCCTAGCCCTGGTGCCTTGAAAAAGACACTGTATGTGTGTGCATGTCTCTTTCTCTAGCTAGCACATATGTCATCTGGCAATTAAAACCTTAAATGAATTGCAAGTGTTTCTCACATTATATGTCTTCTTATATTTTTGGTGAGACTGAGAGGTGTTTTTTATTTTATTTTTATTTTTTAGGTTTTTGCCATAGGTCATGTGCACTTGCCAGAGAGAGACAGAAATAGTGAGAGGGAAAGTGAGAAAACAACCATGAGGGGAGGGCCGTGCTGCAATCCCTTCTCCTCCATTCTCCTCCTGGGATTTTGTACACACACGCCCAGTGTGATTGTCAATCCACCAGGTCCAGGACGCAAACTGTGGTCAGTCATGTGGGAGTCCAGCACCTTAACCACCTCACCACCTGCTCGTTCTGAGACATGTTATGGTCCTTCTGCCCCAGCCTCCCCATTAGGTAGGCACACAAGTGTGCACCACCGTGCCCAGCCTGAAACTGGACCACAGCTCCCTGGTGGCCTCAGTCACTGAGTGGCAGTGTCCAGCCCAGACACCACAGCTAAGCTGTCCCATTATATTTTCACTAGATGTGCTTTTCTGAAGGTTCCAGAGAGTAAAGTAGTGACAATGGGACTCTTTGCACCAGCTCAAATGTTTTCAGTTAGAACGAGATTAGTGATAAAGGTATTACTTATGCCTTTCGACATGCTCATTAGACTGGTATATACAGTTTTTATATATTAAATAATATTTAATTATTTTTAATTCATATATAGCTATTGTCCATATTTATGGGGTATAGTGTGATTTTTCAGGACTCAAATACTGTGTGGAAAGATCCAATCAGGACAATTAGCATATTCTTCACCTCAAATAGTTACCATTACTTTGTGTTGAGAACACTCAAAATCTTCTCTTTTAGCTATTCTGAAATATACAGTAAATTATTGCTAACTAACAGTAGACCATATTCCTTTCATCCAGTTGTAATTTTGTACCCAGTAACCAGCACCTCCACCCCACTCTCTCCTCTCCTCCGGGTCTCTAGTAACTGCTCTCTTGCTCGCTAGGAGAGTTTTCTTTGTGTGTCTGGTTCCTTTCACTTAACATAATGTCCTCCAGGCTCAAGTTATACTTTCCCCACAACTGTATTTTTCCATTGAAGGCAGTTTGATTGAAATGTGTTTCTCTGATAGAGCATTTGGCTCTGTTTTGAAATTTTATTTTTCTTCTTTCCTTCAGTTTGCCCTCACAAATAGATTCAGGCACCGGAGTTCCAAGTTTCCTAAGAGGGAGCACTGGCTGGACTGGGCTAGGGAGAAGTATGATGTGAGTAACCATTGTCGCTGCAGGGGCCCCACAACCTCCAGGAAGGCAGCGCCCCCAATCGCGATCAGATTATGAAAGCTACAGGGACAAAATTGTCGGTGGCGTCCTCCTGTCCTTTGTTAGCACGTTAAGAAAGACTGTGTGTGAGTGCTTGGTTTTAAGATTGAGAACTCAATATACAATGGATATAATTGATCTGGAAACAGCAGTATCTTTCCATAGTGTTTCTTTCAGTCCAAACTGCCATTACTGAATGGCACGTAACTTGTCCTTGTCACCACGTAACTTCAGTGAGCATAGAAAAGAGTTCGGTGGGGAGGTGGTGATGGGATTTACATGTAGCAGTATTTGCACTAAGTAAATTCAACTACTTTACCTTCTAAACAGATAGTTTTCCCTCACATTTTAAGTAGCTTAGAAAGTTTGGGATTTCTGAAGAAATCCATGGTAGTGTTCTTGGAACAATCAATCACCTCCTAGCTTGTCTCTAAATGCAAATATCACCACACGGGGTCTAAGCAGTGCTTGAGAGCTGAGTGACAAGTCCTGGCTGACTCTTCCCTTCCCCATTCCAACTGCAGGAGCGGCTTATCTCTCAAATTAAGATGGTTACAAGGGTGATGTTCCTGTATATCCCGCTCCCGATGTTCTGGGCCCTGTTTGATCAGCAGGTAACTTGAGACAGTTTCTCCGTGTGTTTCTTTAGCAAACGAGCTTCAGGCCATGTTCCAAGCTGTACTTAGTGTTCAGCTCCTAAAAACCCTCTTCCTGTTTCTTTTTTTATATTTCACTTACTAGTTAGATTCCATGGTTTGTTTGTTTGTTTTTTTTTGCAAAAAAAAAAAAAAAAAAACAATTCTAGATGGTTCCATTCACATTTTTGTTGTAAAACAATTAAGAAAATTGGGTGTGATCAGGTAGCTTAGTTAGGAAAGACTTCCTCAGGGCCTGTGGGAATCTCGCCAATCAAACAGAATACAGCATTGTCGTGCAGAGGTGTTGCCTTGTATGGGATCCCTGGAGTATTTCAACTGAGAAGGGCTGATAGCTTCTGCTCTAAAATGGAATGCTTGGACCGGAGCCCACCCAGGGAAGTGTCAGCCCTTCCCGAGCAGGAACTGGAGTAGGTGGTCGCTCATGGTCATGTTTCCACACCACGGCTGTGAAACCTACGCCCAGCAGCTTTCACAATGGTGTTAGGCAGCTCCAGGCAGGACGCTCAGTAGCCAAAGTATATCACAGTGTTTCTTTTACTGAGTCAGCAGAAGTCATAACTTATTTTTCTGTGCAAAAATGTGTCATGACTTTTCCAATGACCCAATAAGACCAGAGTTGGAAAAAAAGTAGGCATGCATGTGGTTTTATATGTAACGGGAGGATTATTACAAGGATAAACCATCTCTTGGGAAAAAAACTGAGTACATTAATCCCTTTATTTGTAAGCTCGGGGTTTAGTCTAGAATCTGGAGGGCCAGGGAGGCAGTCACACATGCTGGCTAGGAGCTGGGCTGGGTGTTGGAATCGGACTTGCATGAGAAATACACCACCCTGGGCCAACCCGGTGGTGCAGTGGTTCAGGCACCGCCTAGCCCATGGCTAACAATATTATGTTCTTGTAACTCTGATGCCAGTGAATATAGACCACCCCCCATGCTCACAGCTGCTTTTCCTCGCGGTGATGCCGTGCTTGCCTGCAAGCCTCAGAAATGCATTGTTGTATTTCCTGAAGATGGCTGCATCTCACAGCAGTGCTTTGCAGATCTTCAAGAGGGGTCAGAGTGCCAAGTACTATGTTCACTTCTCTGATAGAAATGCAGTTACTGCCTCATGCCTAGTATTACAATAGAGCTAGGAGACGAACTTGATGTTTAAAACTATTTTAAATCCTGTAACATTTCAGACCTCATTCCTGATTTGGAAGAGAGTCAACATTGACTTGTAAAATGTAAAAGCCCACGTTCCCAAATGATGCAATAAACCTGTTCATTTTTAAGGGCTCCAGGTGGACTCTGCAAGCGACAGCCATGAATGGAGACATGGTAAGTTTGGGACGTCAGGACATGTCACCTTTCCTGGTCACTACACCCGTTTCAGTCTCTCTGTCCCCCCTCTCTCTCCCTTTTATAACATTTTTTAATGAGAGTTTTTTCCTCCCTCTTTTTAGGGAGCCTTTGAAATTCAGCCAGATCAGATGCAGGTAGGCGGGAGTACCCAGGCTGCTTTGGGAGAGCACAGACATTTCCGACACAGCCTTCGCATTGATCTCTGTTTCTCTGCAGACTGCGAATGCCATCCTGATCGTTGTCATGGTCCCCGTCGTAGATGCCGTGGTGTACCCTCTGATTGCAAAATGTGGCTTCAATTTCACGTAGGTGACTGCTTGCTCTGGGTTGCTTGGGACTCTGCTGGTCCTGGGGCTTTGCAGACTAGCTGACTCCCCACCACTGCCAGGGCCTCAGTGCAAAGGGCACCTTAGCTCCTCCCACGGCACTGCTTCTGAGATAGGTCTTTTGAAGAAATGAACTAAACAGATATGGGTATGCTGATATTTCTGAAAATATCTTTTAAAGTGAGAGGCCTGTTGATAGCAACCTGAAAAACATCTGTGATTAAGGTTCTCCCTGTGTACACAGGGTCTTCAAAAAAGCTCATGGTGAGTGCATATCATGAAAAGCTAAGCATGGATTTCATGGTTTTTACACCAAAATAAGCTCATACTTTAATTCCGTTTTCCACAAAGTTTTTGAAGTTCCCCTCATATGTCACCATTGAATTAGGCTTCTTTACATTTCTTTTAATAATGTTTATTCGCTTTCTGCAAAAATGCAAATGAGAGCTGGGTTCCATTTACCCTCCCTAGTCTTGGCCATGAATAGGAGGGAGGGACATTTTGAAGCCCACAGGTCTCACAGGGAAGCTAGTTTGGTTTGAGGGGCTGGGGGAAGCTGTGCGTCCCGGGGGCTGATCATCGCTCATCTGCGTGAGTCGGCTGAGGTTCCTTGCTTCCTGTCCGGATCAGCTCCTTGAAGAAGATGACAGTCGGGATGTTCCTGGCGTCCATGGCCTTTGTGGCGGCTGCTATTGTGCAGGTGGAAATCGATGTGAGTTGTACTCTGATGCTCCAAGGTCCTCTGGGGGGTTGGTGGAATTTTCTTTCTCCAGGACTGGGAGGATGGAGGGGGGCAGGGTCTTCCCCTCTAAACTGAGGCCTGGAGCTATGCAAGTGTGAGGCAAGGGGCAGCCCTTTCACTCAGCAAACCTGCAGTTCTTATCACTGCAAGGACACAGCTGGGAATGTGGTGAGAGGAGGAGTCACGTAAGTAGCTTCCATTCACGGACAGTGTTCGCGACGGGAGGGGGGTCCATGGAGCTGCAGCTTTGGTTAGAAGTCTACCATTCATGAACAAGCAGCCTCACTTTAAAAATGTGTCCATTTCTTTTTGATGGGAAAACAGGTTTGAGATTCGAATGCTCCTAACACTGGTACCTTCTAAAGCTAACCCACACATCTGTGGGGCCCTCAAGGGGCTGAACTAGACTCCTAATCCTGTGACTGTGAGATCAGGCCCCAGAAACAGGGCCTCAAAGTAGTGAGTAAAACAAGTGGTAAGAGGGTCTCTCTCTCTGCCTCCTCCTCTCTCTTAACTTCTTTAAAGTTTTTAATTTTTATTTTTTAAAGAATTATTTATTTGTTGTTATTTTTTTTAAATTATTTTACTTAACTTTATTTATTTATTTATTTATTTATTTATTTATTTATTTATTTTAATTTGACCTTAGAAGGATAGAGTGAGAGTGAGAGGGAGAGTGAGAAAGCAAGCCGCCAGGTCCAGGACTCAAACTGAGGTCAGCCATGTGGGAGTCCAGTGCCCTTAGCCACCATGCCACCTGCTGGCCCCATTATTTTTTTTAATTGACCAGAGAGAGAGAGAGAAAGGAAAAATGAGAAAGCAAGCCACCAGGTCCGGGCCTCGAACTGCAGTTGGCCATGTGGGAGTCCAGCACCTTAACCACCACACAACCTGCTGGCACTAATTTTTATCTTTGATTGTGGTAAGGTATAAGTAAATATATAGCGCTATGTGTCCAGTTCACTTGTGTTAAATACACTGACCTTGTCGAACAGCCCATGTCCAGAGCTCTTCATCGTGCAAAACCGAAACTCTATGCTCACTAAACTAACTGCCCCGACCTCCTCCCTACAGCCCCTGGTGACCAAATTCTCTTGGGTTATTGGAAAAGACATGACACATTTTTGTGTAAGAAAACATAGAAAAATACATCATGCTTTCCCAATGACCCTATACTTTCTGTCCCTAGGAGTCTGCCTTCTCCAGGCACCTCATCTAAGTGGAATCATCCAAAATTTCTTTTTGTGGCTGGCTTGTTTCACAATGAGTAGTGTCCTCGAGGCTCACAAGCCTCACCTGCTGTAGCACTGACAGGATTTCCTTCCCTTCTTTGTTAATTGGCAGAAGTCACATGCACTCACCAGAGAGAGAGAGAGAGAGAGAGGGAGAAAGCATATCCCAGTGGTGTGTGGCCGTGGTACAACCCCCTCTCCTCCATTTCTCCGTCCTGCTGGGGTTTCGGGCATACACGCACATGCGCCCAATGTATGTTTCTGTTTTCATTTTCTTTTTAAAATTTGCTAGAGGGTATGTACATTCGCCAGACAGAGAAAGAGAAGGACAGAGAGAGGGGAAATGAGAAAGCACCCCAAAAGGGATGGCCACACTACAATCCCTCCTCTTCCATTCTTCTCTCAGGAATTTGAGCATACACAAACATGCACCAGGCATGATTTTGAAGCCTCTAAGACTGGGACTCAAACCACACAGTCAATCCTGTGGGATCCAGCTGCCTTAACCACCATGCCATCAGCTGACCCCCTCAGAATGTTCTTTTTTTTTTTTTTTTGGTGGTCAAACAGGTGGGATCTGGCTCCCTTAACCATTAGGCTGTGGAGCTACCCTGGATTTCCTTCTTTTTTAAGGCTGGAAAATATCCCATTGTAACCGTAGACCTCGTTTCGTCCATCTGTCCATCCATCCGCAGACACTAGGCTGCTTCCACCTTTTGGCTGTCGGGAACCGAGCAGCTGTACCCAGGCGTGTGCTCGTGTCTCTTGAACACAGCTAACTTTGTAAAAAATCACCCTGAACTAAAGCAGACCTGGAGCACTTCAGGATCACTGGTACTTAAGTCAGGGAGGGGTGGGAGAGAGACCAAAGGCTCTGATCAAAGGCATGGAGACAGGAGAAGAGCCTGTGTGTGAGAGTGTTTCAGGTTCAAAGCCTGAGCATGGGCTTCCTGGACTTCAGGGGGATGCTGGGGTCAGCAGATCCAGGTACCAGGACCTGGGTTCCTGTGGGCTCTGGTCACTCTGAGCCCCCAGGTATTGGTTCATATCTTGAATCTTTGTATCTGGAGGCAACTAGATAAGACCAACAATGGCCTCCTCCTGATTATTTCCACCTTCTGTACAGAGAGCACTCCCACAGGTGCCAGGAGGTGAGGGGTTGGCAGGTCGAGTGGGCGGGTGTGGGGAAGCGGTGGCATGTTTCAGTGGAGGGAAAGCCAGTCTGGGGCCTGGGTGAAAATCATCTCCAATGTCACATTGAAGACCTCTCTTGTCAATTTTATTTTATTTTTTCCCTTAGAAAACTCTTCCAGTCTTTCCCAAAGGAAATGAAGTCCAAATTAAAGTTTTGAATATAGGAAATAGCAGTATGACTATATATTTTCCTGAGAAGACGGAGACTGTTGGCCAGATGTCTCAAGTAAGTAGAAGACGAAACCCTTTCTTCTGTGTTTTGGCCTGTGTTATAGTAGGATTTGGAGACACTGGTTTTCTGGGTCCTTGTAGAATCTCAAGATCAGCCCAGATGTAAATGACTATTTTTCTTTATCAGATTGTGGTTTTACAGGGCCAGTCAGTGGTGCTGGCTAAGGCACTGGACTCCCGTATGGTCAACTGTGGTTTGAGTCCTAGATGTAGTGGCTTGAAAAGCATGCCAGGTATGTGTGCTTGTGTCTCCGGAGTCTCCACACTGCAGTGTGGCCATCCCCGCTGGAGGGTGATTTCTCACTCTCTCTCTTTTTCTCTCCTATGGCCAAAACCTTCAAAACAAAACAAAACAAAAAAACATATTTTTGCTTTTACTCCAGACCAGTGCGCCTCAAATTTTTGTTTGTTCGTTTGTTTTTGTTTGTTTGTTTTGAGAGGTTTTTTGCTATAGGGCATGTGTGCTCACCAGAAAGACAGAGAGAAAGAGAGAGAGAGACAGAAAGTGAGAAATCACCCCCCAGGGGGATGGCCACACCGCAGTCCCTCCTCCTCCTCTCTCCTCTCAGGATCTTGGACACGCACGCACACGCGATCGGTGTGGGTTTAAGCCACCAAGTCCGGGACTCAAACCACGGTGTACTACATGGGAGTCCGGCGACATAGCCATTACACTAACTGCTGGTCCCGTAAATGTTAAGGTATATCCGGATCACCGGGCAGCGTGTGCAGTGCAGACTCTTAGTAGGTCAGACACGTTGCGTCTTTGTACAAGCTCTGTGGTGATGTGGCTGCTGTGAGTACACACAGCTACACGGTAAACAGCAAGGGGAGTTGCTTTAACAGGGGCTGATTTTGTCCCCGGGACCTTTGGCACTCTCTGGAGATGTTCCTCTTGTTGAGACGGGGAGAGTGCTGCTGGCACTGTTACGTAAAGCCAGGGGTGCTGAGAGCCAGCCTGAGCCGAGGCTAAACTACCCCGATGACAGCTGTGCCCAGGGCAGCAATCTCTAATCCAGATGCTCATGGTTCTGGATCGGGGTTCTCAGTCTTGAATCCTGACGAACCACCTGGAAAAATGTTTTGATATGCATGAATGTGAACTTAAAATATCAAATACTGGCCATTCCAATATTCAGTTTCTCAGTGCGGATCAAGACTCTGTGGCATTGGGACCAGCAGATGGCATAATGGTTACATTGCTGGACTCCCACATAGTCAACCACAGTTCGAGTCCCAGACCTGGCAGCTCAAAACTCACGCTGGGCATGTGTGTGTGCACACCCAAAATCCTGAGAGGAAAATGGAGGAGAAGGGATGGCAGTGTGGCCATCCCCCCCCCGGGGGAGGGGGGTGATGTCTTACTATCTGTCTCTCTGTCTCTCTCTGTCTCTCCAGCAAGCACATGTGCCCTTAGCAAAAATCTCTCTCTTGTAAAAAAAAGATTGTTTTATTAATGATGATCCCTTTTCTCCCATCTACAGACAGATGGATTTTTGACTTTCCAAGCAAGCAAACTGGGAAGCATAAGCATTTCTTCTCCTGGCTCTCTAAACACTACAGTAACTCATGACTTTGAGCAGGGCCGTCGGCACACCCTTCTCGTGTGGGCCCCCAATCGGTACCGAGTGGTGAGTAGCCGCGCACCTCCAGCCACCTCTGCTGTCTGTGGTAGGGAGTGACTTCGTTTTACCCCTGGGCTGCACAGTAGATAACTCCCAATTTCATTTTTCTGCGGTAACATGAGGAATTTGATTTCCAATAAAGTTCGACTGGCGAATGGGAAGGGTTAATATTAATATTAAAATTTTGAAAAGAATTGTGTGTGTGTGTGTGTGTGTGTGTGTGTCGGAGCATGCATGAATGTGCATACACAAGTCATATGAAGTACATATGTGCATCTCTAGGAACGTTTTAGATAAAGTTTTAAATATACCTTTAATTGCATTAATTTCAAAACTTTGCACTGAGTAATTGGAAAATAAGAGTAGTCTCTGAAAAAATAGAGTGAGTCTATCAAGTAAAAGCCATAAAGTACAGTACATATAAAATATTGATGATACAAACTTACATGTCTAGTTAGGACAGCACGGAAGAAGTGACGAGGGTGGGGTTAAACTAAACAGAGACGTTCCAGGCATTTGGAAGGTGAAACGAGCTGGGCTTCTGCAGAACTGTAAAATGAAACTGGGAGTCTGGCCATTTGATTAATTAGGGCACGATCAAATGGTTTCTCCTAAAGCCCTGGGAAGCCGTATTCTGTGGAAGCAGTGGCAGACAAGAATCAAAAATCCTGGAGTCTCAGGACAAGCAGATGGCGTAATGGTTATGTTGCTGGAGTCCCATGTAGTGGACTGCAGTTCAAGTCCCAGACCTGGAGATTTAAAACTCACACTGGGCGCATGTGCATACGTGCCCAAGATCCTGAGAGGAGAATAGAGGAGAAGGGATTGCAGCATGGCCATCCCCCCTGGGGCAGGGGGGTGATTTCTAGCTTTCTGTTTCTCTGTCTCTCTGGCAAGCACACACACCCTATAGCAAAAAAAAAAGAAAAAAAAGAAAACTGTCCTAGAATCTCATTTGAGCCTTCAGGAAAATAAGGGCTGCAGAAATGGAACCATCAAATGTAGTCATTATGCCTGAGCTCCTAGGATAAGTATCGGCATTGCCCTTCTTCTCAGAGACTGAAATGTTCATCTGAGTTTATTCTAATGAATTAAATTTTGAAAATATTTTTATACCACTGTTTTTTTTTTTTTCTCTGTCTCTCTCAGGTAAATGATGGCCTTAACCAGAAGCCAGAAAAAGGAGAAAATGGAATCAGGTATATAGTCCTTTAAAACTTAAGTTACAACACCTTCCCATGGAAGTAACACGCACCCATAGTAAAGTTCAACTATAACAGGGATGAGAATGTGGGGTTTGTCCCAAGAATGTAAGGCTGGTCCAATGTAATTTTCATTTTAAAAAAATCAGTATACTTCATCATATTAATAAACTACAGAGGAAAATTCACATCACATCTAATTAATTAATGCAGAAAAAAATGAATAAAATTCCAAGTCCATTTGGGGTCAACAGATGGTGTAGTGGTTACATCGCTGGACTCCCACGTGGCCGACCAAGGTTTGAGCCCCAGACCCAGTGACTTGAAACTCACACTGGGTGCATGTGCATGCATGCCTAAGATTCTGGGAGGAAAACAGAGGAGAAGGGGCTGTGGTGTGGCCATGCCCCCGAGGGGTGATTTCTTACTTTCCCTCTCACTGTCTCTGTCTCTGTCTCTGTCTCTAGCAAGCACGCGTGCCCTATGGCGAAAACCTATTAAAAAAAAGATTTCACATCCATTTATAATAAAAAAGCAATCTAGGAATAGAAAAGAAATTTCTTACCCCGAAAAGGGACATCTAAAAAATTCTCAGACTGACATTACACTTCATGGTGAGAGTCTAAATGCTCTCTCCTAAGATCTAGAACAAGGTAAGGTTGCTCATTCTCCCCATTCCTAGTCAACACCCTTCTCGATGCCTGAATAATAAGACAATAAAAAGGAATAAAAACATTTATATTGGGACCAGCAGGTGGCACAATGTTTACGTTGCTGGACTCCCATGTAGTTGACTGTGGTTCAAGTCCCGGACCTGATGGCTTAAACTCATGCCAGGCACATGAGCATGCATGCCCAAGATCCCAAGAAGAGAATGGAGGAGAAGGGCATGGCCATCCCCCCAGCGGGGGGTGATTTCTCACTTTCGGTCTCTCTGTCTCTGTCTTTCTGGTGAGCGCATGTGCACTATAGCAAAAATGTCCCCAAAAAGAAAAAAAATCTATATTGGAAAGGAAGAAAAAATAAAGCCCCTCACTCATGGATAACAATCATTTACACAGAATGTCTCCCCCAACTCCCATAGAATCAAAAAGTGAGTTTAGAAAGGTTACAGGATATGGGAACCAGCAGTTAGCGTAATGGCTATGTCGCTGGACTCCCACGTAGTGGACCGCGGTTCGCGTCCCGGACCTGGTGGCTTAAAACTCACGCTGGGTGCGTGTGCGTGCATGCCCAAGATCCCGAGAGGAGAATGGAGGAGAAGGGATTGCGGCATGACCATCCCCTCTGGGGGGTGATTTCTCGCTTTCTGTCTCTATGTCTCTCTCTGTCTGTCTGGCGAGCACACGCGCCCTATAGCGAAAACCTCTCCAAAAAAAAAAAAAAAAGAAAAAAAAGAAAGGTTACAGGATACAAGCATGACAACAAAAACATCTATCATGTTTTTATGTACTAGGAATGAACAATTGGAAACCGAAATTGAAAACCTTATTCTTCACAATATCTCCCCTAAGACATAAAATAGTACGTGTACATGGAACAAAACATGTAGGATTTGAGTCCTGAAATGAAAGAAATTAGTGGAGAACTAGAGACAAGGAGAGACATACTGTGTTCATTGATTAGATTTAATATAGTAAAGATATCCGTTTTTCCCAAATTAATTGATATGTTTAGTAAAATTTCTATCTAAAGCAAAGAATTATCTTTGTAGATATGAACAAGTTGATTCTGGAATTTATATGGAAATGCAAATGAACTAGAATAGCAAAAATAATTTTGAGAAAGAATAAAGATAGAAGATTCATATTACTACCATTTTTAAGACGTACTGTAAAACTTCAGTAATCAAGACAAAGTTGTATCAAAAGAAAAGACCCATAGATCAATGGAATTGTACAGAAGAAGACCCACGCAAGTATAGCCAACTGACAAGTCAATGGGTTAAACCATAGATAGTGTTGAAACATTTTAACACTCTTATACAAATGTCGTATACAAAAATTATATTAAAATGTCTGCCCATCTTACCTGAAAATTAACTTGAAATTGATTACGAATCTACATGTGCAATGTTAAACTATACAGTTTATATAGAAATATTTTTAAACCTTTGTAATGTTGAGTTCTTAGATATCAAAAGCACAATTCATGGAAGAAAAACTTGATAAATTAGACAACTAAGGTATTTGTTCTGTCTCACTCAGAAGAAAATGAAAAAATAAGCTACAAAATAGGAGAAAATATTTACAAATCACATATCTTACAAAGAAGTTGTATCCAGAATATATAAAATTGTCTCAAAATTTAATAATAAAAAAATAACCCAATTTTAAAATAAAGGGAAAGATTTTGGCAAATGTGTCACCAGAGAAGATATACGAATGTATACAAATGGCAAATAAGCATGTGAAAAGATGCCCAGCACCATTAACCATTATGGAAATTAAATTAAAACCACAATAAATGACTAAAACACATCTATTAGAGGGATATAACAATTTTCTTAAATCGACAATACCAAGTATTGACAAGAATGAAGATAGAGCAAATGGAACTCCCGCGCAATGCCAGTGGGAATGCAATATGGTAGAGCCCCTCTGCACGACAGTTGGACAGCTTCTTGTAAAGTTAAACACACTTACCAAAAGACCTAGCCATACTACTCCTAGATATTTGCCCTAGAGAAAAGAAAATTTTTGTCCACAATAAAAAACCTGTACACAAATATTTGTAGAAGCTCTGTTCATAATTATCAATAATTGGAAATCACCCAAATGTCCTTGAATGGGTGATGGATAAACAGACTATAGTATATCCATACAATGGAATACTGCCAGCAAAAAAAGGAGCAAACTGTTGATACACATGGCAATGTGAATGAATTTCAAAAGCATTATGTTGAGAAAGAAATGAGTCTGAAAAGTTAGAGTATAATTCCATGGACGTGCACTTCTGGGAAAGCAAAAATGCTAGAGACCCAGAAGAGATTGGTGACTGCCACAGGTTAGGGCAGCATGATTTGGGAGCAATAGATTCTGACTACGATGATGTTTATGAATCTAGATGTGTTCCAATTCACAGTATGCTCCCCAAAGCCATTTACTTCAAATTTTGTAAAATAAGAGTCATCTCCTAGCCTTTGATCATGGGGCTCCTTGTGATGCCTAAACTAACTTAAATCACTCATGGGACCTTCTGGCTATGCTGATCCAAACTAGGAGAGCACGACCGATCTCAACTCTGTCCTCTTACCCTCAGAACCCTGGGAGTGTGTTGCTGTTGACCGCCCCACAGGATCAAGGAAACCCAGTGTTTGGCTGGCAGAGCCAGTTCCTGGCATTAAAGCAGAACCAGATGAGAACAATGCCCTGTTATTTCCATGTGGTCATTGCTGTCCCCCAGGGCTTCCCCTTTGAGGAAGGGACTCTTAAATTTGAACTATTCCTTCCAGAAGAATACCCAATGGCAGCCCCTAAAGTACGTTTCATGACCAAAATTTATCATCCTAATGCAGACAAGCTGGGAAGAATATGTTTACATATTTTGAAAAATAAGTGGTCCCAGCACTGCAGATTCACACAGCTCTGCTCTCAGTCCAGGCCTGGGGAAGTGCTCCCGGTCCAGATGATCCATTAGCAAATGATGTAGCGGAGCTAAGATCCGCGAAGCCCAAGCCATAGGCACAGCTAGAGGGTGGACCAGGCCATGTGCCATGAGTGATATTTAAATTGATCTTATCCTCATATGTGTGTCACTTCTTTTTTTGTTTGCATTTAACAACACATCGTCTTAGAAACATGACTGGCTAAAAGCCGGGGCATCTTCAGTCCCCTGGGGATTATGCACATCAGCAAACCTACGTCTTGTCCTGATTCACAGTTGGAAAGCGTGAGCAGAGGCTTAAAGTATCATCTGAATTGTGAAATGCTTAAAAGCAGTGGCCCCTTGCTGCTTTTGTTCATTTCTCCCAGTATGGTTTTAAGTCTAAAGCAATGCGAATGAATGTAGTTGTCAGGGTTAGCTGCAGGGATGTGGGTGTTTCCTTTATTTTATTTTTTTGAGGTGGGGGAGCTGGGTTTATTTCAATTTTATGGGCTCCTTTCCTATTTTTATGGTGATCTAATCGCATTGGTTAAAAGCAACTAACCAGTTCTTTAGAACATACTCTCTAGCAAAGTCTAACTTTATGTAGACACTGTAGATGGACAAGCTTGATTGTTTGAACCAAAATGAGAACATTAAACAAACATCACAGCCCTCACTAATAACTTTGCTGTCAAGTGTAGACCCTTTCGAAAGAAACTTGTGACCATTTTGTATGGCTTGACTGGAAACTTCTGTAAATCTTATGTTTTAGCAAACTATTTTTTGTTATAAAAAAAAAGAGAGCTATGGGTTCTTCGATAGCCTAGAATATCCAGAAAAGGGTCTCCAATCACCGTCCGTACCATTCAGCATCAGAGTGCTCTTGTGTAGGTAAATGACTCACCTGGTTCCATGTGACACTTAGGCATGGGGGACTTAGCAGACTGAAAGCCGCATCGTCTAGGGCCCAATCTTATTGGAATTCCCAGTCCTAACTGCACGCCTTCTGGGTGCTGGTCCCTGGCACCCCAGGACCACATGGGTCTCTGCCATCTGAGAATTCCTTAAAGCTGTCTCTTACCACTGGACGGGCTCACTCCTTCCTCTCCATCTGGGGCCTTTCCCTACCTCGGGCTTTCCAAGAGGTTAAGATGGATAGTCTGGGTGTGGTGGCACCTGCCCTATGGCAAAAACCTATGGAGACTGGAGGATTGCAGCATCGAGTCCATCTCACTCTCTCTCTCTGTCTCTCTCGACGAGCGCACGATTAAAAAAAAAAAAAAGATGGATGGTCCTCCCTTCTCTTCCTCAAAGGAACGCTGGTTGGGGACTTTCGGTCCTGGGCAACATCTGTTCTTGGACCTTCATCCGTTAGCTCTGAAGCTTCCGAAGCAATGAGCAGGGTGCCCTGGCTGCCTTCTCGAAGGGGAGGGACCAGGGTCTGCTTCAGTCCCTCTTTGAGATCCGAAAGTGTCACCAAACGAGGGCTGTTTACAAGGTACTGTGAGCAGTACCCTGTGTGTGTAAACACCGCGTTAAGTAAATTCTCTCAGATGCGTTCTCCTGAGTGGGCGAGAACAGACCCGGAATTCTAACTTTCTGCCTTTGTTCTCTAGAAGTCTTCTTCTAGAAGGGAGCACAGCCCGATTTCAGGCTATGAGCTACAATAAATGATTCCAGAGTTCGCCTTTAAAAAAAAAAAAAAAGAATTGCTTATTTATTTACTTTTATTCATTAGTATTATTTTTCAATTTGACCAGAGAGAGAGAGGGAATGGAAGAAAGCAAGCCGCCAGGTCCGGGACTCAAATTGCAGTCGGCCATGTGGGAGTCCAGCGACCTTAACTGCCCTGCCGCCTGCTGGACCTCCAGAATTCACTTATAAGACCGGTGGTTTTTTCTTTCAGATTTGTAAATGCTTTTAATGACGTCATCAGCCTCACATCGTCGGGGAAGGTTTATGAAAACGTCACCAGAAACAACGCCAGTGAATATCAGTTTTTCTCATCAGGCAAGTAAGTATTTCTACTGGACACTTTGTTCCAGAGTTCAAGGATTTCACATCTTTTTCTTTAAAAAAAAAAAATGCATTGAATGGGGCCAGCAGGTGGCATAGTGCTTAAGGCACTGGACTCTCACATGGCCAACTGCAGTTCAAGTCCTGCACCCGATGGCTTGAAACTCATGCTAAGCATATGTGTTTGTGTGCCCAAAATCCCAAGAGCAGAGAATGGAGGAGAAAGGATTGCGGCGTGGCCATCCCCCCGGGGATGTGATTTCTCACTTTCTGTCTCTCTATCTCTCTCTGTCTCTCTGGTGAGCACATGTACCTTATAGCAAAAATCTCTCCAAAAAAATGCATCAGAGCTTTCATGCCAATAATGACATAGCCTCATATTATTTTTTCTTTTAATAGAAAAAATTTCACATTCAGCGCAGCAGATATTTTGCAACAGTGTAAACATAGTTTCGAGACTAGGAAACTGGAGTATGGAAGTGCTTATACCTATGTGATCCAGAGGACGGTGAGTAACTCAGTTCATCGCATCGGATGTCACGCGCACGCTTTCCTGTGATCCTCACACACGCTTCGGACATAGTGATGATTTAATTAAAGTCATTAGGATCTGTCTTTTAAATAGGCTTAAAATCCATTCCTTCATAGCTATTTCTTTGATTTATGTGTTAGAACAAAATGGGGCTGGCTCCATGGACTAGTGGTTAAGGTTGTCCGATCTCACGTGGCCATTTGCACGGTTCAGATCCCAGACCCAGCAGCCTGAAAAACACCCCCAGAGCAAGCATGTGCATGCCCCAAATCCCAACAGGATGGAGGAATGAAGGAGAGGTTGCAGCCTGACTAGGCTCCACTGGGGGAAGGGTGGGGGGAGGGGCGCTGCTTTCTTTCTCTTTTTGTTTTTTTTTAAATCTGCTGGAAGGCGTGTGCATGCACCAGAGAGGGACAGAGAAAATGAGGTAAAGTGCAAAGACACTGGCCCAGGAGGTACATTCTTCCTCTCCCTATCTCTCTGTCTCTGGTGAGCACACGTGCCTTCTGGCAAGAACTAAAGAAAGAAACAAATTGAATGGACTGACTTACCCTAACTGAAAAGCCAGGTTGACTAGTACCTGATGTTTTCTTATCGATTATTAAAATGAACTTTAGGAACCTACAGTTCAAAGTGATTGCAATGTTTTAAACAAACTTGGCTTCCAATCTACACCTTTATTTAAGGGGAAAACAGTAGGTGAACACATTTTCAAGTCCTCTCAAGTCCATCCCATCACAGAATATAGCAACGTTGGATATCTACATGTAAAATGTGTCCTTACTTGATAAATCGTGTGATATGATCCTAGAAAGTCAAACTCAGTTTGCCTGTGTGAATGACTGTTATTCTAGAAGCTGTCTCGATTTTAATTTCTTCTTTCTGCTTTTGCTTTACTGATTTAGGACGACTGCCCCGAATTTAAGGAATTCGAAGATATTTCACCTAACACAGTGAACATGGCCCTGCAAATCCCACAGTATTTCCTCCTCACCTGCGGCGAGGTGGTCTTCTCCATCACAGGGCTAGAGTTCTCATACTCTCAGGTTTCTTGTTCATTGTTTCTACCACTCTTCCTCCATACCCAGGCCTTCAGAAAATGCTGCTGAGACTTAGTTTAAATCCAGGGGGTAATGAGAGAGCAAGCAGGTGGTGTGGTGGTTGAGGTGTTGGATTCCCACATGGCGGACCATGGTTTAGTCCCAGGCCTGGCAACTTGAAAATCATTCTGGGCACATGTGTATAACGCCCAAAATCCCAAGAGGAGAATAGAGAAGGGGTTGCAGTGTGGTCATCCTCCTTGGGGGGTGATTTCTCACTTTCCATCTCTCTCCAGTGATCACATTCCCCCGTGGGAACAACAAACAAACAAACAAAAAACTGGGATAGCTGTATGTCTTCAGTGTTTAAACAAAGCATTATAGTAACTGCCATGGAACAAGATCCCTGCGATCCCCAAGTTTGTCATTACTAAATAAGAATATCTGTCTGTACAGTTTTGTGAGTGTCTATGTCCATGAGTCTGTATTCCCAGACTTTAGTGTTTACATACTAAAGCTTTAGAGTTCTAAGTAGGGAAGCTATAAATACTGATTCCAGGGTTATGACAGCCCATAGAGTCTGCATTCTGAAACAACCAAATGGTACAGACTCTTCATAAAGACACTTATTGGCAGTTCTGTGTCATCATTATCTTCACGGTTCAGTCGAGGTCTCTTTGAGGCTCACCAAGTAAGGCCTCCCTTTAAAAACAAGTTAGCGTGTTTTATTGCTTGTAGGTATACTAGAAATTGAGGCAATTTTGTTGGCAGCCAAATTAGAGCTTCCCTTCTGAACTATTTGGTCAAAACTACAGTTACAGTCATTAGATCCCACAATGCCTGGTACTTCCACTTTTGTAGTGAAGATAATAAATATGAGTTGAGTGACCCCCTTCTGTGATCACCTCACAGCCTAATAAAGGAGATGGCTGTAAGACAGGTGACAGGAGTTTGAAGAGACATTTGGTGGCATGACAAGGAGCCACAGAAGAGCCAGCTTGCAGCCCCAGGAGCAGCTTCCATTTGATGTGCAGAACATTCTAGGCAGGGCAGCTCTGTTCAAAAACTATTCTGCAGAAGTAGAATCAGTGTGTCCATCTAATTAAGAGGACAACTTTGCAAGAATGTAGAGAGTGAGACTCAAGCGATTCTCGTATGCTGGTACAATGTGAGTGTCAGGGCACCCCATTACCCAAGTGGTGGTCCTGTCTGCATGTAAGCCAGCCTCATTTTGGATGCACAATGGTGGGGTAGACTGTTAATGACGTGAGTCAGGGAACTGCATTTCCTGTTCCGAGGTTGAGATCCGAGTCACGATTCACTTGGCTTTGCTTCCTCAGGCTCCTTCCAACATGAAATCGGTGCTTCAGGCCGGATGGCTGCTGACCGTGGCCTTTGGCAACATCATCGTGCTCATCGTGGCAGGGGCAGCCCGGTTCAATGAGCAGGTACGGGTGGAGGCAGAGATCGCATGTACTTCTGCCTCACCTACGAATGTCATCCCGCCGGCGACCCTCCCCAGTCGTCCATGGACACGTGGCCATTAGGCTCCTGCTGGATGCAACCGCCAGACCAGGCAGCAGTGCGTCTGCGATCCCAGAGTGACAGACTAAAGCTTTAGAATTCTAAGTAGGAAAAATATTCACGACTGCGCGCAGGGTTAGATAGCCCGTAGAGTCTGCATTCTGAACAACCAAATGGTCCCGACTCCATCAAAATGCTAGTGGGATACAAAGTGCGTCTTAGTTCCACTTGGTGTTTACTCAGATGGAAAATGACAACCAAAATAAGCAGATTGGGTTAACGGCCATACACCTCAGTGCGGTTTACTATCAAAGGAGACATCTCCTTTAGCTTCAATGAACACAGCTTGATAGCCCCATATCAGACACATTATCCAGAAGCTTTCATGATAGTTAAAGCCACGCTAGAAGTTAAAGCCACACTAGAAGTGGTGATAGTTTCTCCAGCTGAAAGGAAATGAGAGCTTTCCTAATACTTAAACCCTTTCCTTCAGCGCTGTGGCATATCTGCCTCATAAGATACCCCATCACAGCACTGTTTCCTGCCCCGGCTCCCATCCGAGGGTGGCTAATGCCGCGTGCTCGTGAGCTCCGAGTGTGGCCAAGAGATAAGATGGGGATCTTCTCTTAGTGTAAGTCAGCAAGTTCTTTTCTTCAAGGACCCTGCTCGGTGTTCTCCTGGTCTCCAACCTCCCAGGGGGCCACCCATGTGCCTTCAGGCTTGGGTTTTTCAGAAACGTTCTCTCATCTTCCCAAAGTCTTGTTTTTCTGTACCCTGGTGCTGTTAGAAAATGTCCTCTTTATGCGGGGGCATTCAAGAAAAGCTAGCCACGCTGTGTAAGTCTGGGTTGCTTACCAATTCTCCTACCCATTTAATTCCAAAACACCTTCCATCTAGACAGCAAGAAAATATGCATGCCATGTACATTAATATGACCTGTATTTCTGTTTGTTTGCCTCTTCTTGCTCCAAATCCAATCCCTCTGAAGTGGGCCGAGTACGTCCTGTTTGCCGCATTGCTTCTTGTTGTCTGCATCATCTTCGCCATCATGGCTCAGTTCTACACGTACGTCAACCCGGCAGAGATCGAAGCTCAGTTCGATGAGGAGGAAAGGAAAAAGTACCTGGAAAACAGTAACCCGTATTCCATGGAGCCTGACTCACAGACAAAGATGTGAAGCTCAGGAAATGGACTGAGGGTGGGCTGGCCCCAGCACGTGCCCTGACCTCTGTCCCCAGGTGGCAGGACACGCCATTGGAATCCCCTGCTGGGGAAGACCTTCGATTTGTAAACCAAACCAAGACAACTATTTTCTGAGCAGCCAGCAATGAATCTAAAAGGCTGAAAGAAGTTGTTTTTGTTGTTTTTTTTTTTTTTTAAGTCTTATTTAAAACATGCAAACATCCTTTTACAGCAGTAAGAGCACACTGCATTGAACTCCTTTCCTATCAAACAAACAGAATGATTTGGGACTGAGTGTGGAAAGGGTAGCAAACTTCGTAGCATTTGCATTCTAAGCGCCGTACAGCAATGCCGGCTGAGGCGGAGCCAGGGCCGAAAGCGGGCGCGCAGGTGTCCGGGTGCTATGCAGTGGCCGCCAGCCGTGCATACATTCGTAACTGATCATTCTACTTTACACTTTGGGGGGGTTTTGTTGTTTTTCCAGTCTCTACCTCTTTTTAAATTATGTAACTTAAAAGACCACTCAGATGAAGGTCAGTAATGACTTTAGAAGTTTTGATGGTGTGAAATAAATTTCTGTTCTTCAGAATAAGTGTTCATGTGTCCTTGGGTAGCTGAGCCAGCCCCATGGCCTAGTGGTTGAGAGTGGTTGAGAGATGTGAATCCCATGTGGGCAACCGCACAGTTCGAGTCCCAGCACAAGAGGCCTGAAACATTCACTGGGCGCATGTGCACGTGTGCACGAAACGCTGGCAGGGCGGGGAAATGGAGACGGGGTGGCAGTGTGATCACGCCACATTGGGGGTGCTTTCTTCCTCTCCCCCCGTCTCTCTCTGCTAAGCACATGTGCCCTCTGGCAAATTTAAAAAAATCCTGGCATGCTATCTCATTATGAAAGTAGTACGTGCTCATTGAAATTTCATCAGAAGTTGATAAGAACATTGAGGTGAGTGATGCCCACATGTGACAAGTCCCAGGGCCATGAAACATCAAGGCTTATTTCTTCCTGGTTTTACTTTTCCAGGGACATGTATGTATTTACATGCACACATGTACACACACTTTCATTGTCAGGATATTTCTATGTGGATATGTGTGTACCATCTCACTGTTTATCCTCAATACTCATGAGCATTTTTCTGCTTGAGTAAAAATTCTTCCAAAAGTGGGGACAATGGGTGGTATAGTGGTTGAGGCTCCCATGTGGTCGACCGCAGTTCAAGTCCCAGACCCAGTGGCGTGAAACTCAGGCTGGGCACGTGTGCATGCATGCCCAGAGTCCTGAGATGAGAACGGAGGAGAGGGGATTGTGGCATGGCCATCCCCCTTGAGAAGTGATTTCTTGCTTTCTCTCTTTATCTCTCTGGTGAGCACACACACCCTATAGCAAAAATCTAAAAAAAAAAAAGAAAGAAAAAAGTCTTCCAGGGCCAGCAGATGGCATAGCATAGTGGTTATATCGCTGGATTCCCACGTGGTTGACCATGGTTCAAGTCCTGAACCTGATGACTTAAAACTCACTCTGGGTGCATGTGCGTGTGTGCCCAAGATCCCAGGTGGAGAATAGAGGAGAAAGGATTGCAGTGTGGCTGTCTCCCCAGGGGATGATTTCTCACTGTCCTTCTGTCTCTGTGTCTCTGGCAAACACATGTGCCCTAGGCCAAAAAAAAAAAAAAAAAAGAAAGAAAGAAAGAAAGAAAGAAAGAAAGAAAGAAAGAGACCAAAAAAATAAACAAACAGAAAAACCCTTTAAAATACAAATCTTCCAAAGCATTGTGAACACTTAATGTTTAATTCCGCTATAGCCATTTATCATGTAACTATCCCAGATACCAGACCAGGGTGATGCTCTGGCACTTCTGTATAAACAGGCGACAGTCCTTTGGTGAATGTGCTCACTACTCGGGACTGAAACTGGCTCCTGGCTGGGAGAAACAGCCGCATCTGACCTCTAAGAGCAGCAGTATACCTTCACATGGGGGCAGGGATGGAGATGGCGTGTGGACAGGAAAACTCCTGGAACGTCAGAGGATGCGTTGTGTAAACCCTCCAGATCACTAAAATTAGAGACCTGTCCCTAAGCACAAAATAAAGCCAAAGCCACAATAAAAGTAGATAGACAAGAGAATTGAATAGGAAAGATAGATTTTAGATAAGAAGTACAACCAAATGACTTTTGGGCGAGCAGGTTGCTAGGTAGCAACTGCGTTTGGAACTGGTTAGGTGTTATTTTTATTACCAGAAGTGACCATGAATATTTAAAGTGGGAGGTCTGTCGTACTATCTATGTTCTTTGTTTGAATTCACAGGCTTCTTCCTGGGTATGGGCAGCTCTCTCACAGGTGAAGAATTTGAGGAATTGCTCCCCTAACTGCACATGCCCAGTGTGAGCCAGGATGATGGGCGAGTCCTTATCAGGATGAACTGCCCAATTAGTTTATTGTCCTAGTGGGAATCGGGATGTTGACCAAAATGTCTGGGTGAGTCTGTCTGTATTTACGAGGAACAAGTGGGAATTTACGAGTCCCTCTGTGTCTCCCTCACGTACCGAGGGAGGAAAATGGGATTTGCCTTGCCTTCCTGGCATCAGGAGCTGGGTGGGAAGAAGGCTTTTTCACGGAGGATCTGGTTGTAACTCCTGATAAATTGTGATCGACGCGGCATGCGTCCTGCTGTTTTCTGAGCCCCACCCCCACCCCATCACTAGCTACCTGCCTGGCACAGGAGGGCTGGCCTACAAATAAAGAGGACTGAGCCAGGTGTGGGGCTGGGGTGGAGGGCAGAGAATAAGTGTCTCGGGGTCTGATTTTTTTTCTGTCCTTTATCTGGGAATGAAAGCTCGATGCTCGTTCATCTCCACAAGGATGACTACTCCAGGGCGGTGCTCTATTTATTATAAAAATGTCCTGGGACCAGCAGTTAGCGTAATGGCTATGTCGCTGGACTCCCATGTAGTCGACCGTGGTTCGCGTCCCGGACCCGGTGGCTTAAACTCACGCCGGGTGCGTGTGCGTGCGTGCCCAAGATCCCAAGAGGAGAAAGGAGGAGAAGGGATTGCGGCGTGACCACCCCTGGGGGGTGATTTCTCACTTTCTATCTCTCTGTCTCTCTCTGCCTGTCTGGCGAGTGCACGTGCCCTATAGCAAAAACCTCTAAAAAAAAAAAATGTCCTAAGCCTCTCGGGCTGTGTGGAGTGAGAGGGAGTGAAGCAGAAGCAGCTCCATCTTTGAACTTTACTTTATACTCGCCTCCTCCTTTTAGCCAGAGCACACAGAGTGATTAATCATCTTACTGTTTTTGCTAACTAGCCTGAAACCTTTTTGTCTAGGTGTTTCTTAGCAATGTCATCACCAATCACCAGACTCCTCCCCTGCCCCAGCCATGGGGACCATTAAACAAAGGTCTGGCAAGTGCCCGGAGAAATGATTAACCTGCTGGAGCCGGCTTCTGTAACTGCTTCCTTCTGTAAGTGCTCCCGCAGAGGAAGCCAACCCTTGTCTCCTCGCCCCGTCCTCTTCCATTGTCATCACTGTGTGAATTCAGAAATGACTGTGATTTTTGCCTTTATAAGCACCCCTCTCCTTTCACTTGGGCCTGCAGGGTCTTTGAGAGACATGAGTCCTTTCATGAGCTGCCAGCAATAAAACTCCAATAACTTGGCTATGTCTGGAAGTCCTCCTATTTCTTGCTGAGTTGACTACAACAGGAAGAGCAGAGAACTGCAGCCAACCAGGGGCGTGGTGCTTAAGGCAGCTGGAACCCACATGGCCAAATGTACAGTTTGAGTCCCAGACCCAGCAGCCCAGAAAACATGCCCTACTGCAAATTAAGAAAAAATATTAAATAAATAAGGAGGCAGAGAACTGAATAAATGGTTGGAATTTAATCAGTCTGATTTGAATTAGCCTAATTAATGAACTTAACAAACTCTGGTATGGAAGACTAGCATAAGGGGTCGTTAATGTGCCACTGACCATTTCTACCTTCAACTTTTTAATTTTTTGGGGGAGAGATTTTTGCTATAGGGCACATGTGCTCATTGGAAAGACAGAGAGAGACAGAAAGACAAAAAGCGAGAAATGACCCCCCAGGGGGGATGACCATGCCACAATCCCTTCTCACCCATTCTTTTCTCAGGATTCTGGACATGCACACATGCCCAGTGTGAGCTCCAAGCCACTGGGTCCAGGACTTGAACCACGGTTGACCACATGGAAGTCCAGTACCTTAACCACTACACCACCCGCTGGCTCCATAGCCTCATTTTTTAAAGACCAACTGTGGTGGCTAACATTTATAGAACATCGTCTATGCGTGGAAGGTGTGCTGAGCTTCCTCCTGAACAAGGTTGCTAAGCAGACAGTCCTGCAGCAGCTTACGTAATGGAGACTGCCGTTCCGCCATTCCACAGAGACAGAAACAGCACCGAGAGGCCACCGAGCCTGCCTGAGGTCACCGAGCTTGCCCGAGGCCACTGAGCCTTCCCAAGGCCATGCCCTCGGTCTGACACCCAAGCCAGGCTCCAGTCATTGTACAGGCCTGCCTCTCCCAGCCAGTTTAGCAAATGGTGAGGACTAATTCCTTTTTAATCCTTACGACAACACTAAGGAAGCTTTTATTACCCCACTTCAGACATAAGAAAGCTGAGGAATAATCAGTTTAAGTGACGCCCAGAGCTATATACCCAACAAGAGCCGAGCCAGGACTGGAAACCAAGCACGTCTGAGCAAAGAAAAGGACCCGTCTCTTGACCAGTAGGATACTCTGCCTCCTTTCACACAACGAGAAGCAAAAGTGATGGCCGAGGCCACCTGAAGGGGTACGGACAAGGCAAACTGGGTGTTGAAGGGCCTCAGGGAGGAGACTGTGGCCGTGGAACCCAGGAGCCCCTCAGGGCTGGCCTCAGAGAGCAGAAGGGTGTGCAGGGGGAGAGGCTGCAGGACTGGGCCAGAAGATCAAGCCCAGTGACCATGTCAGAGGGAGTCGGGGCTCCTCTGGGATGCCAAAGCCTCTCCTGTGGGCCTGCTTGCCAATGGCTGTCCCTGTGGGTGACGTCCATAAGGTCTGACTAGCTCTGAATCGTCATGACGAAGACCGAGTCTCACTCAGACTGGCAGCCGCAGGGTCAGGGTGGGCAAGGGCCGCAGACAGTGGGGTGGCCGGTGGCAGAACCGAGAGGAGAGAAGGCAGAGTGTCCCTGGGTCTACAGCACAGGGCAGCGGCATGGTGTGGGGGCTCTTGCCCATTCATCTGTAACTGTGGTAACATAAACATAATAGAGTGATCCTGGGAACCATTTTGAAGCGTACGGAGGGGTGGCTATAGCGACATTCAAGGGGATGGAGCTCGGAGTGAACAGCTAACAGACACGAGGATGCCCGTAAACCAGGCCGACGGGCTGTGAATGAATACCTCCAAAAGTCAAATTAAGCACAGAAGTGACTGTGATCTTTGCCTTTATAAGCACCCCTCTCCTTTCACTCGGGGCTGCGGGGTCTTCCAGAGACATGAGTCCTCCTGTAAGCCACCAGCAAAAACACTCCAATAACTTGTCTCTGTCTAGAAGTCCTCTTATTTCTCGCCGACTACAACAGGAAGAGGCAGAGAGCTGCAGTTGACCAGGGGCGTGGTGGTTAAGGCAGCTGGAGCCCACGACACAAAAAGAGTGTGTGTGTTGTGTGTGTGTGTGTGTGTGTGAATAAGCGGGCAGGCGGCGTGGGGGTTAAGGCGCTGGATCCACATAGCTGACTGTGCAGTTTGAGTTCTGACCCCAGCGTCTTGAAAATCACACCGGGTGCATGTGCATGTGTGCCCAACATGACGAGAAGAGACCAGAGAGGAATTGTGGCACAGCCTCTCCTCCAGGAGAGTGATCTCTCACTCTCTGTCTCTCTGGCAAGCCCCTGCGCACTAAGGCAAACAAATTAACAAGATGAGTAGAATGAAAACCGAAGGTGCACCGCAGATGCAACATTATTTGTTGAAGATGACAAACATGGTCATATCCTTGATTTGACACACACCGGTGTGCCTTGAAAAACCACATTGTAGCCCACAGAGGTACAACAATTCTAAAAACAAAAATAAAAACAAACATTTCCATTGTGATGTGACTGTTGCCACCATCTACCCCATCATCCTGCAAAACTGAAACTTATTTATTAAACACTAACTCCCCATTCTTCTTTGCCCCAGAGGCCACCAGAGGGTGACAAGTGGAAAAGCGATTCTCTTTCCAGCTGCCCCATGCGCCACCATGTTGAGGACCTGAGGACTCCCAGCGTGTCCTGGGTGGTGGAGACGCCTATCTCGGCCCCTACTCAGAGGTGGCAGTGGGGAGTCAGCCTGGCCCTCAGCAGGGACTCAGCCACCGCCCTCGCTGTGCAGGGGAGAACACCTCTTCAGCTTGTGTTCCCACGCCTTGTTGTCCTTTGGGGGTTCAGAGCCACTGGGTTTTATTTGACCCAATGGCTGCTTGTTCCATGAGACTCCTGGCCTCCATGGATGGGCTTGAACACTCAGAAGGAAGGTCTTCCTCCGAAAGCAACCCTTTTCAGAACAGCAACCTAAGAGGGAGGAAGAAGAGCCAGGCACTTCCTGGGGTGAACATCCCAGCGGCCAGCACGGGGCCCCAAGAGCCTTCTGTTTTCTGGGCATCAGAGCGAGAGCCAAGCACATAGGCTCCGGTGCTGGGGACCCGCCCATCCTCGGCCCTAGGTCGAGGGGAGAGTTTCCTTCACAGCTTCCCCTGGCAGCTCCCAAGGGGTCCTTGCCCCAGGACCATGGGGCCCAGAGCGGGGAGGACATTTTGGACACACCTTCCTCCTCTTTGGCTGGTGGGCAGATGGCCCAAGGGTCCCTTCCCCACGCTGGGCCTTTGGGCAGGGCTGAGCGCCTCAGCCCCAGCTGCCCCGTGTCCAGCTTTTCTGTCCTCAGCAGAACCCTGCCTGAGCAAGCTGAACTCCGCTGGGTCATTCGTTGGTCTTCCCTGGGTCCTTAGGTCGATCAAGCTGGAAGGAATTAGCAGGGGCCCCGCAGCTGCGGAAAGTCACAACCCACGTGTGTCAGCCCTAATTTCCTAAGGGCCTACAGAGGCGGCCGGGAGCGAGAGCGCGTGCGCACGTGAGTGAGTCCATCTCCCTGAAGCGCTCCCAGGACGAGGGAGGCACGTGGCACCACGGGGAGGGGATCCGATCGGCAGGGCAGCCGCAGCTCCCAGGTCAAGGCCATGGTGTGGGATCAGGAGGGAAATCCCAGCATGGGGGCTTTCTGCGCAGCGACTGGAAGGACCGGGCACATGGAGCTTCTTGAGCAAAGAGAAAGGGGTAGGTGTGCAGTAGAGGTGCAGGGGTGAAGGGAGTAGAGGTGCAGGGGAGAAGGGAGACGCTGTTGCCCTCCCCCACGCCCCGAGGCGCAGCTGCCCTTCCCCCCACCTCCCACCCCCACCCTGAGGTGCTGCTGCTCCCCCACCCCAGGTGACGCTGCCCCCCACTGCAAAGCGATGCTGCACCCCCCCATCCTAAGGCGCTGCCCCCCCACCCCTGCTTCGAAACTGGGGAACCACCGTCTCCCAGTGGGGTGGGTCTGTGACAAGAAAGCTGGACTCAGTGAGGACACTTCAGCCTGGCTTCTGACTCTGCCCTGGTCAGTTCTGCGGCCTGTGACTCGGACACCAAGCTGCTCCTGGGTCCCTGTGAGGCCCTGGTGGCACCAAACGCTGCCGCTGAGCAGTCTTCTGTGCTGTTCCGTCCACACACGCTCTCAAGCACACCCGAAGGCAAGGCGCCCCCAGGACTTGGGGTACAGCAAGAACAGGAGGGACCGGAGCCCTGGGTTTGTGCACACGTGCATCCCAGCGGCAGAGACGACGCAAACATACGTGTGCTAAGTGGGGAGACCGGGAAGGAGGTTGTTCGTAGGGGTTCCGTGCTAGGGGTTAAAAACTAGCACTGCAAGGGACCAGCAGATGGCGTAATGGTTACGTCTAGGGACTCTCACGTAGGGACTCTCACCACAGTTCAAGTCCTGGACCTGGCGGCTTCAAATTTATGCCGGGTGCGTGTGCGTGCGTGCCCAAGATCCTGAAAGGAGAATGGAGGAGAAGGGATTGCAGCGTGGCCATCTCCCCTAGGGGGTGATTTCTTGCTTTCTGTCTCTCTGTCTCTCTCTCTGTCTCTCCAGTGAGTGTCCACACCTTATAGCAAAAATCTCTCTTAAGAAAAAACTAGCACCGAGGGACAGAGGGTGTAAAAAGGGTGATCAGAGGATGCATTATGGGGAAGAAGCATTTTGTTAAGGAGTTTTTGTCTTAGGGCACATGTGCTCACCAGAGAGAGACAGAGACAGTGAGAGAGAAAGTGAGAAATTACCCTCATCCCCACCCTGCCCTGGAGAATGGCCATGCCACAATCCCTTCTCCTCCATTCTCTTCCCAGGATTTTGGGCACACACACACACACACACACACACACATGCCCCATGTGAGTTTCAAGCCACTGGGTCCAGGATTCAAACCATGGTTGGCCATGTGAGAATCCAATGACAACCTCTGCATCATCTGCTGGTCCTGGAGGTGGCATTCAAACAGCCACTTCAAGGACAGTTGAGGCCAGCAGGTGTGGGGCAGAGGGGACAAGCCATGCAAAGTCTGGTGTCCTCAGGAAGCTGGAAGCTGCGGGACGCCAGCACCAGAGGCGGGTGAGGGGCCGGCAGCCCAGGGAGAGGGGCAGGAGTACGTGTTGGGTGTGGATGGTGGTTTCACGTGTGGGAGTGTGGTGCTGGCGGCGGCGAGGCCTCGGGGCGGTGACTGCAGGAATAACGATGTCTCCAAGACGCCGGCGTTTCCGCTCTCCCGGGAGGGCTTCGTTCACGCGGTCGGGTTTACCGGCCTCGGGTACCTCTGTTGGCGGGGCCCCGACTCTGCGAGCGAGCTTCTCGCGTGGGAGGCCCTGGGCTTCAGAGGCGTCTCCAGAAAACGTCCAGCCGAGAAGCCACATGCACCGACAGATGTCGTGTGGCCGGTCCCCGCCTCCGGCTGCTGCCTTCCGGATACACCGAGAGAAGCCAAGCAGAGAGGCGGGCTCCCAGGCGACCTTCCAGGAGGGTGGCTTGAACCGGGGGCGTGGCGGTGAGGCGTCAGGATCGCGCAGTGCTCTGGAGGCAGACGGCGCCAGCAGGGTCAAGGAGAGAAATCCGCTCCCCCGGCCTGGCCCGGCCCAGGGCTCCCAGGATCCACTCACCGAACGCTCGGAGCAGCCGCGGGGTCGGCTCACCGGGGGGCCCACGCCCAGAGGAGACAGCCAGGCCCGGCCGCTAAAGGGACCCCAGAGACGCAGAGACAACCGGAGCACCGGCGGCTTTCTCGTGACTGATTTCCTGGAGCGCTGCGGCCGCGGAAGCAGGGTCCATGTCTGCTCCCACAGAAACAGCGTGTGATGAGACACGCCCGCCGCCAGGAGGGCATCTGTCCCCGTGTGCCCCTCCGGGACCTGGTCTGGGCATAGCCCACCACTCCCTCCACGTGTGGAGGGCGGCTGGGGACAGAGAAGACCCCACAGCCGCCCCCGCCTGGGCCTGGCTACTCCAGGGCGAGCAGCACTGCCTCAGGGTGCAGGTGGGAGAGCAGAACGCGGGCTTCCAGGCCCTGTTCCCTCTTGCGAGCTGTGGGATGATGGGCCAGTTGGTAAGTCCCGCGTCTCTGCTTTCTCATCTGAAATAAAGGGATAATGGTGGTGTTGACCTCAGAGATGTCCCAAGAACGTAACGTGAGGGGACCAACCGATGGCATCTGTCCTGGATGAAAGGATTCCGCGGCCAGTCCTTGGCAAACAAGGATGAGTTGGTCACTTAAATTTTTTTTTAAGTTTTTGTATTTATTTCTTCCATGAGCAAGAGAGATGCAGAGAGAGACAGAGACAGTGAGACAGTGGCCTCAACAGGGTCTCGATGGTGTGAATCCTGGCCCCCAGAGCTTGAAAAACATACCAGTTGCATGGGCATGCATGTCCCAAACCCAGCAGGGTGCAGAGAGAGTACAAGGATTGTGGCGTGACCGTTCCCCTCTCCTCTGTCTGTCTGTCTGTCTCTGGAGAGTACACACACCCTCTCGGCAAAAACAAAACAAAACCCTGCCCCCGTGGACTTTGTAGGCATTTAGTGAGCACCAGGCCAAAAGCCCTGGTTCTAACTCTGCGGTGAGTTCAAAGCGGGGGCTGTGTATAATGAGGATAAAGGTCAGGCCGGCTGTTCTGGTGAAGTGGCCCTGAGGTACACCTCTCAGCTGACCCCAGAAGCCACCAACCAAAGTGACTCAGTGAGAGGCTGGATGGCCCCAGGGGCCGCTGCGATGCCCGAAGGTCTTCACTCAGTTGCTCTGAGCAGCCCGGCCTGGAACTTTTTTGAAAAGGGCGTGGCCAACCGTCTAGCAGTTCCCCAGATTGGCCACAAGAGGGCAGAGGAGTACAGTCTGGGGAACTTGCAAGTGTAAGAAATAGCTCATTAGGAACGTCACATGCGTGCACGTCAGGAGGCCTCGAGCATTTTTCTAGAAGTTTTAAGTGTGGGATTGGCTATTGTGGAATTTTAGTCTATCTGGACCCAGGTTGAGTTTGCAGCAGGGGTCGCTGATCCCCAGGATGGCTCCAGGCAGCCACTGGAAGCACCCAGCTGTGTCTGAGTTGGGAGAAATTCAGAAATTTACATACAGAAAGCATTTCCTCATAGTCAGGGTTTGCATTATTTTACATATGATTTCATCCACTCATTTCTTCATTCAACAAACATTAGGCATTGCTGATATAGGCCAGATATAGAAATAAATTAGATGGTGGTGGAAGGCAGAGGTCAAGGGAGCTGTGTGTGAGCAGGAGAGGAAGGGGCCGAGCTCACCCTTTCATCGGGAGCCCACCCCCAAGATAACCTACCAACTCTTGAAATAATGCCATGATAATCCAGTCACCTCTTAAAGGTACCGCCTCTTAGCTCTGTTGCACTGGGGACTAGGTTTCCAGCACATGAGCTTTTGGGGACATGTTCTCCAACCTCTAATTCCTGTGGGACTAGATGACGCCTGCATACACTTTGGGTTACGTTGAGGGGGAGGAGTCTTGAGCTTAGGAAATCTGAATCTTTCCTAGTAGGTATACACATGCCTGCCCTTTGCTTCAGGGAGGTCCCGTCTCTACCGTCCAAGGCTGTTTCCTGTACGATATCCTTGAAACAATCGTCCAGAACAAAGGTAGCTTCAGCTCAAAAAAATGAGCAAAATATGAGAGACCCAGAGACAAGGTCTCCTGGCAGACGATGCAACGTTCTGTACAAAATAAGATTGGCAAATTCTGTACAACCTCTGTAATTCTGTACAACCTCTATAATTAAAACAGAAAATACGGGCACCTGAAAAGACAAAGTGATCGCAATAGACCAAAGTTATGTGGGAATTTAGAATTTAATAGAGTTGTCATAGCAAACAGTGCAAGAAAACATGGATTTGTCAACAAATGGTGATAGGAAAATAGGGTAGTTATCTGGGAGGAAAAAAATGAAGTTGAATCCATTATTGTCACACTGTATTCAGAATTAAGTTCCAAATAAGGCAATGTTTAAATATTTTTAAAAAATGAAACAATATGGAATTACACACATCAAAGTAGTATTTACACATACCATAGCACTGGGAAACAACAGGAGTTTTTGCTGCACATTTTTCTTTAATTGCCAGAAGGCACGTGCACTCGCATGTGTAAAAGAGCATGTGTGAGTGCACCCCCTAGTGGGCACAGTCATGCTGCAATGGTTTTTTTTTTTTCTTTTTCAGAGAGATTTTTGCTACAGAGTGTGTGCACTCACCAGAGAGACAAAGAGAAACAGAGAGACAGAAAGCGAGAAATCACCCCCCAAGAGGGATGATCACGCTGCAGTCCTTTCTCCTCCATTCTTCTCTTGGGATCTTGGGCACACATGCACACGCGCTCCATATGAATTTTTTTTTTTTTTTGGAGAGGTTTTTTCGCTATTGGGCACGTGCGCTCGCCAGACAGACAGAGAGAGACATAGAGACAGAAAGTGAGAAATCACCCCCCAGGGGGGATGGTCATGCCGCAATCCCTTCTCCTCCATTCTCCTCTCGGGATCTTGGGCACGCACGCACACACGCCCGGTGTGAGTTTAAGCCACCGGGTCTGGGACACGAACCGCAGTCGACTACGTGGGAGTCCAGTGACATAGCCATTATGCTAACTGCTGGTTCCCCATATGAATTTTAAGTAACCAGGTTTGGGACTACATGGGAGGCCAGCGACGTAACCATGAAGCCATGTTTTGGTCCCTGCAATGGATTTTTTTCCATTTCTCTATCCTGAGATTTTGGGCAGGTACATACACGTGCCCCGTGTGTTTTATCAAATTGCTGGGCCAGGATTCGAACTGTGGTCCCTCATGTGGGATCCTGCTCTGAGTACATAGCACTTAACCACTGTACTACAGGACCAACCCTGGAATTTTCCTTTTTTTTTTTTTTTTTTTTTAACGTTTTTGCCATGGAGCATGTGGGCTTGCCAGAAAGAAACAGAGAAAAGTGGGAAGTCACTCTCCAGGGGTACAGCCATGCCATAATCCCTTCTCCTCCATTCTCCTCTTAGGGTTTGGGGCTTTTGGGTACACACATGTTTTTCAAGTCACTGATCCAAGACTCAAACTGCATGGTTGGTCACGCGGGCTCCAGCTGTGGATCTGTGGATTCCACACCACCTGGCCGGCCCCATCATACTTGTTCTTGTGACTTTCCTAGTGCGTGAGATTTTTTTTTTCAGAATTAAATGCTTAATTTTTTTTCTTTTAGGTTTTTGCCACTGGGCATGTGTGTTCGCCAGAGACAGAGAGACAGGAAGGAAAGTGAAAAATCACCCCCCGGGGGGATAGCCACACCTCAATCCCTTCTCCTCCATTTTCCTCTCGGGATCTTGGACATGCATGCACACATGCCCAGTGTGACTCTCAAGCCACTGGGTCTGGGACTTGAACCACGGTCAACCTTAATTTTTTTTTTTTGAGAGGTTTTTCGCTATAGGGCGCGTGCGCTCGCCAGACAGACAGAGAGAGACATAGAGACAGAAAGCGAGAAATCACCCCCCAGGGGGGATGGTCACGCCGCAATCCCTTCTCCTCCATTCTCCTCTTGGGATCTTGGGCACGCACGCACACGCGCCCGGCGTGAGTTTTAAGCCACCGGGTCCGGGACGTGAACCGCGGTCGACTACGTGGGAGTCCAGCGACATAGCCATTACACTAACTGCTGGTTCCCAACCTTAATTTTTTTTTTAACAATGATTTGTTTAACCTGGGTCGGCAGGTGGCATGGTAGTTAAAGGCACTGGATTCTCACATGGCCAACCACAGTTCTAGTCCTGGACCTGGTGACTTGCTTTCTCACTTTCCCTTTCTCTCTCTCTCTGGTCAAATTAAAATAATAATAATAATAAATGGAATTAAATTTTTAAAAAAATTTTTTAAAGAATTATTTATTTAACTTGTTATTATTATTTTTCTAATTTGCTATAGGGCACATGCACTCACCAGAGAGAGACACAGAAGGATAATGAGAAAGCAAGCCACCAGGTCAGGGACTCGAACCATGGTCAGCTATGTGGGAGTCCAGCACCTTAACTGACATGCCACCTGCTGGCCTCCAGCCTTAAATTTTAATAAGAGGGCCAGCCATGATGACACAGTGATAGCACACCACTCCATGATGCTGGATTCACGTGGAAGATCGGGGTTCGGTTCCCAGGGCTACCTGTGGAAGATTGGGGTTCGGTTCCCAGGACTATCCATTACATAACGGGCATACGTGCTCTTGATCCAGGCTGGCTGGGAAGCTGGGGTGGGGTGGATCGCAGCAGGAGTTCCTGTCATTCTCCCTCTTTCTCTGTCTCTCTCTCTCATGGAAGAAATAAGGAAATTCTTTTAAAGAAAGGAAAATAAACAAGAAAGCAGCCTAGCTGCGGCTCCACGGGCTAAGGTCACGTGGGAGGTGGGTTCCATTCCAAGCGTGCTGTAGAAGCCAGGTGTGGTGGCACACACCTGTGGTCCCAGCTACCCAGGAGACTGAGGCAGGGCGACCCTGACAAAGCAAGACCCATCTAAACAAAGATAACACCACACGCACACACACACACACACACACACACGGTGAAAACAAACCAGTGTGGTCGACCTTTTTGGTTCTGTTTTTCATTTTTTGCCATATGGTGTGTGCTCTAGCCTGAGAGGGAGAGAGAGGGAGAGAGAGGGAGCGTGAGAAAGCACCCCCGGGGGATGGCCACGCCACAATCTCTTCTCCGTCCTCCTCTCAGGATTTTGGGTATGCACGCGCATGTGCCTGGCGTGTTTTTGAAGCCTCCAGGTCTGAGACTTGAACCACAGAGTTAGCCATGTGGGATCCAGTGCTTTAACCATCACGCCATCTGCTGGCTCCCAGTATGGTAAACTTTTCATCAGATATTACTAAATGTACTTTGGAAAGACAGACATAGGCAGATATCTAATTCTTTTTAATTATGCAGCAAAAATACTTAAGCATCTGCTCTTTTCTCCTAGGCATGATGAAGCCAGGGTAAGACGCTGGGGCGGGAAGCCCTCCGGGTTACCTGATGCCCACATCTCTGGGGCCTTCACTCTCATGACCTGACATAAGTAGTGTCAATTCAAGGCCAGTGACCGGCATGGCGTAGGGGCTATTGTTTAAATAACCACACCTGATGTGTTTGTCCTCCTTTGTCTGTTTATTCCAGAGACTTCCTGAATCTCTAAAACTTTAATCAGGCGCTTTTCTACACGTATCAGTATGGCAGCTTCGCCTTTGTCTCTCTCTCTCTCTCTCTCTCTCAGATTTCTGCCATCAGTGAGTACACTCTCCAGAGAGATAGAGAGAGACAGTGAGAGGGGAAGTGAGAAATCACCTCCTGGAGGGATGGCCACACTGCAGTTCCCTCTCCTCCACTCTCCTCCGGGGATCCTGGGCATGCACGCACACACGGCCAGCTTGCTTTTCAAGCCACCAGGTCTGGGCTTCGAACCGCAGTTGAACATGTGGAAATCCAGTGCTGTTATTAACCACCATGCCACCTGCTGGCCCCAATGCCCATGCCTTTGTATGAAAGCTTTCTTGGGATGCTAACTCAGTGGCAGGACAAACTCGCCCGGAGACCTGGGGCTCAGCTCCCTGACCGGAGAGGGCCGTGCAGGGGAGCACACGGTTAGTCTCAAGGGGTAGAAGGCTTTTTTGTTTTTTTTGTTTTGTTTTGTTTTGTTTTAGACAGAAGGTGAGAAATCACCCCCCCCCCCCCCCCCCCCCCGGGGCAATGGCCATGCCACAATCCCTTCTCCTCTCTTCTCCTCTCAGGATCTCGGGCACACATGCACACGCACCCGGCATGAGTTCAAGCCTCCGGATCCAGGACTCGAACTGCAGTCAACTACATGGGAGTCCAGCGATATAGCCATTACACCAACTGCAGGTCCCGGGGCTGGAAGTTCTTATTAAAAGGCCCTGTCATAGGAGCATAGCCACAGCCCAGGATTTCAGTGATAGACTCAGGGGACGAGGATGATCCCAGGGCTGGAGGAACAGGCCCCTGGACAGAAGAGCTCACAGCACAAGTAGGGACGGGAGGAGGGGCCGGGAGGTGATAGAATGCCAGTGCCAACCAGGACATGGGCCCGGAAGCAATGCAGCTGCCCCGTCCTTTAGAAGCGGGTAGATTAGCCTAGGCCGAGCCCCAGGTCTGATCACATCACCGCTGCTGCTTTGCTTACCCTTTGACCTTTGCCCTCATTGCCCTTCATCGTCCCATCCTGATTCCACCACGACCAGCCATGTGGAATGGTGCGGATTCGGCTTCCAGGGCTCTGTGACCTAGACGAGTCTGACGTGTGCTTCCGCTGAATAGGAATGACTGAGTGTTCAAATCAATATTCAGTTGCTATGGACACCACAAACAATCATCAGAGGCTGAAGTCGTGGGCTAAACACTAAATCTGAAATTTCCTCAGAACTTACGCAATTATTATTGCAACGTTGGTATTTACAATTTTAGAAGTCAATTTTAGTTTGACATTTCAGTGCAGTACTAATTTCTTTTTTTAAAGAATTATCAATTTACTTTAATTTTCTTTCTTCTTCTTCTTATTTTTTAATTTGACCAGAAAGAGAGAGAGAGAAAAGGAAAGTGAGAAAGCAAGCCTCTAGGCCTAGTATTTGAACCACAGTCAGCGCCCTGAACCACCACCTGCTGTCCCCAGAACTAATTTCTTACGTGATTACTAACCCTATCTTTATGAGCTTGGTCACCCACCTCCACTGAAGTCGGTGGGGGAACAATACTTTGGGCTTAGTTTTGCCAGAGCAAGGTCCTGATGTCGATAATGTCACCAAGTTATTAAGTCTCTTCTTCACATGGCAAGTGACAGTGGCAATGATTGATCTACTCCTTAAATCCTGAACCTAAAGATTTGATCGATAGTAATGATGAAGTTCATTCAAACAGGCCCACACACTGAGACCTGTGCATGGCTTAAGGGACCGTCCTCCCACTGTTTTTGTGACACACTGATCTGGAACAGTTACTCATGTTCGGAAGTATGGGGTGTAACTAACTCTGAATAGCCTTGCTGTGTACACGACTGCCGTCAGTCACTGCTGGTTAGGGCCACAGTGACCTAGGCACACCCCAGGCCAGGGTGTCTGAAAGACAATGATGTTGGCCATTCGACTTCCCGTAGACCCACCCCACTGCCAAGCTGGACCACAATCTCCAGCCCAGTGTCGAGGCCACACCTGCAGAAATTGCCCCGAGAGGCTTCCCTGTCTTTCCAATGAACGGTTTTCAGGAATATGAGGTACGACAGGATCCAGCCCCCGTGCCAGGTGACTCCTGGGTCCCTGGCCACTGCTAGGGCCCACTTAAGCACCTTGGGGGTAGGCGGCTCGAATACCACAGCTAGGCGTGTCTGTCCCTCTCCCTGTCAGGACACACGGAGGCAGAATTGGTTGTAATCCGCACCATCTAGAGCAGCCCTACAGGGCTGGCCATCTGGACACGTCTGCTGAAGCAGTGAAAGAGCGAGTGAGCACACAAAAGAATAGATATTCAGGAGGCTGTGGCGATGCGGGGGCTTTATTTAAGACCAGGCCGGGCGTCTCCCCGTGGCACAGTGGCCAGTGATCAGATGCAACTATGCAAGCCTGCCTCACGTGGAAGGCTTCAGGTCTGTGGCCAGAGACCTCGCTGAGTAACCAGGCATGTGCTTGCCCGTGATCCACGACTGGCTGCAGGCTGGGGACGGGCACGATGTCGAGACCCTGTTATGGGTCCTGTCTTTCTGACTCAAAGAAGAAATAAAAAATAAACTTAAAAAACAAGAGAGACCAGCAGCTCTCTGCTTTGAAGTCATCGACAATGTCCTGTCTGGAGGCAGGCTGTCTGCATTTGTGAATTGTCTGAGACCTTGCCACCATCTCATAGTTTTTAATTTATTTTTTAAAGAATTATTTTTATTTAACTTTATTTATTTACTTATTTAAATTGGACCAGAGAAGGACAGAGAGAGAGGGAGAGGGAAAGTAAGAAAGCAAGCCACCAGGTCCAGGACTTGAACCAGGGTCATGTGGGAGTCCAGTGCCCTTAACCACCATACCACCTGCCAATGCCCACCACCTCATAGCTTTGCAGAAAGCCAAACTTCTAGGGGAGTTCTGGGAGCAGGAGGACGCCCACTCACACAGAGCCCTGGCAGCAGGAGAGAGGATAGGCTGGGTTTCCAGAAAAAACTAGAATTGGGAAGACGCTTGGAGGGGAGAGAAAACATGCCCGACAGCCACGTTCCTCTGCAGGGTCCTGTTCTCCCGGCATGTCAGGAGTCGCCTGCAGACCCGGTTTCCTAAATGCTCCCAGGACGGCTCTGACTCGTCACCTGACATTTGCTTCTGCTTCGATTTTCCATCATCAAAACCTTACCTGGCGAGACAGAATCAGAGAGAAAACGCGCGAATTGTGGAGAGGGAGGGCCCTGCAGGGAGAGAATGAAAGGGGAACATAAGCCCCGACACCTCCCTGGGCGGGGAGGGCTGCTCTGGCGTGAAGGAGGGCCTTCCCCTCTCCCTGGGCTGAGGGACAGGGATGAGACGACAGCATCTGAAACGGAGGAAGTGCACCCACCCCTGCCTTTCCCCTGTGACGGCCACGCCAGGCTCCACCACTGCCGGGTTTTCCTGAGTCCCTCGGAAGCAGTCCCTGGATCCCTGCAATCAGGCGTGGCTTCTGTCAGAGCAAATACAGATGAAAGATTGGGGCAAGAGGGGGGCACAGCGGTGAGGCCTGATGCTCAGTGGGTGGGCTCAGTGCGAAGTTCCCAGGTCAAATCTGGGACCCCCCGAGTGCACAGGGCACGTGCTTACCCACGATCCAGGGCCAGCCGAAGCTGGGGGTGCTCCTGGTGTTGGGACCCTGTCAGGGGTTCTCCCTCGCCAGCTTGTTCATGGAAGAAATACATTTAAAAATAAGTAAGAAGCAGGCCAGCAGATGGCATAGCAGTTATGTCGCTGGACTCCCACATGGCCAACTGTGGTTCAAGTCCTGGACCCAGTGGCTTGAAAATCACACTGGGTGTGTTTGTGTGTGTGCCCAAGATCCTGGGAGGAGAATGGGGGAGGAGGGATTGCAGTGTGACCATCCCTCTGGGAGGTGATTTCTCACTTTCCCTCTCACTGTCTCTGTCTCTCTCTCCAGCAAGTGCATGTGCCCTATGGCAAAACCTCTAATAAATAAGAAGCATAGCTCTTCCAGTGGAAGAGATGAGACTTCTTCCACCTCTCTTTCCTTTCAGAATTGCTTTCTCTGAACTGTTCAAATGTCTGTGAACCCTTGTAATGGTTAAATACGCTCCACGCCAGGCTTACGGCTTGGGATGTGTCCTGGAGGGCCTGCGAGCCATCACGGTGCGATAGAATCGAGGACAAGCAGGTGCTCCCGGCTCTCTGGGAGGAAGGGGACTCGCGTGTCTGCTTGTCTGATTCCACAGTTGGGACCCGCCTGGCGGAAGGGGACACGCCTGCCTTTGGCTAGTTGCCTGCGGGGCTTTGAACACCCTAAGTTACAGGCGTATTCGATAACAGGATGCTGTTCTTTCTCTCTGCCTTTGTGGAGAGGATTTCCGGGAGCACTGTGTACAGTACCAGGCACCTGGACTTCGTGGCCAGAGAAGGCGGGAGGTGCAGGATCCTCTGAGCAAGCCTGAGGGGAGAACCCCGACAGGGTCCCGACACCAGGAGCACCCCCAGCTTCGGCTGGCCCTGGATCGTGGGTAAGCACGTGCCCTTTGCACTTAGGGGGGCCCCAGACTGGACCTGGGAACTTCGCTCTGAGCCTCAGGCCTCACTGCTGTGCCCCCCTCTTGCCCCAGTACTTTTCTTCTGTATTTGCTCTGACAGAAGCCACGCCTGATTGCAGGAATCCACGGACTGGTTTCCACAGACTCGGGAGAAAACCCGTCTGTGGTCAAGCCTGGTGTGGCCGTGAGTGGTCCCGACCCCGCACACGTGGCTTCTCTCCCAGACCCCTCACCTCGGATTTGTTTCTTACGGCTTTTGTGTTGCGGGCAGAACATGCTCTGTGAGCATCAGAACATAGCCTGGGGCTCGGTGGTGGTGCGACAGGCCACACAGCTGGGCCACGTGGCGAGTCCCGGCTTTGCTTCCGGGGGCCCTGTACACACTGGCACACACACACAAGCCTATGATCATGGCTGCCTGAGGCTTGGGGTAGGGGACATGGCGTGAGGATCCTGTCAGGGGTGACTATCTCTGTCTCTGTCTCTCTCTTATGATAATAAATAAATACACTTTAAAATTGTATTGCACCTATCACCAGCAGATGGCGCTGATGCTGAGGCGCTGGACCCCACATAGCCAACTCTGCGGTTCAAGTCCTGGACTAGCAGCTTGAAAATCACACCAGACACATGTGCATGCGTGCCCAAAATTCTGAGAGGGAATGCAGCATGGCCATTCTCCCTGAGGGCACTTTCCTGCCTCTCTCTCTCTCTCTCTCTCTCTCTCTCAATCTCTGTCTCTCTCCAGCAAGCACAAATGCCCTATAGCAAAAAACAAACAAACAAACAAAAAGTGTTAAGCCTAAATCTAAGGGCACAGAATTTCCTAAGTGAGGAAAGGAGCGATGCTGGTCCACAAGCTTCACCTGCATCTCCATTCTACAAGGCAAGTGGGCGGAGAGACCCTGTGAACTGGGCCACCGCAGCCTGGCCTCAGCCCCCTTAGTGCACAGGCCTCACTCCAGCAAGCTGCCTAGTTTAGAGAGCCCTCCCGCTGCACAGAACATGGATCACCTACCTGCCCGGGGAATCGTTCCTGGGGCACTGCCTGGGCGTCACGAGTGGAACTGCGTGAGCTTCTCTAGGCAAATTCTTTAGAGATGCAGGATCGCCCGAGAAGTAGCTGTGGGCACCTCCCCACCCTACCCTGTTAGCTGTCCTCCCAGCAGGACTTGGGGCTCGGGACTCATGCTCCACCTGATATTGGTGGTCTTCGTCTCTGCTGTCTTTTCTGGAGGACCCCTGGGCAGTAAGATGATGGTAAGAGACGGGTGTGCATGGGAGGCAGCAGCCAGGCAACAGGTCTTACTACCAGGCACACCAGCGTGAGAAAACACCTCTTCCACATCCTCCTCAGCTCTGCATAGTCAGGTTTCTGCACAAGCTGGCACAAATGACGCCATTTTGGCTCTGAAAAACTTTCGCGACCTGCCCGACCTTACTGCTTCCTGCCCCTCAATGGTCCTCTCTCCTTCAATGTAACCACAGAGAGCTGAGTCCCTGGCTAGGCAGCCATGAGACTGCAGTAAGGTCATTTTCCAACCCCCAGAAGGAGCCTCAGGAGACCCAGGTGATGATGACGTTGTTGCTCTGGCCCAGTGGCTTTCAAAGTGTGGTCCCGGACCAGAGGCATCAGCGGCCTCTGAGAATAGTTAGAAATGCACCTTCTCAGGCTGGTCTCATAGTGCAGTGTTTAGAGGAGCTGGATCCCACATGACTGCCTGGTTGAAATCCCACCCTGGAGGCTTGAAAAAACACACCGGATGCCTGTGTGTGTGTATGCCCAAAATCTTTTTTTTTTTTAAATACTTATTTTATTTAACTTCATTTATTCATTTGTTTCAGTTTGACCAGAGAGGGAGAGAACAGTAGAGAGAAAGAAAGCGAGAAAGCAAGCCGCCAGGTCCAGGACCCGAACCGCAGTCGGCCATGTGGGAATCCAGTGCCTTTAACCACTACGCCACCTGCTGGCCCGCATGCCCCAAATCTAGACAGGATGGAGAAATAGAGGAAGAAGGATCACAGTGTGACCACACCCCACTCAGGGTTCGCACCTGTGGATGCACATGTGTGTCACCTCTGGGGGAAAAAAAAGAAAGAACGAAAGGAAAGGAAAGGAAAGGAAAGGAAAGGGAAGGGAAGGGAAGGGAAGGGAAGGGAAGGGAAGGAAAGGAAAGGAAAGGAAAGGAAGAAAAGAAGGAAGCGCCTGCTCAGGCCCTCACAGCTATGCTGAATCAGAAACCCTGGGGATGGACCCAGCTGTCTGTGCTTCAACAAACGCCCAGGTGACACGATCCGTACATACGTACGGGCAGCGTGGGCGGGCGGCCTCAGGGAAGGCTTTGCTCCTGCCTGCGAGCTAGACGTCTCCCTGATTGTGGAGGCAGTCCACTGGCCCCCGGGGCTGGTGGGCCTGGGACTTCACAGCCTCTTCAGGAAGCCATCCAAGAACTCAGAGACAACACTGCAAGTCTTTCTGGAGCAGGGCCTTCAGGAAGATGAGGGGGTGCAGCCCCAGCTGTAGCTCATCCCAGCACCTGTGAGGCCCCCACACCCTGGCTCCAAAGCTGGCTCCGGTGAACAGACCGGCAGTGACCCCAAAGGACCACCTGATGTGGACTACGGCTGAGGGAAGCTGATGCAGGAAATACGGGGTGGACGGTAAGGGCCCTGGGTTTGCATCCTACACATCCAGTGATCCCCGAGAAGGGGTACTGCCGGCTTTCTGCTGGAACAAAGGCAGTGCGTGGGGAGGGCGGGAGGTCTAGTAGGCCTGGAAAGATTAGCTCAGAACACACTCGTCCTATATTCGTGATTAAGTATTTTACATCTGTGGCCTCCTGGCCAGATCTTGTATTCGAGTTTTATGGCTGAGCCTCAGCATAACCATGTATGAAAAACGTCTTCTGATGGATTGACATGAGGCTGAGAGTCAGGAAGCTGGGTTTGGGTCCCAGTTCTGCCACCACGAGTTAACTGTAACCTATGGTGGTCCCCAACATTTTGGTACCTGGGACCAGTCTCTTAGAAGATCATTTTTCTTCGAACTTGGTGGAAGAGGGGACAGGAATGGTTTCGGGATGATTGAAGCGCATTACATTTAGTGCACTTGTTTTATTATAATAATTTAATATAATAATTAAATGATTGAGGACCCCTGAGAGATACATAGACCAGGATTCATGGTTTTTTTTTCTGATGGCAAAATATGAAAATGCCCAGTGGTGCTGACTCAAGTCTGAGTTCTAAACGGATTCTCCCATCTTACATATCAGGAGCAAAAAGCTTGACGAGGCCTGTCGGAAGTGCTCAGAGCTGGGACATGTTAGGCTCCCCTGGGGGTGCTTTGGAAATGCCCAGGGCCCCAATGATCTCCAAGGTCAGTGGCCTGGATTGAAAACCTGTGGGTTAAATGAGTTGCAGGTGATCCCACAGTCAGCAGGTGGCAGGATTGAGCCCAGACTTACCCACGGGAAAGCCAAGCCCTGCCAGTCACAGAGCTCAAGCTGCAAGACACCCCTGAGTCCAGGGCAGCCATGGTGAGTGAATGCTGCCCTCTACCGGGCTGCCCTGGGAGTCCTTGTCAAGGTAGGGACGGCATTTCCCCAGCAGATCCAGTTCAGAGTTTCCATCCCGACCATGCTGATCTCAGAGAGTGACCCTTGGGAAGAGAGCCATGTGTGAAGTCACAGAGAAAAATCTAAAGTCCCTCTTCTGATGAAAAGGATTACTCTGCTCCTTTAAAAAGAAAAAAGTGCTAGGACTAGCAGGTAGCATAATGATTACATTGCTGGACTCCCACGTAGTTGACCGGGGTTCGAGTCCAGACCTGACAGCTTAGAACTCACATGGACACATGTGTGTGCATGCCCAAGATCCTCAGAGAGTGGAGGAGAACGGGAGTGCAGCGTGGTCGTCCCCCCAGGAGGGTGATTTCTCACTTTCTGTCTCTCTATCTCTCTGGTGAGTACATGTGCCTTATAGCAAAAAATCTCTCTTTAGGGGCTGGCAGGTGGCATGGTAGTTGAAGGCACTAGATTCCCACATGGCTGACCATGGTTCGATTCCTGGACCTGGCAGCTTGCTTTCTCTCTTTCCCTCTCTCTCTCTCTCTCTCTCTCTCTCTCTCTGGTCAAACTACAAAATAATAACAAATGGAATTAATTAAATAACTATTTTTAAAAACTCTTTAAACATTATTAAAATAAATAATAAAAAGGGGAAAAAAAGAAACACTGCCTTCCGACAGCATGCAGAGCTGCACACTTCACAAAACGCATCTCTATTCATTTTTCAGTTCCTAGCTGAGGGTCAGGGGCCAAGTTACTTAATCACTCTCTTTGTCAATTTCCTCATCTAAAAAGTTGAAATCATAAGAGTCTGTCCCAAAGGGTTTCTGTGATGTGTGAATGGCATGTGACGAGCTGAGGACGGGACTGACACCTAGGACGTGCTTGAGAGTGCTGGTGATTGTTAAATTCAGACTTCACAGCATCCGCAGGCTCAGTGCTTACCCAAGGTAGCAGGTAGTAACCCAGAGCTGGCATCGAACCCAAGTTTCCAAAGTCTAGACTGAGAGGTACTCTGTCGACACCTCCCCTGCAGAGGCCCTGTCTCCAGATCTCTCCTGGGGCATTTCAATGGCTGTGTCCCTGTGTGTCTGTCTCCAAGTCCTTCTCCAAACTCGTCTTCCCTCCTTTTTAATAGAGAGAGAGAAAGCCGCCAGGCCCAGGACTTGAACCACAGTCGGCCATGTAAGAGTCTAGCACCCTTAACCACCATGCCACCTGCTGGCCCCCATTCATTTATTTTAATTTGACCAAGCAAGCCTCTATGTCCAGGATGCGAACTACAGTCAGCCATGTGGGAGTGTCCAGCACCTCAACCACCATGCTACCTGCTGACCTCTTATTTGCTTTATTTTTAATAGTAAAAGTAAAATATGTCTATTTGTGAAGGTAAAAATAGCAGTAGTGGAAATTGTGGGTCAAGGGAAATCCTTCAATAATCTCACTAAACCTGGAAAACCACTTTTTGCTGTAGTATAGTGTCCTGAACATAATGATTCTCATTCTTTTCTTTTTTTTTTAAAAAAAGATTAATTTAATTTATTATTGCTACTATTATTATTTCTATTGTACTATAGGGAACATGCACTCATAAGAGAGACCAAGGAAGTGGGAAAGTGAGAAAACAAGCCACTATGTCTGGGACTCAAAGTGCAGTCGGCCATGTGGGAGTCCAGTGACCTAACCACCACGCCACCTGCTGGCCCAATGATCCTCACACTTTAGAGTCCAGAAGAGCCACCATAAAACTCGCTTAAAGTTTAGATTCCTGGGATTTAGCCACAAACGTTCTGATTCTGCAAAACTAGGACTAGAAACCACAAAACTTCTGATAGCATCATCTTTGAGAAAGTCTAGTGTGTGGCTATAATCTTGGCATTTTGTACATTCTAACCCTAGTTCTCCAAAACAGTTTACCATAAACATCTTTCCTGATTGCTACACGGGCTCCATGACTGTAATTTGACCCCTCCGTGGCTTTCATACATCATAATAGTAATTCGTCACAGTAGGTGGTATCTTCCTAAGCAAACAAGCTTAAATGCTTGCTCTGGTTTCGCTGAACCTCAGGAAAGGGTGTGGGATCTGGGAGAAGAAATCCAACATCCCACCCAGGGGATGCATAGTCATTTCTCCTGGTGGAAGCTTTAAACTGAGTCACTCAGGCTTTTGTGGTTTTTTTTTTTTTCGACTGTTAACTTCTTGGTTTTATTTGCCTATATGTATATTATTTTAATAGCATGGTTATATACACATACAAAGTTTGGTAGCCAATTTTTACCAAGCAATGCATCATAAACTTATGCCAACTACAGCTGTGTATCATGAGTCATAAGGATTATATAGCACTAATTACTTGGCTTAGTATTACTCTTTTTTTATTTAACAATTCTTTATTTAATTTGATTATTATTATTATTTGATTTGCTATAGGGCGTATGTACTCACGAGAGAGAGACAGAGAGAGAGAGAGAGAGAGAGAGAGAGAGAGAGAGAGAGAGAGAGAGAGAGAAAGCCACCAGATCCAGGACTTGAACCACGGTTGGCCATATAGGAGGCTGGCTTTAACCACCAAGCCACCTGCTGGTCCTACTAGTTATTCTTGTTTGTTTGTTTTTCCCTCTCAGTTCTTTTGAGGTCTGAAGACAGCTACTATTTATTTACTTACCAAATTACAAAATAACCATGTGGATATCGTAGTTCATCCTTCTAATGAGTCTGTTGATCTGGTCTTCCCTGTTGCCCCCATCTCCACCTTCTACAAAATGGGTGGTACTTTTCTTCATCCATCTTATGGAGAAGATAATTTGAAGGGTCCCAGGAAGTTACTTGCTTCTTTGAATTGTTTCCCAACAGTATAGCTTTCATGAATCTATACTGGCAGATGAGGCCAAATTACCAAGAGATCAGGCAATCAAGGAGTTATCTGTCAAAGCAATTCTCTTATTGATTTTGCCATAACCACGCTTGTAGATCAGTTCATTTATTGACTTGAGGTTCAGGTACCCCCACGCAATATATGGTTCCACCATTCTCAGCATGTTAATTGAGGCCTTGTTGAGCTTAACAAAGGTGCCATTAAAGATCTGGCAAAAGCAAGAAGTTAGAACACCTCTGGGACCTCTGGGTTCACGCTGTGACACCTCTGAACCTGATGACAAACGCCAGTTTGGGTTCTGCAGGGACCTGGAAGTTGCCAGCTCTTCTCGCCATCCTGGTCACACAAGTCTCAGTTCTGTACAACTGCCTGCATTCCTTATGATAGCGCTTAGCTTTTCTCATAGATAAGCTTCCTGCTTCTTTTTCAAAGCATCTTTTGAGCAAATTTCTTTCTCGCACTTGATCTTCAGCACTGCAAAATTCCTTCACTTTTCCTTAAGGGCTTCTGCTGTAGCAAGAACCTTCTTTTTCTTCTCCTGGATGCCCTCCGTGATTCCTGCCAGGAAAGGACCTACTAGTTTTTCTTCTCTTGTAGTTTTTTTTCCTTAGGCATTTATTTTTTTTCTTATGCATTTATTTATTTATTCGTTTATATAAAGTTGTAAGTAACAAGAAGTGCAGGTGCAATTTATAATCTTAACTTACAAATAATGAGCTACAGTTTCAGAAAAGGTTGGGAACGTTTTGCACACTTGTTAGTCCCTTCTTTAGGCAAGGTCCTCTTTTGGTGACAAATTAACAGGTACATGCTAGAGTGAACTATTTCCAGATAATACAAAAAGAGGTTGAATTGTTTTAAGCTCTCCAGGAAATTCCAGGTATGATGAAACCAAGTGGGGGACCCAAAGTGGAGAACTGGACCCAGGATCTGAGCAAACTCAATCCACCTGACCAAGGCAAAGTCTGGAGCTAAAGATTTAAGACTGCAGATGTTGGGACCAGCAGATGGCGGAATGGCTATGTTGCGGGGCTCCCATGTAGCCGACCGTGGTTCGAGTCCCAGACTGGGTGGCTTAAACTCACGCCGGGAGCGTGTGCATGCATGCCCAAGATCCTGAGAGGAGAATGGAGGAGAAGGGATTGCGGCATGACCATCCCCCCGGGGGGTGATTTCTCATTTTCTGTTTCTCTGTCTCTCTCTTTCTGGTGAACACACACGCTCTATAGCAAAAACCTCTCAAAAGAAAAAAAAAAAGACTGCAGATGTTCCAGATGCTAGTGGGTGGAACTGCTGGAAGGAGAAGACCTAAATTACCAGGGATGAGATTAGGTGAGGCAAGTGCCTAGGACACAAAAGTTAAGGTGGCACTGCCTTGCAGGATGCAGAGAGAGGGTGCCTCCTTAGTTCTGTGCCCCAGGGCCTGATACCCACCCTGTAAACCACCTTAGCATTGACAGTTGCTCAGATTCTGCTTGTAAGAATCTCTTTTCATCTGTTTTACCCTGGGGGATGGGGGGGAATTGCTGTTGACTGGCTTGATCGGGCTCATCCCCCTGACCAACTCCTAGAACTTAAAAGGCCTCTTGGGGCTAGAAGGTGGTGTAGTGATTAAGGCATTGGACTCCCACATGGCCAACAGCAGTTCGAATCTCAGACCTGGCAGCTTGAAATTCATGCCAGGCGTGTGTGCATGTGTGCCCAAAATCTCCATCATCCCCCTGGGAGGTTATTTCTCAATATCTCTCTCTCTGGTAAACACATACACCCTATATATGAAAAAAAAAATCTCTCTCTGAAAAAAAGGTGGGACGAGCAGATGGCATAATGGTTATATTGCTGGATCCCACATAGTTGACCACAGTTTGAGTCCTGGGCCTGGATGCTAAAACTCACACCGTGCACATGTGTGCACATGCCCAAAATCCCAAGAGAGTAAGGGAGAAGGGATTGTGGTGTGGTCATTCCCTCCGGAGGGTGAGTTTTCACTCCCCCCCATATTTATCTATTTATTTAATTCCATTTGTTGTTATAATTTTTTAATTTGACCAGACAGAGACAGAGAAAGAGAGAAAGGGAAAGCGAGAAAGCAAGTTTCCAGGTCTGGGACTCGAACTGTGGTCAGCCATATGGGAATCCGGTGCCTTTATCCACCATGCCACCTTGCCAGCCCCCATTATTTTCTGTCTGTCTTTCTCCATCTCTCCAGTGAGCACACACGCAAAAATCTCTCTTAAAAAATTTAAAAAGCCCTGTCTTCTTCCCAATCCGGTACCCTATTGTCTTGTTTAAGTAATGTGATTACATCCTCAGCTGAACAAATGGGAGAACAAAATCCTTCCTTGGGAGAGGGAAAGACGAATAGTCTGACCAAAGGTGTGGCATCTCTCTTCCGGGCATCGGCCACTAAGGATTGGAAAAAGGCCTTGGCTTGAGGCTTTTTGGCTTTATGACGTTGGGGTGCAAATCTGTGCACACAGTTTCTGAAAGACTCCCTTGGAAGTGATGTGAAGGCTGCCGGAAGCCTCAGCTCTGTTTCCAGAATCCCTAGCACTACAGGTCCTGCAATTCAGACTCACTGGAGGGTGAAGAGACCCTTAATATGTGTGGGATGCAACAAAACCAAAGTGCTCATTTATTAATTTACACTCAAAGCAGTCGAGTCTTCATTTTAGCAGGTCAATAGAAAAACACCACCTTGAAAAAACAATTGAGCCCAGCGTTGCAGTGAATACAATATCAAAGTGGAAGAAGCCAGATGCTGTAAGAAATATTTTTGTCAAGCCATAGTCAGCTAATCTGAAGGGACCTCAAAAAGTTTGTGGAAAAATGGAATTAAAATACAATTTTAGGGCTGGCTCCGTGGCTGGGTGGTTAAGACAGCCAGATCCCACATAGCCAGCAGCATGGTTCAAATCCTGCACCCAGCAGCTTGAAAAATGCCTGCTACAAGTGTATCCATGCCCAAAGTCCTGAAAGGAGGGAGAAATGGGGAGGGATTACAAAGTTTCCTTTCCCCATGGAGGGCGCTTACTCCTCTCAGTCTCCATCTCTCTCTCCCCCTCTCTCTCTTTGGCAAGCACATGTGCTTTCTAGCCAAAGAAAACAAAACAAAACTTAATTTTGATGAAAAAATTTTCTAAAATCCTTGCATAGTTTTTCATAATATGCATTTTCTTTTCTTTTCTTTTCTTTTTTTTTTTTTGAGAGGTTTTTGCTATAGGGCACGTGCACTCACCAGAAAGAGACAGAGAGACAGAAAGTGAGAAACCACCCTCCAAGGGGGATGGCTATGCCACAATCCCTCCTCCTCCATTCTCCTTTCGGCATCTTGGGCACGCATGCACACGCGCCTGGCGTGAGTTTAAGCTACTGGGTCCGGTACTCAAACTGCGGTTGACTACATGGGAGTCCAGTGAGATAGCCATTACGCCAACTGCTGGTCCCCATAATATGCGTTTTCTATTAACTTTCTGAAGACCTCCCCTCATACATTTCAGAGAGAGACAGACGTTGCTTTACACTGTCCATGAACACTTTTCCTCTCTGGTTTCTGAATGGCTGACCAATTCCTTTCTCTTCATTCATCTTTCCCTTTTCGACGTTTCCATGACAATCCTCAGACCTAAGCTCGGGGAGACTTGACTTCATCCTCACCCTTTGGGTGGAGCGTGTGCCAATCTCGGTTGCACTTCCTCATTATGACGTGACTGCTCACTATCGTTCCTGCTGGCATCTCTTCTTAGGCCTGGCTGCCAGCTTCCCCTTCACCTACTACCCGACTTCCTTGTCCAGAGTGTCCTCAGTGCTTTGGAGTTCAGTCATCAAGGAGGAGGAGATCCGGAAGTGTCAGGACTCCGCAGACACCTCTGGTGGGGTGGGAAGCTTGACAAACTGGTTCTATAGAATGCCTGCTACGGTGAGAAACAGGCCTTGTAGAAAGGGGATTGGCACCCAGCAGCCTGTGAGTGTTGGAATGTATGTCACGGACAGCATTTGGGGCCTGGGTCCAACTGCTGTGTGCACAGGTAGAGTGGATTCCAGTGAGATCAGTCTTCATCCGGGCAAAGCTTTGGGGACCAGATTTCCAGGGGCTGATGCTATTGCTGGGGGGTTTGGGGGGGGGCAGAACTCAGGGGCTGACCCCTGTCCCTTGCTCCCTTCTAAGCCTTCGTAAACAACAACCTGCCCCCAGGGACTGGAGCAGAGGCTTCCACCCTGCCTTGGCTTCTCTTATCTGTAAAGTGTGGCTCCTTAACCTGGCGTTGACTTGGGGCCTGGAGAGCACCCCTCTGTCGGGGCTCTCCCGCATTGGAAGGGTGGGTAACAGCACCCCTGGCCTCTGCGACTACCTGCCAGCAGCAGGCACGTTCCTCATTACAACAACCAGAAATGTCTCCAGACACCGATAAATAACCCTGCAGGAGTGGGGTGTGGACAAAGCCGCCGGAGTTGATAAGGAGGGCAGGGGAGCCGCTGACACCGGGCCTCTCCCTTCACATGAGGGTGGGGTGGTGAGACTGCAGGAAGCACTGGAGCAAGAAGGACTCTCCTGAAACAGGGCCTGGAAGACCTGCCAGCACGTGGAAACTTGTTTGTGCAGCAAATTAGTGCGTATGCAATGTGCAGAAATCTGCTCATTCGTAGATCCTGGCCAATTTCAGGGACCCCCTGAAGGCTACTCACATCTATTGTGTTCACTTATTCTGATTTAGACTAAACAGGAGTTCAGAAGCATTTTTTTTTTTTTTTTTTTTTTTTTAAGTTTTGCTATAGGGCATGTATGCTCACCCAGGAAGCATGGAAAGAGAGAGAGGGAGGGAGAGTAAGAAATGACCTCCCATGGGGGATGGTCACACTCAGTCCCTTCTCCATTCTCTTCTTGAGATTTTGGACACACACACACACAGACACACACACACACACACTAACACTCAGTATGTTTTTCAAAATGCCTGGTCTGGGACTCCAACTGCTCAGTCAGCCACGTGGGATCCAGTGCCTTAACCTCTGTGCCACCTTATCACCCCCCAAAATGTTTTTTCTTTCTTTCTTTCTTTCTTTCTTTCTTTCTTTCTTTCTTTCTTTCTTTTTCTTTCTTTCTTTCAATTAAGATTTTTGCCATGGGGTGTATACACTTACCTGAGAGAGAGAGAGATAGTGAGAGGGAAAGTGAGAAATCACCCCCAGGGGGGAATGGCCTCACAGCAGTCACTTCTCCTCCATTCTCCTCTGGGGATTTGGGGCACACATGCACTCGTGCCTGGCATGATTTTTCAAGCCTCCAGGTCCAGGACTTGAACCTTGGTTGGCCATATGGAAGTCTAGCACCTCAACCACCATACCATCTGCTGGCCCCCCCAAAATGTTTTCTTAAAAAATAATGCTTTATTCTTCTAAAGTCTGCCAAGCAAAGTTCTCAAAGCCAGAATTGACCGCCAGCATTTTAAGAAGTATTACTGTTACTGATGTTGTTACTGCGTAAATGACATTAAGAGTGATAGAAAAGGAAAAGTCGACTTTATCCCAGCCCCCAAACCAAATGATTTCATTTTCCCATTTCTTTCCAGCCCTTCACCATTCAAATCCGTAGTTTTTACACACAAATTGCTTGTGCAGACCCAGCCTCAAATTCTCAGCCTCACCTTTGAAAAACATCTGTGGAATCATACATATATGAAGACATAGTGCATGAAGACTTCTCGAAAGAAAATGCCAACAAATGTGCATACATTTGTGACAGTTTACTGAGCTGGGGTGTAATATAGTACTTAGCAGAGAGCAGCTAGGAAGAGTTTCAAGGGGCCAGCACGTGGTATAGTGGTTGAGGTGCTGGACTCCAACCAGCTGATTGCGGTTCAAGTTCCAGATCCGGCAGCTTGCTTTCTGTCTCTCGCTCACCTGGAAGGACTGTCTGTGAAGAGAGGCAGGATTAGCAATTAGCAATAAATAGGTGGGCTCCAAGGGAAAAAAAAAAGCCACAGACAATTTCTATCTACCTACCAAGGAGGTGGAGTCTGGGGCTGGAGAGACTGGAAGTGGGGTGGGGGTCAGAAATGACCCTAACTCAGAGTCCCTTGCTGGCCAGAGGCTTCTAGTAGGAGCTGCTGCCTGCGGCATGGAAGGACTGTCTGTGAAGAGAGGCAGGACTAGGAATTAGCAATAAAAAGGTGGGCTCCAAGGGAAAAAAAAAAGCCACAGAGAATTTCTATCTACCTACCAAGGAGGTGGAGTTTGGGGCTGGAGAGACTGGAAGTGGGGTGGGGGTCAGAGATGATCCTCCCTCAGAGTCCCTTGCTGGCCAGAGGCTTCTTGTTGGAGCTGCTGCCTGTGGCCTGGAAGGACTGTCTGTGAAGAGTATGGTACTGGGAACCAGCAGTTAGCGTAATGGCTATGTCGCTGGACTCCCACGTAGTCGACCTTGGTTCGCGTCCCGGACCTGGTGGCTTAAAACTCACGCTGGGTGCGTGTGTGTGCGTGCCCAAGATCCCGAGAGGAGAATGGAGGAGAAGGGATTGCGGCGTGACCATCCACCCTGGGGGGTGATTTCTCGCTTTCTGTCTCTATATCTCTCTCTGTCTGTCTGGCGAGCGAACGTGCCCTATAGCGAAAATCTCTCAAAAAAAAAAAAAAGAGTATGGTACTGTATTAAGAAGTTTATATTCACACACAGCAGAAGATCTCTTTGAGATTTGGATGAGATGTATCTAAGTAAAATTTGACAATTAGTTTTAGATGACAGCAATGGAATAGACATTTTTTAAAATTAATTTTTGGCAAAAATGAGACTCTAAATCAATTTTCAGTGGAGTTTATAACACTAATAAAGGGTTGATAACAAATGGGCCTGTGGGACTAGCAGATGTTGTAGTGCTTATGTTGCTGGACTCTCATGTAGTTGACCACATTTTAAATCCTGGACTGGGTGGCTTAAGACTCATACTGGTGTGTGTGCATGCCTTCCCAAGATCTCAAGAGGAAGAATGTAGGAGAAGGGATTGCAGCTTGGCTGTCTCCCTTGTAGGGTGATTTCTTGCCTTTTATCTGTCTCTCTGGTGAGGACTTGTGCCTGTAGGGAAAAATATCTCTCAAAAACAAACAAAAAACAAATAAACTTCTGATTGGTATGAGGCATTATCTTGTCACATCATACTTGTGTGTGTGTGTGTGTGTGTCCTCAGTGCATAATATCTACAAACAGGACTAGTTATATGGCACAGGGTATCTGAAGATGCTCAATCCGAGTAAGGCTGTTTAATAGAATGAAATCTATTACTATATATTATATATTCTATAAGAAAACAGATTGAGGGGCCTGTGGTGGTTAAGGGTGTTGGACTCCCACATGGCCTACTGCGGTTTGAGTCCCAGACCTGGTGACTTGCTTTCTCACTTTCCTCCTCTCTTTCTCTCTGTTCAAATTAAATAAATGAATAAAATGAAAGTAATTCTTAATAAAGAAAACAGGTAGATTTTTTTTTGTAAGAGAGAAGGATTTTTGCTACAGGACACAAGTGCTCACCAGAGAGAAAGGGAAAAGCAGAAAAACAGAAAGCGAGAAAGCACACCCTGGGAGGGTGACCAGGATACAATCCCTTCTCCTCCATTCTCCTATTGGCATTTAGGCACACACACACATTCTGGGCTCACACCCAGTATGAGTTTCAAGATCTGGGACTCAAACCACACTCGACCACATGGGAGTCCAGTAATGTAACCATTACACCATCTGCTGGTCCCAAAAGGTTAAAATTTTAACCTGGAAAGTGGACGACAATTCTGTCAAACACTAGAGTTACAGCACCCACTTTAGTGCACAGTTCCACCCCTTCCACCTTCATGCATGACATGTTAACCGTACTTAAAGGTAAATGAGACACTTCTGACAACCACATTGCTATGAACATAGTGCACACATTTTCTTGTCCTAAACATGTAACTTGTATCATACTTTTACTTTTTAAAGCTGAAAAAATTGATACTGTTGGTAAACTGCACTCGTTCATAACCTGTGCCACAGGAAGAATGGCAAAGTTATTTATTCAATTATCTTTTTATAATTATGACAGAAATGTTCAAGAGATACAGAAGACTTGGGATGGCATAGGCCCAGTTGTAAGCCTTCAGGTAACTTCAGACATGTTAGCTGCTGCACATCAAAAAAGTCTAAGGAAACATTCTAGAAACTCAGAGTGCATTTCAGGCTAATTATAAATGCTCCCATAAATAAAATTTTAATTAGGACTCAAAAACATTTTATTCATAGCAATTCTTGTCATATTGTATAGGAATGGTAATTGAAATAAAGGAAGGTATGCATAATGTGTGCTTATATTACAATTACACACACACACACACACACACACACACATATATATATATATATAATGCCATTTTTCCATTTCCAATGACAACACCATAAAATGCAAGCAGAGTGTCTCAAAAACACTGAAAAATTAAAAATTAAAATCCTCATTCAGCCCTTCACATTCCAAAGTAAAATAATAGCAGTACAAAAGCCCACTATGTATAGTCATTATTTATGGCCTGGCCCTCCATGTTATATATTACAACAGTACAATTTCTATTTTAATATGCTGTGCCCAAAACTGTCACAGAAATATTAATAACTACCTTCAAAACGTGAATAGCTGATTTTCATTTTTTAAGAGAGATTTTTCTTTAGGGTGTGTGTATGGGAATATTAGGCTGTCATGCCTGGGAGTATGTGGCTGAAGAAAAAGGAGAGATGGCAGAGGCTGGTGGTCGTGGGGCTTTTTCTGGAGGATGGAAATGGCTCTGAACTTTGTGGTAGCTGATGCCCCTTCCTCTGCTGCCACTTGTGTCTGGACTGCAATGAGGTAATGGCTGCTGTGATGGCTCCTGGATGGTTCAATGACTGGGGCTGCTTTTCAGCAGCCAGAAGCCTGCCAAAGGTGGCAGGAGAATGGGGAGGAGAATCATCCTCAGAAAGGCCGTCCCATCTATTTCCTCCTGAGCTTGAGCCAGGCGGGGTGCAGCAGCAGCAGATGGGAGGTTCAAAACTGGACATGTCCCCATTGCTGCACTGTTGGAGGACCAGCTCTCTGAGGGTCTCAGCCCTGGAAATACTGACTCCCTCCTTGGAGCTGTTCGTTGACATATGTTCTTCTCCTCAGTCTCTTCCTGCCCTCACTCCAGGTGTGGGCGGTGCCACCACTGTGTATAGACCGACTTTCAAGCCAGCTGCTCTGCCCAAGCATGCCACTTATGCTAGACACAACGGCTTTCCTCAAGCCACCGTGTCTGCCTGAGCACACAACTTCCGCCATAAACAACAAGCAGCGCGTGGCGCCTGCTGCCGCTGCTGCCGGACCCTCCCGCTGCTGCCGGATACCCCCGCCACCGCCGCCGCCACTGTGGCGCGTGGTGTGCCTTCCCCTCAAAACCACTTCTGCCCAAACATGTAACTTCATTGCCTTGGACCAAATCCTCCGCTTCCGCCCTAACTTGCTGCCCTCACTTGCTGCCCTCCTTTGCGCATGACACTCCTGTCCTAAAAAACCACTTCCGCTGGAACCGCTGCTTCTGCTTGAGCAGGCTCTTCCACGTTCACTTGGAGGAACGTGGAGCAGCCAAGTCAACATTCAGCTGAGGAGTCGGGTCAAGGTTTATTTATTTATTTATTTTATTTACAGCTCAAGGTTTAAAGCAAAGACGAAGAGGAGGCAAGAAACTCGCCACTCCCACCAACTCCAGTGAGCGGGCTCCCCAACAGCACCTCCCCCACTTCGCTGCTTCTCACAAGGTCGGAGAGCGTCTCTGGGCAGGGGCTGCCGATGCGTCTCACCTGAGCCGGGTCTCACCTTATAACAGCTGAATTCACTAGCTCCCAGCGTGCCTGCAGCTTCTGAGAGGAGAAAGCTGAGAGCCCTTGCATCCAGACGCCGAAGTGTGTATTCCTGGTAATATTTTATTTTTCTTCTAGAGAGATTTTTGCTATAGAGCATCTGTGCTGATGTAATTATTATGTAATCCACTGGTCCCCTCTTAGTACTTTGAGTAGGTTTGCCCAGTGTGTTTTAAGCAGTGTGATACAGGACTAGAATCAAAGCCAAATACTGGGAAGTCCAGCGATGGAAACCATAAGCCATATGCTGTTCCGAAGGTTAACTGTTTTTATTGCATGATGCTTACAGCCATTTAAGATGAAATTTGTACAGTCGAGGGCAGGGAGTGGGAAAGAAGCCACCTTTCTGGAACTCAAAGTACAGTTGGCCATGTGGGAGTCCAGCATCCTTAACCACCACACCACCTGCTGTCGCCGTATAATAGGATGCTTACACTCACCAAAGAGAAGGAGAGAGAGAGAGAATGAGAGGGAGGGAGAGAAAATGAGAATCACCCCCAGGGGTATGGCCACACCATAATCTCATGTCCTCCATTCTCATCTTGAGATTTTGACCACATACACACATGTGCCTGGCATGATTTTTGACCCACCAGGACCAGGGCCCAAACCATGGTCAGCCATTTGAGAGTCCAGTGTCTTAACTTCGGTACCACCTGCTTGTTCCTAGCATTGTATAATTCTTATTTTGGGACAATATACATGTATATTATATTTGGTAAGTCTTTTGTTTTGTAAGTGTCCTGGTTGCATTTTATCCTTGTCTCCCTTTACGTTCATAAGGTGGGTTTTAGGACAGAGGTGCTTGTTTTCACAAAGAATGTATATAACATTTTTATCATATATAAAATGGTTATTAAGTTTGAATCACTAGATGCAGAAGTTCGCCGTAAATTATGATTGAGCTGAATAAAGTATAGATTCAGTTTAATTAAAAATTTTTTTTCAGAGCTTGGTGGCGCTCTTGAGAAAGAGAGAGGGAGAGAGAGGGAGAGTGGGAAAACACAGGTGTTGTGTGTCTCTCAATCTGCTGGGTCCACTACTCAAACCATGTATTTGGCAATATTAGATCCAGCCAGTTTAACCACAAGGCTATAGCCTGGCCCCAGATTCAGTGTAATCTTTTGGGGGCAGGGACATAGGCTTTTTTTCTTTTCTACAACTGCCATAGTTGTTCACGAGTAGACGTGTGTTTAGAAGCCTTTTTATGCCAGTGCCCTATGTTTTGTATTTAATAGTTTCCCAAGCTAGACTATTTCTATTTTCAAGTGATTTGATACATTTATTCATGAAGAGCTATGTCTGTAATACAATCAAGTATATTTGGTTCCTGGTATTCTCAATTATATTTTAGATCTAATATGGTTTTCTGGGTGAATAAATAACTCAGTTTGTTTTATTACACAAATAAAGCACAGATCCCTTGTATTATTAGCTTTGAGACCAGCTACATTAACATAATTAATGTACTTTAGAGTTTAGGTGCCCAATAATCTTTAAAAATATTCTAAAAGTTATTTTTTAAAGTTTTTTTTTTTTCCATAAGGCATGTGCCCTTGTGGATAGATAGAAAGACAGTGAGAGCGAAAGTGAGAAATCACCCTCCAGGGTGGAGGCAATGCTGCAATCACCTCTTCTCTTAAATTTTTGGAAACACGCACACGTACCCAGTGTGTTTCCAGTCAAAAGGTCTAGGACTCCAAACATGGTTGGGAATCCAGCACCTTAACCTCTATATCACCTTCTAGACTAGAAAGTTAAATTATTTTTTTCTACAAAGCATAGGAATATGTAAAATCATTCATAGAAGATCCTGACATTTTGGTTTCTTTATCACTTTTTGTCAAGCTTTACTGTGGTAATCATCCTTGTCACAGATTCTGTTCACATTCTTGTTTTCTTTTAATATTTTTTCTTCCTTTTTAAAAATAATTATTTCTTTATTAGCTTTATTTTTCAGTTTTGACCAGAGAGAGAGAGAGAGAGAGAGAGAGAGAGAGAGAGAACAAGCGTCTAGGTCTGGGACTAGAACTGTGGTCTGCCATGTGGGAATCCAGCACCCTTATCCACCATGCTACCTGCCAGCCCCCAAATGTTTTTTCTTAATGACAAATATTTAATCATACTACTACTAAAAGATATGTCTGGAAACAAAAGAATTCTTCGGAATGATTGATTCAGTCACAATTAATCAGTTTGTATTCCCCCCCCCCCCCCCCCCCCAGGCACTGTTTTGAAGATGTTCATCAAGTAATTGAAATAGAGGCGCTAAAATGTGAGTTTCTCCCCTGCTCTAAGGTTACCATCTTTTTTTTGAGAATTATTTTATTCAACTTTTATTGATTAATTTATTTTTATTTGACCAGAGAGGGACAGAGTGTGAGAGAGAAAGAGACAGAAAAAGTGAGAAAGTAAGCTGCCATGTCTGGGACTTGAACTGTGGTCAGCCATGTGGGAGCCCAGCACCCTTATCCACTACACCACCTGTTGGCTCCAGGTACTACCTTCTTATAGAGTGAATCCAGGATACAATTTTAGCTTGAGAAAAAAATAAGTTTACACATGGGTTATTACTTGACCATGAAACATGTAAGAGACATTTATCTAAAATTAAGCATTAGTCTTCATTGTTTATTTTTTGTGTCTTAAATGCTCTTATTAAAAATCAGGTCTCAGGACCAGAAGATGGCATAGTGGTTATGTTATTGGACTCCAACATGGACAACCATGATTTTAAGCCAGGAGTGTCTATGTGCATGCCCAAGATCCCAGGAGGAGAATGGAGTGGAAGGGACTGAAGTGTGGCTATCTCCCCTGGGGGTACTTTCTTTCTTTTTCTCTCATTGTCTTTGTCTCTCTCTCTCTCTGACAAGTACATGGGCCCTAAGGCAAAAACCTCTAAAAATCAGGTCTCACTAATACAGTCAGTTATTAGTAATTAATAGAATAAATAGTTGTTTTGAAAGTATATTTTAAAATAAAGCTTTTTTTTATGTGGCTTGGGGTTACACAGATAATGCAGAAATTTTGTAGCTCCTAGTTTTCTTTCATTTTAAATCTTAGTATGTGTCAGATGTCTTATTAACATCTGATATAATTTGTGACAGGTAATGATTCGGTACCAATGTGTCGTTATTAACTAAAGTCTGTATTTCACTTGGTTTACCTTAGTGGTACCTTTTCCTGTTCAAGGATCCCACATGACATCTAGTTATCATATCTCCTTAGATTCTTCTTTGCTGTGACAGTGTCTTAGAAATTTCTGTTTCTCATGACATTGACAGAGTTGAGCATAGCCTGTCAACTGTTTTAAATAATGTGCTTCATGGTACCAGCATATGGTGTAATGGTTACATCGCTAGACTCCCATGTAGTTGACCATGGTTTGAGTCCTGGACTCTGTAACTTAAAACTCGTGCTGGGCATGTGTGTATGCATGCCCAAGATCCTGAGAGGAGAATGGAGGGGAAGGGATTGTAGTGTTTCTATCCCCCCTGTGTGTTTGTGGGGGTGATTTCTTACTTTCTGTCTTGCTGTTTCTCTGGTGAGCACATGTTCCCACTAGCAAAAATCTCTCTTATAAAATACTGTTCTGGGGCCAGTGGATGTGGTGATGAATGGTGCTGGACTCCCATATGGCTGGCCATGGTTCAAATCCCAGACCTGGTGGCTTGCTTTCTCACTTTCCCTCTCACTCTAACTCTCACTGTCCCTCTCCAGAAAAATGAAAAATCAACATAAATTTTAAAAATATCCTTTACTAGGATTTACTTTGTGTATTTTATCATAATTGAACTGTGTTATCATTTGGAAAGTACATCACGGAGAAGAATGTCCTTGTCATTCATGCTCTCAGGTGAATCACCACTGTCATTAGTGACTCAGATTACTAGGTGAGGTGGTTTTTTCCATGCTTCTTTGCAACGGTTACTTCCTTTTGCATCCATATCATGTGAGTTCTTTGTAGGATGTCAGTGTTCAGAGTCGCCACTTATGGAGATGGCTGAATGACTGCATCAGCTATTCTGTGTAGATTTCTATCTATGTCCATTACTTTTTTTTTTTTTTATAAAAGCACAGACACCCAATTACTTTCAGCTTTGGTTATAGTTGATACTACAATATGTATTGCTCAATTGAGTTCCATTGTGCTCACAGGAAACTCTTTCCATTGGCTCCTGTGACTTAATTCTATTTTATGTTTTGAACAGTTTTTTACTTTCTGATTACTCAGGAGTGTTCTGGCTCAAGTATTTACTGTCCTAGTCCTAGTATCTGCCATTTTTTCCCAAAGAGCCCTGCTTCTTTTATTAGAAAATTATATTAAAATTATATTTTGGCCCACCCATGGTGAAGGAGGCAGTAGGGGTGTTGCTGTGGGATGCTGGATGTCATGTGGGGTGGGTCTGGGTTTGTGCCCCAGGTCTGCCTAAATGTGCTAAGCATTCCCATGGCATCCAAGTGAACTTGGCTGCCTGCATGGTTGGGCAGAGGATTACAGTGAGGAGACTCCTGGACGGAGGATTATAGCGTTAAGGGTGCCCCTTTCTCCCCTTTCCCTTGTGCTTACTCTCACGAAGGAAATAAATTCTCTAATTATAGAAATGCTCCTACCTAGGGGGTTAATGTGCTGGTGGTATCTTGTCCCTTGCAGCTGACAATGTGAGAAAATAGATGTGTGTTCTAACCTGTATATCACTCCTAATCATATAAGTTTCTGTGTGGAGCTATCTATAATTATGTAAAGCTTGTAGGAGTGTATGCTAATTTTTCCAACTCTGTTCACAGGGATTATTGTAGTCTTCTCCCTTTGCTTATCTCTAACCTCCCACTTCAACAGTGAAAAACATGCCATTTATTTAATTCCCATTTTCATTACAGATAACAGACATAGAGGTTGTAGAATCGATAATTATTGCTCTCACGGCAAAGAACCTTATACAACTGTGCCTCCTCTGTTGAGGCACAGTTTATGTGCCCCTTGCATAGATTCCACTCATTTGCAAAATCACTCAGCCCGCATCATTTACCCACTTTCAGGATTTTGCCTATACGTGTACCCATGTGTTTTTCAAGCCCTCTGGGACTTGAATCACACAGTAGTCTATGTTATCCACTTTAACCATTATGCCATTGAATTGCTTGAGCATGTAGGTCTTTTTAGGCTTTCTGTCCTGTAACTTTTCATAATAAAATGCAGATGGGCCTTTTACTTCTTTATTGAGGATAGAAAGCCAAGTTAAGAACCTACAACTGGATTTTCACATAGAACGTGTAGGTATTGGTGAATTCCTCTCTGCTTTGGAATATCCAGGATATCTTGAGATTCCTAGGACTGCCATGAAGTGACATTCTTTGCTGTCATGTAAGGTTGGAAACCCTGTACAGCAGGTATAAGGCTCTTTTTTGGTTTTGCTTTTTTTTTTTTTTTTTTTTTTTTGTCATAGGGCTTTGTAAGTTGATAATATGTGGTCAGTTATGACCAATTATGACATTATAATGAAAGCCTTGTGTATATGACTAATGTTCCCAGTTACATCCTGTTAAAAGGTAAACTGGTGCATTTGCAAATGACAAATTACCATGAGAATCAGGATATTCAAGAGGTTTTCAATTTTGGAGGGATCAGGACAAGAATAAGAAAAGTGTTTTGTTTCCATTTACAAAAGAAAAATCTATTAAATAGTTACCAGTTTTAGTTAGAAGGGAGAAGAGAAATGAGTTTCCTAAATCTAGTACATAGAATGTTAAGGAACCAGCATTTTTTCTTTCTGTAAAAAGAAGTATTTGATTTTATTTATCATTATTCTTCAATTTGACCAGAGAGAGAGTGAGAAAGGAAGCCATCAGGTCTGGAACTTGAACTGTGGTCAGCCATGTGGGAGTTCAGCACCCTAGCCATTAGGCTACCTGCTGGTCCCAGAACCAGCAGTTTTTCAGCCAATAGACCATAAACTGATCGTCATTCATTGGTTCACTTAGTCCCATGTGAATAAATCTAGTCTTGCTTGACCTTGGTTAGGAGAGTCCTGAACCCATCATCTTTTTAGTTGGAGTCCCAAAGATCCCTCCTCTGTTCAGTGGTGTGATCTCACTGTTATTTCAGCATGGATCTGAGACTTCTGTACTCAGATCACCCTTACAGTCCTCCTCTAGGTCTTAGGAGTCCTGGTTATAACCAAAGCTGAATCTTGAATTTGGTTGATTCCACAGGACACCCAGGAGGGAATGTCTGGCTCACACTAGTCAGTGAACCTCATCCTGCCTCCATTGAACATCAGTGGGCCGAGACCTGTCTTATAAACCATGAAGCCTTGGTTCCTCATTCCTCCCAGACTGTGCCTCAGCTTCTCCTTCTCAGCACCCACCAGAGGGCACCACCTGGCTGCAGTCCTGGTGAGTAGCACCATGAGTAGAGGGAGAGGGAGGGCTGGGATAGGAAGACATGAGTCTGTGTGTGTGGGGTTCACTATCAGAGTGAGGGGAGGACATAGCCTTGCTCTTCCCCTCCTGGTTTGAATTGGGCTTTTCTGTCCCTGTCCTGGTAGACACTCCAGGGAATGTGCCCAGGCACTTTGCCCACATGGTAGGCAGTGTAGAGACAATGTCCTTAGGGTGTGCTGTGCAGGTATAGGGGTGACTGCAGGTCTCCTCAGTGGAAAACACAGAGGCCAGAACATGCTTGTGGTGTTTGAACATCCTCTACAATGAAAGAAGGGCATCATGAACCAAAGCACATGTAGCCTATGGCAGTTGTCTGAGGTCTATCTGGAGGCATCACATACTTTGCTGTCTGTGGATGGAAAATACTGGTTTACAATAAATCGTTGTTTCTCCTATGACCTTGAACAGTGGCCCCAAGTGTTAGTGGAGTAGCCACAGTTCCAGGAAGAGGTAACTTAGCTCCATAGTCTTTTTGGAACAAATTCTCCATTCAGAAAATAACAGTGTAAGTGCTGAGGATTTTATGTAAATTCCCTTGATAAAAATTTCACCATTTTAAATTTTGGTAACTATACAGTCCATTATAATTACTACATTGCCAGTGTTGCAATAATCTTGCTTGTTTAGAGCATTTTAGTTACCTGAAAAGAAACAAAACCATCATACACAGCTACCAGGGATCCACTTTCTGTCTCTGGAGTGCTTCCTGTTCCTGATGTTCCACATAAACAGAGTCACTCACTGCATGGCCTTTTGTGTCCCGCCTTGCTCACTCTGACCATTTCTATGATTCACCAGTGTTGTGACATGAATGAGGGCTTCTTCTTTTATGTTTGTGATTAAATATACATGAGATAATTTTACCACTTAAGACATTGTTTTGCTGTCATGTGCAGTGTCTTAAACAGGGTGTCACTGGGTTGTGATCCCCTCACCTCAGCTTCCTGAGTAGCTGAGTACATAGGTGTACAACACTATGTCTTGCCTTTTAGTATGGACCAGACACTGAACTCAGGCTTCCCATGTGATCTCTGCCTGCAACTAACACTGTTCAGTGTGCGTTTCCATACTTGGTGCTAAACTTTATTTTTAGATGAGACAGATGAGAGAGAAGGAAAGGATGTGACATAGATAGGTATTTTTGACATGGTCTCTCTGTGTTGTAATCAGCTGCCCCAGACTTCCAATTACCTGGGATTACAGGTGCACACTGCTGTACTTGGTGTATTCCTGTCAGCCCAGGACCTGAATCTCCATCTCCTTCTGTCCTCTATTTTTCCAAGTGTTGGCACTATCTGTGTGCTAGTGCAGCTTGTGATAGACAATTTCTCTTTTTTAATAAAGAAATTGAATGTTTATTACTTGTTCTGTATTTTGCTGCAGAACTGTTGCTTCAACTGTATAAAATTGCCCCAGCAAATGCAGTATACAGCAAAAGTAAAATAGTAATATTCCTTCACATTATACAAAACACCAAAACTCTTTTCTACTCTGTTATTTCCAGTGGAGATTATTATGTATTTTTACTTAGACCCAGGGGTGGATATAATCAAGAGCATTTTTTTTTAGACCTGGACCATTTTAAATATAATAAGAATTTATTAAAGGTCAGTTCACATTTATGGCCCTGAGATCTTCTTCAAAGGGAGATCTCAGGTATCATTTCAAGCTTTTCTATGCTGTGCCCAAAATTCCAAGGGAAGAAGGAATTGTGGTGTGACCATCCCCTTGGGTATGCTTTCTCACTGTAACTCTCTGCCTATCTCTCTCCAGTGAGTGCACATACTCTAAGTGAAAAACCTATAAAACGAAAAATGTATGTTTTTTCTATCATTGGTTTCAGTGACTATATTGCAGCGTTGTTTTCTTTAGTGTTTACAGTCATTCAGGAGTAGGTTATTTCATTTTCATGTGTTTGTGTATTTTTGAGGGTTCTTTCTGCAGTTAATTTCAAGTTTAATTCCATTGTGGTAAGAGAAGATGTTGGCTATAGTATCTATACATAGGAATTTTTTCACCAGGGCTCTAGGGCTTTATTAGAAATGTAGTTGACTGTTACAGAGGCCCTGTATTACATTTCTTTGAGCCCTCTTCCCTCTCTTCACATCCCTCTCTAGGGGAGGTCTGGAGACCATTCTAAAATATAAATCTGGGGACAGTAACAAACATCAATACTTTCTCCAAAGTTCTCTTCATCAGCTGATGTGTTCTTCTCACTCTAATTATGAATTTTCTTATGGAAAAAGTAATACTTTTAGCTCTCATCTTCAAGGTCCTCCATGTCTACATCCTAGGAGGGTGGCTTTTGCATTTTTTTTTTAACCTTTGGGCTCTGGTTCACTAGTCCTTGCTGACTTTGAGGGGGTTTCCACTTCCAGGTCTGCCTCCTCTTTCTGGCCTTGCCTGATCTGCTGGAGGAATTTTCTGCCCTTTTTTCTGCATAATGTTGGCACATGCACTATCCACTTCTTGAAATGGTGCTGCATGATCGGTCCTTGGTCCACCACAGCCCCTACCTCTGGGTGCCTTAGTCGCTGCTCCCAGCTTGAACACCTGCCTATAGTTTAACAGCTTCTTCAGCTCTGTTTAGGATTGTTGATCTTTCCCCTACAAGGACCATGTATATGATACATTGGAATTTTTTTAGTAGTGGAGTTTGGGTCAAAGTGACACGGCATGTGCTGGAAGGCTCCAGGTCCCAAGGTAGACCTGGGGGAAGCTGTGGTGTGCATCCTGGTCAAGACTGGTGTAACACCCTGTCTCCTTTGGTGGCAGCATCAGGTGGATGTGACTGAGAAAGGAGTTTCTTATTTCTGAAAACACCATAGAGCCAAGGTATTATATGAGTCATGACTCATGCTACTTGTGAAACCCAAAATCCATAATTTCTCCATTTAGGCACCTCAGTTATCACAGGAGCATCTCAGTGCCCACCAAAAAGCACTGCTGGGCATGGGAAAGCACTCTGTCCCCCAATTTAGTGTTCAGCTATAGCTTGTGTGGTGTCAGATATGGTAGGTAATGGGGTTGTGTTATGGAGTTAGAGTTTGGTTAGTGGTAGGGTTATGGTTAGGGCTTAGGAGTTAGGGCTTGGTGTTTCAGGTCTGATGATGGGGTTAGGTGGTTAGGTTTTAGTAGTGGGTGGCTGGGGTAAATCTAGTCAGGTGTGTGTCCTGAGGCAGACCTGGGGGAATTTAGGGTGCATGCTCAGTCAGGACTGCCTTGGCACTAAGGTTCCGTCATTTCCTTCCCTGCCGGGTCTAGCTCAGCATGAGCACGTTTCTGTGAGTGTGAAAGGCTGTGGGTTAGAAATGGACGCAATAACAAACACACATATTATTTTCTTATTTTACACTGATATTTCATTACTCTGGTATTTCTTTTTTCTACACTGGTATTTCTTTTACTCTGGTATTTCTTTTACTTTGGTATTTGTTTTACTCTGGTATTTCTTTTACTCTAACATGTCTTTATCTTTTACTCTTACTTTATGTTGTAGGATCCTTACCTTAATAATATCTGGCTGGATGCAAGGAGTGTTTACTTGCCTGACTCTTTCCTCGTACTCAGGCCAGACGTTGGGCACCGCTTCTCCAGGACCAGCTCAGCATGAAAACGTTTCTCTCAGTTGGGAAGGATGCAGATTAGAAATAGATTCAATAACAAACACACAAACACACAAGTATAGAAAAGCGAGGATTGGGTGGGCACAGCTTCTCTGATGGAGAAGTTGCAACCTGCATTACGCTCAGGTTTATTCTTTTAAAGGGCAGAAAATAAGGGAAGGGGAAAATAGGGTGCAAAAGGAATGGTGAAGAAGGAAGTAGAATGCAAAGAAAATAAGGGAAGAGAAATTATAATGCAAAGCCAGTTGGTTTTGGATGTAAATTGTCTGAAGATGTGAAAATCACTGGTACCATATAATTTCTCTGATTTTTTTGGGGGGACAATCTTATAAACGCATGTGACTTTCTTTAGCCTCATACTGGGCAGTATGGGGTATTGGGTATCAACAATAGGAAGCCAACCATTGACAACAGGCGCATACTGCTTTCATATATAAATACTTTTCAATAGCCCTGCTAGAGTAGTGCATATTTGCATGTGTCTACAGGCCACACGTTTTAATCACATGTTTTCAGATTGGCTGCTCTCCACACTGCCCTGCTCATGAAGACAGCAGTGTGGGTTGACCCTCTTACAACTTATGAAACCCCACATTGGTAATTCTTCCTAGTAGGTATCTCTGCAAAGACAGGAGCTTCTCCTCAGTGTCCACCAGAGAGCACTGCTTGATATTGGGTGACTCTCCTCATCCAAAGTGCTTACCCATTGTAAGTAAGGTTTGAGATTGTGTTTTGGAGTTTTGGTTGGTTTAGTAGTAAGGTTATGGTTATGGACGTTTTGACGTTTGATGATTGTGTTTAGGGTTAGGAATTAGGTTTTAGTGTTTAGGATTTAGGGGGTAAGGCTTTTAGGCTCCAGATCCTCAGGTAGACCTTGCAGGGAGCTGAGGTGTATGTCCTCAGTGAAAGGCTGGCTATACACAAGTGCTCCATCATGGCAGATGTTGTACTATAGTCATCTGGTGCAGGATGGAAGGATCTGGGTCACAAGTAGGAACTGGAAGAAGGTAGGGTGCATGCCCTTGTCAAGGCTGGTGTTACATCCTGACTCCTTTGTCAGCAGTGGTTAGGTTGAAGCAGCCTGGTATAGGCTAGAGGACTCCTAGTCTGCAGGCATTCCAGAGGGAGCTACAGTGTGCACCTCAGTCAAGACTGTCATGGTACCCCAGTGCTGTCACTGGATGTGGTCAGGTTGAAGTGAAATCTCTGGTACTCAAGGCAGACTTGGGAAAAGCTGGGATGTGTACTTCTGTCAAAGCCAACATAACACCCCAGCTCTGTCCCCAGTCGAGGTTAAGTTAAAATGGTTTACCATAGGCTTGAAGACTATGAGTTACCAGGAGGACCTGCGAGGAGGTAGGGCATACATCCTAGTCAAGGCTAGCATGCCAGTGTGGCTCCATTGGTAGTGAAGGTAGAGTCAAAGTGGCATGGCACAGGTTGAAATTCTCCAGATACAAGGTGGACCTGGAGGAAGCTTAGGAACTCACCCTGGTCGAGGTTGGCACAGCAGCTGGCACCATCAATAGTGGAGGTTGGGTCAAAGTGACACAGCACGGATGGGAATGCTCCAGGTTCCAAGAGGACTGGAGGGGAAATTGAGTGCACACTGCAGGCAAGGCTGTTTCTACAATGGCTCTGCAAGTGGTGGGGTTAGGGGGATGGAGCTGAGGAAGGAGTCTCCTAATCTCAAAAGTACAATTGCTTAGGGAATAAGTAATTATTCACTCAAAAATCCTTAAGTGTATAATCAGTTATGATTTCATTCAGTTCTCTGTACATTTAATGAATATCACTTGACCTTATTTAGCAGTGTCTTGAATCCATATTTTACTCACCTAGAGTTCTGAGGACACTTCCTTAGTCCTGTGATGTGACCTCACAGTTATTTCTGTAAAAACATCAGACACTATACTCAGAACACCCATCATACTTCTCCCCTAGGTTTTAAGAGTTGATACAATTACAGACAAGTGTCCAGATGTGAACCCTGAAGTCAGTTGATCCCACTAAAAATCCAGGAGGGTTTTTAGGCTATAATAATGTGACCTGGTCCTACATTACTGCCTATGGTCAGTAGGGGAGCTTAGTGGCATCTGACTAGTCACCTTGTCCAGCACCACCCCTAAGAGCCAGCAGGGTGGGCTTTGGTGCAGCCAGTGAGTGAGCATAGCCTACCTCAGCCATGAGGACAGCAGTGTGGGCAGACACCCTTATAATTTATGAAACCTTCCGTTGATAACTCTTCCCAGTAGGCCCCTCAGTAAACACAGTAGCTTCCCTTCAGTGCCCATCAGAGAGCACTGCTGGGCATTGGGGTGATTGGTCACATCTACAGTGTGAACTTTACCTTAAATCTTGGCCCCTACTTAGTGCAAAGCCACAGTCTGTGGGTTGCTGGATGTGGTAGGTAAGTGTTGGGATTGTGTTATGTAGCTGTGGTTTGTTTAGTCTTGAGGTTGGGGTTATGGGTTTGGAGATATAGATTGGTTTTTAAAGTCTTGTGATGCGTTTTAGGTCACGTTTAGTGTTTGGGGGTTAGTTAAGGCTCGTAGACTTTGTGTTCTTGGGAAGAGCTTGGGGGAGCTTGAGTGCACCCTGACTCCTTAGTGGCAAGGGTTGAGTCAAAGCAGCCTGGCGTGGGAAGACTAGTCCAGAGGCATATCTGTGGGCTGCAGTATATAACTTGGTCAAAGCCAGCATGGTGGCATTGGTCAGGGTGAGGCTGCTTGGCAGTGGCTCTCATGGAGGAACTTGGGAAAAGCCAAGGTCTGTGCCAAGGCCAAGACTGGCATGACACCCCAGGTTTGTCATTGGCATTGGTCAGGATAGTGGGTCTGGCGATGTCTGGAAGTGCTCTGGGTCCCTTGGAGGACTCGGGGAATTCTGGGTATGCATTCCCAGTCAAGATTGACATGACATCCTGATTCCATCAATGTTGTTGTTTGGGAAAAGGCGTCCTGGCAGTGGCTAGAAGTGCTACGTCCAAAGAAAGCTTGGCGGAAGGGGATGTGTGCGCTAGTCAAGACTGATAAAACACCCTTGCTTTGTGAACAGAATTAGTTGGTACAGGGTAAGCTGGTGGTGGCTGGAAGGCACAGGGATTTCTGGGAGGTCCTGGGGGCAGCCAGGGTATGTGCCCCAGTCATGACTCAAATGATTTGCTGGCTCCATTGGTGGCATTGTTACGGGCAAGGCAGCTCCATGTTGGTTTGAAGGCTTTGGGTTCAGCTGAGGACCTGGGGTGAGCCAGGATGCATATCCTAGTCAAGACCAGCATGCTACTCTGTCTCTGTTGGTGGCATTTGTCAGATCAATGTGTTCTGGCAGGAACTGCAAGGCTTTTGGTCCTGAGGAGGAGCTGGGGGTAGCCGTGGTGCACGCCCCAAAGTCACCATGACACCAGGTCTGTTGCTGACAGAGGTTGGGATGAAGTAGGATGGCATAATTTGGAATGCTTTGGGTCATGAGGCAGAACAAGGGGAAGCTAGAGTACACATGCCTGTCGAGACCAGTGCCACACTCCAGCTGCATCGGTTCTTAGAAAGGAGTGTCTTTATCCCAAAAACGTAACGTAAGTGAATAAGGAAACTTTCACTCAACATATTGTAATTCGATAATCACTTACGAATCCGTTCAATTCCATGTAATCATCAGTATTGTCTGACCTTATTTAGCAGTGTTATGAATACATACTTTTCTCATCTATAGTCCTAGAGAACTTCTTTTAGTCCAGTAATGCAGCTTCCCAGTTATTTCCATAATGACCTCAGATACCACACTCAGGACAACCATTATAGTGCATCCTTAGGTCTTAAGAGTCCATCTGATTACAGAGAAGTCACCAAATATTAATCCTAAATTTGATGGATTCCAGCATACATCCAGGAAGGTGTTTTAAGTTCTGTTAGTGTGATTTTATCTTCTACCACCTCCTCTGGCCAGCAGGCAGAGGTCAGTCTCAGCTAATCCCCCATCTTGTCTTGTATTACCCATGATAACCACCAGGGGGAGCTTTGTATCACCTGACCAGAGAGGTTTGTCTTCCCATCTCTAATGAATGTCATGTGGGTGGACCCCCTTCTCACTTGTGAAACTTTGTGTCTATCATTCTTCCCAGTAGGTACCTCAGTGACCACAGGAGATTCTCACTGTGCACTAGAGAGCACTGCTGGGTATTGGGTGCTGAACATCTGCATAGTGATATCCGGTAATGAGCCGCAGCCTGAAGGCTACCAGAGATGGTAGGTAAGGATTGTGGTTGGGTTTCGGTTTAGGGTTGTGGTATAGTTAGGATTACAGTTAGGAGTTAAGAGTTAGGGGTTGGGGTCTGATGTTTGGAATTATGGTTTGGAGTTGGCATTAGATATTTCAAGTAAGATTTTAGGATTAGGTGATTATAGGGTCAGGATGGAAGGCTCTGGGTTTACAGGCAGACCTGAGGGGAGCTGTGATATGCACACTGGTCAAGACTGGCACAACACCCTAGCTATGTAGGCAGTGGAGGTCAGTCCCATCAGCCGGGCATGGGCCAGAAGGCTCCAGGTCTCAAGTCATACCTTGTGGGAACTGAGGTGCACAACACAGCGAAGTCTGGTGGGACTCACTGCCTCTGTTGCCAGCATTGGTCAGGTAATAGAAACCTGGTTTGGGGTGGAAAGACTTGGGTGATTAGGCAGAACTGGGTGTTGCTGGGTGGCACACTTTAGTCAAGGACATTGTAATACCCTGACTCTTTCTGCATTAGAGGTCTGGTTGTAGCAGCTTGATGTGAACTGGAAGGCTTCGGATCCTGAGGCAGACCTGAGGCAAGTTAGTGTATATGCCCAGATCAAGGCCACCACATTCCAGCTCTTTTGGGGACAGAGGTAGGGTTAAAGAAGCCTGACCTGGACTGGATGGCTCTGGGTTTTGAGGCATCCCTTGAGAAAAGTGCAGCACAAATCCTCTTCAAGACCAGTACAACATCCCAGTTCTGTTGGTAGCAGATGTTGAGGCAAACCACCAATTATGAGCTGGAAGATTCCGGGTCCTAAGGTGGACCTAAGGGAAATGGGTGTGGGGCCTAGTCATGGGCATCCTGATAACCTTGCTTGGTATGTGGTGGAATTCAGGGTGAAGCAACCCACTGTGTGCTGAAAGACCTCATTTGTAGAGGTACACCTGGGGGTAGCTGCTGTGTGCAGTGCATGCTTTAGTCAAGGCTAGCTCTGCACTCTGTTTTTTTTTTTTTTTTTTTTTTTTTGAGAGGTTTTTCGCTATAGGGTGCGTGCGCTCGCCAGACAGACAGAGAGAGACATAGAGACAGAAAGCGAGAAATCACCCCCCAGGGGGGATGGTCATGTCGCAATCCCTTCTCCTCCATTCTCCTCTTGGGATCTTGGGCACACACGCACATGTGCCCGGCGTGAGTTGTAAGCCACCGGGTCCGAGACGCGAACCGCGGTCGACTACGTGGGTGTCCAGCGACATAGCCATTACGCTAACTGCTGGTTCCCTGCACTCTGTTTTTATTGGCAGCAGGGCCTGAGTGATGAGGATGAGAAAGGAATGCCTTATCTCTAAAAACACAATGATACTGAATAAGTATTCACTCGAAATTCCTAAGTTTATAGTCAGTCATTAATTCATTCAGTCTTGTGTCTTTTTAGCAGTGTCTTGATTCCATATTCTTCTCATCTAGAGTCCTGGAGACCTTTCTTTTGTCCAGTGATGTGGCTTTACAGATATGTCCATAATGAGCTCAGACAACATACTCAGAGCACCCATTGTAGTTCTCTTGTAGGTTTCAAGTATTGATCTGGCTATAGACAGCTCACCAGATCTGGACTCTGAAGTCAATTAATCACACAGGATGTCTGGGAGGGGTTTTATTTGGTTGTTAACCTGATCGTTATGCACCACCCCCTATGGTCATCAGGGGGAGCTAGGCCACATCTAACCAGTCATGTTGTCCTGCATTTGCCTAAGAGCCACCGTGGAGATCTCTTGCTCAGCTAACTAGAGAGCATTTCCTGCCCTGCCCCTGAAGACAGCAGTGTGGATTGACCCCCTTACAACTTGTGAAAACCCACATTGGTATTCCTCCCAGCAGGCACTTCAGTAAATGCAAGAGCTTCTCTTCAGTGCCCACCAGAGAGTAAGGCTGGGTGTTAGGTGACTGGCCACATGCCCAGTGATTACCTATCTGTCCCAATATAGTGCTGATATGAGGGCTGTTAGATGTGGTAGGTAAAGTTTGGGATTGTGTTATGAAGATATGGTTCTTTTAAGTGGTATGGTGAGGTTTGGTGATGGGATTTGTAGTAAAGGGTTGGGTTTTAATGTTTAGAGTTTAGTGGGTAAGGCTGGTAGGTTCCAGGTCCCAAGGTGAACCTAGGGGGAGTTAAAGTATATACCCTCAGTGAAAGGCTGGCTAGACACCAGTGGTGCTCCATCATGGTGGAGGTTGTGTTGAAGTGGTCTAGCATGGGCTTGAAGGGTCTGTGTCATGAGTCAGACTGGGGGGAGAGTAGTTGTGACACCTAAATTTATTCAGTGGCTGAGTTTTGGTTGAAGTTGACTGGTGTGGGCTTTAAGTCTCTGGATCTGCAGAAACATCTGGGGGAAGCTGCAGTGCACAACCTGATCAAGGCTGGCATGATGCCCTGATTCTATCATTTGCCTTGGTCAGGGCAAGGCAACCTGGCAGTGGTTGGAAGACTTCAGGTCTCAAGGAGGACCTAGTGAAATCCAGAGTGCATGCCTCAGTTATAACTGGAGGACATCCCAGCTGCATTTGTGGATTTGGTCGGGTCAAGGCATCCCTGCAGTTGCTGGAAGGCTCCAGGTTGAGGAGGATTTGGGGTAACAGGATTTGGTCAAGGCTGATGTGACAGCCCTGTTTAGTTCACGGCATTGGCTGGAGCAAGGTGGTCCAGTGGTGGCTGAAGGGCTCCGAGTCACAAGGAGTACCAGGGGAAGCTGGACAAGACCAGCATGTCACCTGGGCTTTGTCAGGGACTTTGGACAGGGCAAGAGGCCTAGTAGTGGCTGGAAGGCTCAAGGTCCTGAGAAGGTCTTGGGGGACCTGGTGTACATGCCTCCATCCAGGTTGGCATGACAGCCTGGCTACATCAATAGTATTTATGTTGAAGTGGACTGACAGTGGCTAGAAGGCTCCAGATACAAGGAAGGACCTGGGGGGAAGCCAAGGGGCATGCCTTTGTCAAGATCAGTGTGACACTCCAGTTTCATTGGTTGCCATTCCAGTGGCATTGGTTGGGGTGGCATTGGTTGGGGTGATGCAGCCTGATAATGGCTGGAAGGCTTTGGGTCCTGGGAAGGACCTTGTGGGAGGTGGTGGGGTTGTTACCTGGTCAAGACTGTCAGAACATCCTGGTTCTGTCAGCAGCATGGGTTGGAACAGGTGGCCCAGTGGTGATGGGAAGGGTGAACTGGGACTCATGTCTAGATCAAGACTAGCATGACACTCTACCTCTGCTAGTGTTAAGGTTTTGAGTCCTGGGAAGGACCTTGCAGGAGCCAGGGTGCATGCTTTGTCAAGGCCATCATGAGAGCCTAGCTCTGTCAGTGTCACAGGTCGGGTTGAAGAGGTGTGTGGTGGAATGATCTAGTTTCCAAGGTGGACTGACAGGAAGATTGGGCATGTACCCCTGTCAAGGCCAATTTTGCACTTCATCTCTGGCAGTGACAAGACCAGGGGCTTAGAAAGGATTGCCTAAATCTCCACAACACAATGTGATTGTATAAGGAATTTTTCACTCTATTTTCCTAATTCAGTAATTAGTCATGAATCGTTTCAGTCACATATAATCATTGCCGCTGTTGATTGACCTTGTTTATCAGTGTTCTGAATCTACTTTCTCAGGGTGAGACTTATCTTTCATCCAGTAATGTGACTTCACAGTTATTTCAATAATGAACTTAGGCATCATAACCAGAACACCCGTCATAGTTGTTTGCTAGGTCATCTTGTTATAGACAATTCACCAAATCTGAACCCTAAATTCGATCCCACCCAATAGCTGGGAGGAAGTTTTTATCTCTGTTTATGTTACTTTGTCTTGCACTACCTCCTATGGTCAGCAGACGGAGCTCAAACTCAGATAACTACATCACCACAGATAGCCAGCAGGGGGAACTTTGGATCAGCTAACCAGAGAGGCTTGTCTTTCCCATCCCTGATGAGAGCAATGTGGGTGGATCCCCTTTTCACTAATGAAAATTTGTGTTTTTAATTTCTCCCAGTATGCATCTCAGCCACCATGAGGAGTTTCTCTTCAATGTGCACCAGGAAGCTCTGCTGGCCATTGCATACTGTCCTCTCCCACAGTGAGTATCACATTCATTCTTGAACATGGTGCTTAGGCACAATCTGAGGGCAACCAGAGATGGTACGTAGGGATTGTGTTTGGGTTGTGGGGTTAGGGTCAGGCTCATGTTAGGGTTATGGTTATGGGCTAGGAGTTATGGATTGGAGTTTGAGTTTAGGAAGTATGGTTTGTGTGTTGGCATTAGCATTTGCTGTAAGATTTGTAGGTTAGACTACCAGTGGATCAGGGTGGAAGGCTCCAAGTTTAGAGGCAGACCTGAGGGGAACCTTTCATACACTCAGTGGTCAATATTACCATAATATTCTGGCTCTGTAGGTAGTGCAGGTCAGTCGCAATGGCCCAGTGTAGCCTTGGAGGCTCCAGGTCCCATGTAGTATCTTGGGAGAGCTGGGGTACACACCATAGTGAAGTCTGGCATGACTCCTTGACTCTGTTGCTGGCAGTGACTGGGTCAGTGCAGCTAAGTGTAGGCTGGAAAGCTCTGGGTAATGAGTCAGACCTGGGTGGATCTGGGTTGCACACTTCGGTAAAGGTTGGTGTGGCACTCTGACTCCTTTGGAGCAGAGATTGGGTTGAAGAGTTCTGACTACAGACTGGAAGGCTCTGATCCTGAGGTCAACCTGGGAAGAGCTAGTATGCATGACCCAGTCTCGGACAACACCATACTACAGGTCATTTAGTGAAAGAGTTAGGTTTAAGAAGACTGGCATCGACTGGATGGCTCTGGGAGATCCCCCGAGGCAGGGATCTTCGATGTACACCCTGGTTAAGGCTAGCATGATGTCTGCTTTTGTCAGTTGTAGAAGTCTGGCCAAAGGTACAAGTAATAGCTAGAGGATTCTTGTTCCAAAGCTGTCCCTAAGGGAAGCTGTAGTGCAGGCTCTATTCAAAGCCAGCATGATATCCAAGCTACGTATGTGGTGGAAATCAGGATAAAGTAAGCTGGTGTGGGCTGGAAGAGCTCAAGTATTGAGGTACACCTGGGGGACGTGCAGTGCTTTGTGCAGTCATGTCTGGCTCTGCATTCTAGCTCCATCAGCAGCAGGGTTGGATGGATGGGGATAGGAATGGGTGCTTTAATACCAAAAACACAACGATACTGAGTAATTATTCACTCAAAAAATCCATAAGTGATTAATCAGTCCTGAACTCGTTCACCATGTAATCACCATGAGTATTGCTTTGCTTTGTTTAGCTGTGTTTTGAATCCATCTTCTCAGATATAGTCCTGGAGACCCCTATTTAGTCCAGTGATGTGAGTTATTTTCTTAATGACCTCAGAGAACAGACATAGAGCACATATCATAGTTCTCTGTAGGTCTTAAGAGTTGATCTGGTTATACACAAATCCTCACACCTGAACCCTGAAGTCAGTTTATCCCACAAAACACCCAGGTGTGGTGTTTTTTTTTTCTTTCTGTTTATGTGACTATGTTTTGTACCACCTGTCATGGTCAGCTTGGGGATATAGGCCACATCTAACCAGTCACATTGTCTTGCACTGCCCCCAAGAGCCAGCATAGAGAGCTCTGGCTCAGGGTCTTTCCTGCCCTGCCTCTGAGGACAGCAGTGTGTGTGGACCCCTTTACAACTTGTGAAAACTTGCATTGATAATTTTCCCAGCTTGCACCTCAGTAAACACATTGTCTTCTCTCAGAGAGCATTGCTGGGCATCAGGTGACTGGCCCCATCTATGGCAGTACCCATATGTGCCCCAACCTAGTGTTGAGCCAAAGCCTGTGGAATGCTGTATGTCATAGGTAAAGGTTGGCATTGTTTTATGGAGGTATGGTTAGGACTAGAGGTAGGGTTATGCTTACAGGTGTTTGAAGTTTGGTGATTCAGTTACAAGTTACTGGTTAGATTTTATTGTTTTGTGGTTATAGGATGAGGCTGGTAGTATGCTTTTGAGGTGAACCTGGGGTGACCTGGAGTGTATGCCTCAGTCAGTGCCAGCTTGACATGAAGTTTTCGTTAAGGTGGAGGTTGTGTTAACGTGGGCTAGGGTGTGCTGGAAGGCTGTGGGTCATAAGGTGGACCTGGGCAGAGTTTGGGTGCATGACCTGGTTAAGGTCACTGAGACACCACAATTCCTTCAATAGCATAGGTTTAGTCTAAGCAGTTCAGTGTGTACTGGAAGCCTTGGGATTTATAGGTATACTTGGGGGAAACTGCTGTTCTCAACCCAGTCAAGGCTGGCATGATACTCTGGATGTGTTAGTGGCACTGGTCAGGGACATGTGGATGGATGTTGGCTGGAGGGCTTTAGGTCATGAGGAGGACATGGAAAAATCCATTTGTGCCTTGATCAATCCCAGCACAACACCCCGGCTCCATCAGTGTTGGTTGGGTTGAGGCATCCCTGTGGTTGCTGGAAGGCTTTAGATCTAGAGTAGGATCTAGGGTAGCTGGGATGAACTCACTGGTTAAGACCTGTGTAACACGCTGGGTCTGTCAATGGCATCGGTTGGGGTCAGGCAGCCTGGCAGGAGCTGTATGCTCTGGGACAAGAAGAGGATTTGGGGGAGCTGAGGCTTGTGCCGTGGTCAAAAGCATTGTAATACCCTTGCTCTGTTGGCTGGCTTGGTGAGGGTGAGGTGGCCCGTCATTTGCTGAAAGGCTCTGGTTCTTGAAGAGGACCTTGGACAGCTAGGGTGAATACCTTGGTCTGTACAGGCATGACACCCATATGATGTTGATGGTTTTGGAAAGGGAGAAGTTACCTTGTGGTGGCTGTAAGGCTCAGGGTCCTGAAAATGTTTAGGGGATCTAGAGTGCATGCCTTGGTCAAGACACACAGCACCTCAGCTCAATCCACAACATTGGTTTAAGTTTGCCTGGAGGTGGCTGGAAGGTTCCAGGTCTTGGGAAGGATCTTGGGTGATCCGGGGCATGCCCCAGGCAATAACAGTGTGACACTCCAGCTTTGTTGATGGCTTCGGTTGAGGTGAGGCTGCCTTGTGGTGACTGGATTGCTGGAGATAGAAGGTAAGACTAGCAATTGGGTTATGAAGCTAAGATTGTGTTAGTGTTAAGATAATGCTCATGGGATAGGTGTTAGAAAATTTGGATGCAGTTTATTTTATGGTTGGGGTTAAGATCAGGGTCAGGATCAGGGTCAGTGTCCTGAGAAGGACCTGGGTGGAAATAGGTGCCATGCCTTGATCAAAACCAGTGTGATAACCTGGCTTTGTTGATGGCATTGGTTGGGGCTAGGTGGTTGGAAGGCTTCAGGTCCTGAGGGTACCATGGGCAGGTGATGTTATTGCCTAGGTCAACACTGGCATGATCTCCTGGCTTTGTCAATGGCAGTGGTTAGGCTGAGGGGATGGTAGTGGCTGGAAGGGGTTCTGATCCCAGGGAGGATTTGGGGAGAGCCAGTGTGTGTGCTCTCAACAAGAGTAGCACAACATCCCAGCCACATTGGCAGCATTGTTCAGGCAAGGAGGCCTAACTCCAGATCTGAAAGAAAACTTGGTGAGGCAGGAGTGCATGCCCTGGCCAAGACTGCGTGACACCCCATTCTCTCAGTGCTGTTTGTCAGGGTGAGGCAGCCTGATAGTAGCTTGAAGGCTCTATATCCTGGCCAGCACCTGGGGGCAGATGGGGTCCATGGCCCGTCAAGACCAGCTCAACACCCTGGCTTTGTTGGAGGTATTGGTTATAGTGAGGCATTCTGGTGGGAGTTGGAATATTCTGGGTTCTGTGAGGACGTAGAGTGAGCCAAGGCTGCATACCCTAGAGAAACCTGGCATAACACTGCAGTTTAATTCGTGGTGTTGGTTGGGTCAAAGTAGGCCTGTGGTGGCTGGAAGGCACCATGTACTGGTGAAGACTGGGGTGAACCAAGGTGTGTACCCTAGGCAAGACTGGTGTGACTCTTCAACTCTGTTGGTAGTGTTGGTGAGTGTGAGGTAACCCATAGTGGCTGGAAGTCTTTGTGTTTTGGGAGGGAATTGGTGTGTGTGTGTGTGTTGTGGGGCTGGTATACACTTTCTTGTCAAGGTCAGTGTGGTGCTCCAACTTCGTTGGCAGTATTGTTTATGGTGAGGTGTCCTGGCAGTGACTGGAAGGGTTAGGGTCCTGGGGAGTACCTGGTGGTATCCAGGGCTCATGCCCTGGCAAGGCCAGTGCAGCACTCTGGCATAATTTCTGACAGAGGTCAGTTTGAAGCAGCCTGGCATAGATTGGAATGCTCTGGGTCTCAAGGAGGACTGTGAGGAAACTCATATATGCACTTGTCAAGTTCTGGCTTGCACTCCAGCTCCATTGGTGGCTGTACCAGTGGCTTAGAAAGGAGTGCCTTAGAAATGACAACACTGTTAGTGAACAGTGAAATTTTCAGTCAAATTTCCTCATTTTATAATGAGTCATGAATCCATTCTATCCTGTGTCATCATTGCCACTGTTGACTGACCTTGGTGATTCGTGTTCTGAATCCATCTTCTCAGCTAGAGTCTTGGCAACCCTTTCTTAGTTCAATAATGTGCCTTTTCAGTTATGTCCAAAAGATTTCAGATACCAGACCAAGAACACCTATCACAGTTTTTCTTTATGATTCAAGAGTTGATCTGGTCATAGATTATTAGGTGGACTGATTATACCCTGTAGCCAGGAAGGTGTTTTTAGGTCTGTAAATGTGACTTTGTCCTGCAAAAACTCCTGTGGCCAGCAGGCGGAGTTCAACCTCCGAGAACCACATACCTTGTCCTGCAGTGCTCATGAGATTTGGGGTATACACCACAGTCAGGTCCAATATGATGTCTTTGCTCTGTTGTTGGTGATGGTAAGGTCAAAGCAGCCCAGTTTCGGCTGGAAAATTGTGTCATGAGGCAGACTTGGGTGGAGCTGGGTTGCACACTTAGATCACAGGTGGTGCAATACCTGACTTCTTCAGCAGTGGAAGTTGGGTAGAAGCTGCCTGCTAAAGGCTGTAAGGTTCCATAGCCTAAGGTGGACCTGGGGAGAACTAGTATGCATATCTTGATTAAGGTCAGCACCACACTTCTGGTCTTTTGGGGACGGAGGTAGTGTTAAAGCATCCTGGCATAGACTGTATGGCTCTTGGTCATGAGGCATACCTTGGGGGAACTGTAATGTGCACCACGGTCAGTGTCATTTGGGTTGAAGTGCCTCAGTATGAGGTGGAAAATTTTTGGTCAAAAAGTGGACCTAAGGGAAACTGGAGTGCAGGCCGTATTTAAAGCCATCATGACACCCCAGCTATGTCTGTTTTTGAGGTTATGGTGAAGCAACCTGGTAAGGGTTGGAAACCTTCAATTCCAGAGGCATACCTTGGAGGAGCTATGGTACTTGTTCCACTCAAGGTTGGCTCTATATTCTGGTTACCTTGGTAGCAGAGGTGGAAGGACTGGGATAAGAAAGGAGTGCTTTAATTTAAAAACCAAAATGTTATTGAGTAAGTACTTTTTCACTCGAAATATCATAAGGGGTCAATTTATCATAAATTCATTCTGTGTCATGTAATCATTATTAGTATTGCCTGACCATGTGTAGCAATGTCTTGACTTCATCCTCTCAGATGTAATCCTGGAGGCCCTTATTTAGTTCAGTGATGTGACTTCACTGTTATTTCTATTTGTACTTCAGACACCATACACAAGGACACTTTTTATAATTTTACTCTAGGTCTCAGGAAGATATCTGGATTTAGACAACTTCTTAAATATGAACTGTATAGGAAATTGATCTCATAGAACATCTAAGTGGGGTTTTTTTAGTCTGTTCATATGAATTTTTTTCTGTACCATCCACTAAGGTCAGCAGGGGGACGTTGAACATATCTGACTATTCACCTTGTCCTGCACCCACCCCAAAGAGTCAGTGGAGGGCACCCTTGACTCAGATAACCAGTGATTCTTTTCTACCCTGCCCTTGAGGACAGCAGTGTGGTTGGGCCCCCTTAAAACGTGTAAAAAATCCACATCAGTAATTTCCTCCCAGTACGTTCCTCAGTCAATATAGCAGTTTCTCTCCTCAGTGCCCCCCAGAGATCTCTGCTGGGCATTGGGTGACAGGCTACATCCACAGGGAGAATCCATTTATGCCCCAACCTAGTGCTGAGATGTATCCTGTGGACTGCTCAGATACAGTAGGTAGGGGTTGAGGTTGTGTAATGGGGTTAAAGTTCAGTTGGTGTTAGTATTGTGGTTAGAGATTAGAAGTTATGGATTGGTTTTAGAGGATTACTGATGAGATTTTTGGTTTGCGGTGGCTTCTATTATTTAAGGCTTAAGGGGTAGGGATGGTGGGCCCCATGTCCTTATGTGGAGCTGAGGGGAGCTGAGGTATATGCCCTGATGAAGACTAGCTTGACACCAATGCTCCATCATGGTAGAGGTTGTGTTAAAGTGGTCCAGTGTGGGCTGGAAGACTCTTGTTTATAATTTGGAACTGGTGGGAATCTTCGGTGCATGACCCGGTCAAGGCTGGCATGAAACCATGATTCCTTTGTGGCAGATGTTGTGTAAAATCATCAGAGTACATGCTGGAAGGCTATGATTTCAGATAGATATCTGGGGGAAGTTGCATTGTTCACCCCTGTTCAAGACCGGGCATGATAACATTGGTTCTTTCAGTGGTGTTGATCATGGCAAGGCAGCCTGGCAGTGATTTGGTGTTCACAAGGATTTGGAAAAAGACTGTATGTCTCAGTCAAGGTTGGCATAACAGCCCAGCCTGGTCATTGGTGTTTGTTGGGTCGAGGGCAACTCTGCAGTTGCTGGAGGATTTGGGATAGCTGAAGTAAATGCCCTGATCAAGTCTTCATTGAGACCCTGGCTCTGAGAAGTGTTGGTCAAGGCTAGGTGAGCTATTGTTGGTTGGTATGCTCTGGGTGCCAGGGAGGATTAGGTGGAAGGTGGGACATGTGTGCCAGTCAAGACTGGTGTGGCATTCCTTCTCTCTCTTGGTGGCGTTTGTCAGGGAATGGTGGCCAGTGATGGCTGCAGGGCTCTAGGTCCTGAAGAATACATGGGGGAGTTAATTTGTACACTTTGTGGTCAAGAGTGTCATGGCACCTGGAGTTTAGACAGGGCAACGGGCACAGTTGTAGGTGGAATGCTCAGGGTTTTGAAGTGTCTGGTGGGAGAGCCAGGACACATGCCTCAGTCAATCAAGCATGACTCTCTGGGTACAGTGTCTTTTTTGTTCATGCTGGAAGGTCTGGTGGTGGTTGGAAGGCTGTGTATCTTAAAGAAAACCTTAGGGGAGCAAGGGGCGCATGCCCCAGTTTAGTCATGTTTGGTGCCCTCTTGGTCAGTATGAGGTTGTCTTGCATTAGCCAGAAGATTCTGGTCCTTTGGGAGGGCCTGGAGGTAATGGTTGCATCTGCCCCTGTCAAGACTGGCACAGCTCCTCTGCTTTGTTGGTGGCATTGTGCTGGGGTCAGACACTCTGGCAGTGGTTAGAAATAATCTTGTTTCAGGATAGGACCTGGGTGTAGCTGGGGCACGTGCCCCAGTCAAGACCAGCATGACATGCTGGTTTTATTGGTAGTGTTGGTTGGGGCAAGACAGCCTGGTGGTGGCTGCATGGTTCCAGGTTTCTGATGAGGATCTGGGGTGAACTGAGGTGCATGTCTTAGTCAAGACTGGTGCTCCATCAGCATTGTTGGCCAGGATGAGTTGGCCTCAGCAGTGCCTGGATCGGTCTGGGTTATAGCAAGGACCTTGGTGAGCCAGAATGTGCTCTGTGGTCAAGATTGTTGTGACACTCTGATGTAATAATGAGCATTGTTTGGGATGAGGTGGCCTGCCAGTGGTTGGAAGGTTTTCGGTTCCACGGAGAAGCTGGCGGGAGCCTGGGTGTGCATTATGTGAAGGCTGGCCTGACACCCCCAGTTCTGTCATTGACAGAGTTTAGGTTGAAGGAGCCTGGTGTAAGTTGAAATGCTCTGGGTCTTCAGGTAGACTAAGGGGAAGTTTGTGTATTGTGTCCCCCATGAAGGCCAGTTTCACATCCCAGGTCCACCGTCAGCAGTATCAGAGGCTTAAACAGGAGTGTCTTAATTCTGAAAACAGTGTTGGTGGACAAGGAATTTTTTCTAACTGTCAATTCAGTCATGAATGCATTCAGTCTCTTGTAATCATCACAAGCATTACTTGACCTTGTTTAGCAGTGTTTTTAGTCAATTTTCTCATCTTGAGTCCTGCTTATCTTCCTTTAGTCCAGTAGCATGAATTCATGGTTATTTTCCTAAAGTCTGTAGACTTCACACCCATCCTTGCATCGATAGTTCTTCCCTAGGTTTCAATAATTATCTGGGTTATAGACAGATTGGCCACATCTCTGAACTTGTAAAGTTAATTGCTACCCACTATACCCTCCTGGAAAGTGATTTTAGCTCTGTTAATGTGGCTTTGTCATGCACTATCTCTTATGGCCAGCAGTGGAAGCTCAATCTCAACTAAGCACACACTGTATCGTGAACCACAGGGAAGACCAGCAGGGGGAGCATCGTCTGAGCTAACAATGTCAGCAGACCAGATTAGAATTATGAAACACTGGCCTCTTTTTAGCGGAGACAGCTTAACCTCAGCAAACCATACACCTTTTCCTGCATCACACCCAAAGCCAAAAGGGTGGAAAAGGAAGCTGGATGGTTGGGGACTTGGCCCCAAAAGTTTAGGGAAGCCAAACACAGGGGCTAGTTGAATTTGGCCTTGGAAAAATCCATCTCCGGGTGGCTGATCCATGAACTTCTTCAGAATCTCCTGTTTCTTCTGCTCATCCGAAGTGGGCAGCCCCATGGACTTCTGTCTCTGGTCATACATCATTTTTTCCACCATGCTACGGGTCTCACTGTCCAGGTCTGACAGCTTGGAGTTCTCAGGGTTGATCTTCTTGGTATTGATCTCGGGGTCACTGGACACCAAGCGGCTCCACCATTCCATCTTATTGATCTTCTCCAGATGAACAGTCACCACCTTGCCATCCTCAATGAGCCACGAGCTCTCCTCCACCTTCACCTCGTTGTAGAGCTCACCATCAATGATCGCAGGCTGCCCCCGGAGCCCCACCCGCAGGTGCCGCCGCTGGATGTCTACCCACCACGTCCCTGCCCTTCAGCCGGAAGTTCGTGCGGAAGGGCACTGCTAGATCCAGCTCCGACAGGGTCTGGGTCCAGCGGTAGTTAGGGAGGTCTGCCCCATTGCCCAGGTTGGGCTTCAGTTTTCCTTTGTCCTTCTCGTCTTCCTCCCCCGTCCTCTTCAGCCTCCTGCTTCCCTGAAGAGTCAAGGCTGCCATTCTTGACCTGGGCCTCATGATTCTCTGCATCCTTTTTCTGGTGACTGGACTCACCTAACAGTGACATCAGATCACATTAGAACTTAGGAAAAACTGGCCTATGTCCAACAGAGGAAGTCAATCCTCAAGCTTAACCACACACCTTATTCTTCACCATAGCCAAGAGCCAGAGGCTGGGAGCTTTGACCCAAGTATCAGTGTCAGCAGAGAACAGTAGATCTAATAAAATACTGTGGTATTGCCATGAGAGGGAACTTGGACGTCAGCTATCCACACAACTTTTCATGCATCAAACCAAGGGCCAGTAGGGAGATTTTTGACTCAGTAAGCAGTGTCAGCAGACCATATTAGAAGTAATGAAACACCTTTCTATGGCCAGCAGAGGAAGCTCAAGCTCAGGTAACCGCACACCTTATTCTGTACAGCAGCCAAGAGTCATTTCAGGGGAGTTTTGACTCAGTTTATCATGTCATCTGATCACATTAGAGCTAACTAAACAGTAGCCTATTTCCAGCAGAGGGAATTCAACATCAGGTAACCACACACCTTATCTTGTACCGCAGACAAAAAAACAGCAAGGTAAGCTTTGACTCAGCTAACAGTGTCCACAGACCACATTAAAACTCATGAAAGAGTAGGCTATGGCCTGTATAGGGAGCACAACCTCAGATAACCACACACCTTTTCTGCACCACATCCAAGAACCATCAGGGGGAGCTTTGACTCAGCTAATTTTCATCAGACTACATTTGAACTAATGACCACACTGGCCTAGGGCCCCACAGAGGGGCCTTGAAATCAGGTAAGCACACAGATTATCTGGCATAACAGACAAGAGCCAGCACAGTGAGGTTTGCCTCAGTCAACAGGGTCAGCCAACCATATTAGAATAGATGACTCACTGGACTATTGCCAGCAGGAGGTCCACCTCACCTAACCCACCTTTTCCTTCACTACATTTAAGAGCCTGCAGGGGGAGATTTGACTCAGCTAACATTTAGCAGACCACATTAGAACTAATGAAACACTGTTTTTATTGCCAGCAGAGGGAGCAATCTCAAACAAGCACATACCCTTTTACTGCTTCATACCCAAGAGCCAGCTGGGGGAACTGAGACTTAACTAATATGTCAGGGTACCCACATTAGAACTTATGAAACCCTGGTCTGTTGTCAGCAGAGGGAGCACAACCTCAGCTACCAACAATTTTTCCTGCACTACACCCAAGAGCAAGCAGGGGGAGTTTTTTCTCAGGTAACAGTGTCAGCATGACCATGTTAGAATGAATGAAACTGTGTTCTATTGGCGGCAAAGTGTGCTTGGCCTCAGCTAACCACACACCTTTTTCTGTACGACACCCAAGGGCCAGTTAGAGGGAGCTCTGACTAAGTTAACAGTGTCAACAGACCACGTTATAACTAATGAAACTCTTGCCTAGGGCCTGCAGAGGGAGCTTAAGCTCAGGTAACCACACATCACATGTTATCCCACACCACAGCCAAGAGTCTTCAGGGGGAGCGTTGAGTCATTTGACAGTGTGAGTAGGCCACATTGTAACTAATGAAACACTGGCCTATTGCCAGAGAGGGAGCTCAACACCAACTAATCATTCATCTTTTCCTGCACCCACACCCCAGGGCCTGTAGATGGAGTTTTCAGACAATTAACTGTGTCAGCTGACTACATTAGAACTAATAAAACACTGGCCTTTTGTCAGCAAATGGAGCTCAACATCATATAACCACACACCCTTTTCCCTGCATCACAGACAAGAGCCAGCAGGATGACCTTTGACTCGGTTACCAGTGTCTGCAGACTATATTCAAACTCATGAAACAGTGGTCTGTGGTTTTTCTGCACCACACTTAAGAGCCAGTAGGGGAAGCTTGACTGAGGTAGCAGTGTCAGCAGAGGGATCTTGACCTCAGCCAACCACACACCTTTTTTTGCAACACAGCAAAGTTCCAGGAGGGAGAACTTTGACTCAAAACTTGGTCAGTAGACCACATTAGAAGTTATGAAACACTGGCCTATGGACAGCAGGGGCAGCTCAAACTTAGGTAACCGCACACCTTTTCCTGCACCTCAGCCAAGAGTCATTGTGGCAGATTAGACTCAGCTAACAGTGTCAGCATACCATAATATAATTTATGAACCCATGGCCTATTGTGAGCTGTGGGACCCGCACGTTCAGGTAACCACTACATTTTATCCTGCACCCACACCCAGTATTCAGCAGGAAGAGCACTCAGCTAACAGTGTCAGCAGACCACTTCAGAACTTATGAAACCCTGGTCTGTTGTCAGTGG